>OX637468.1:27077277-27299563 GCA_951799995.1 Trifolium subterraneum
GTTTTATAATTCGCGACTTGTTAAAAAAATTAAAAATATCGCCACAGGCATATAGGAATCTTGGATTTTTGCAAATTTTTTTTTGCGTATAGTACTATCAAAATACATAGAGCGGGTCTACAACATAACGTAGCATTCCGACTTGCCGATGTCATTTTCATTGTTTTTACACGACGAACATGTTTTATAATTCGCGACTTGTTCAAAAAAGTAAAAATATCGCCACAGTATAGGAATCTAGGATTTATGCACTTTTTTTTTGCGTAGAGTTCTATCAAAATACATAGAGCGGGTCTACAACATAGCGTAGCATTCTGACTTGCCGATGTCATTTTCATTATTTTTACACGACGAACGTGTTTTCAACTTCGCGACTTGTTAAAAAAATTAAAAATATCGCCACAGGCATATAGGAATCTAGGATTTATGCACTTTTTTTTTGCGTAGAGTACTATCAAAATACATAGAGCGGGTCTACAACATATCGTAGCATTCCGACTTGCCGATGTCATTTTCATTATTTTTACACGACGAACGTGTTTTCAACTTCGCGACTTGTTAAAAAAATTAAAAATTTTACCACAGGCATATAGGAATCTAGGATTTATGCACTTTTTTTTTGCGTAGAGTACTATCAAAATACATAGAGCGGGTCTACAACATATCATAGTATTCCGACTTGCCGATGCCATTTTCATTGTTTTTACACGACGAACGTGATTTATAATTCTCGACTTGTTCAAAAATGTTAAATATCGCCACAGGCATATAGGAATCTAGGATTTATGCACTTTTTTTTTGCGTAGAGTACTATCAAAATACATATAGCGGGTCTACAACATATCGTAGCATTCCGACTTGCCGATGCCATTTTCATTATTTTTACATGACGAACGTGTTTTCAACTTCGCGACTTGTTAAAAAAATTAAAAATATCGCCACAGGCATATAGGAATCTAGGATTTATGCACTTTTTTTTTGCGTAGTACTATCAAAATACATAGAGCGGGTCTACGACATATCGTAGCATTCCGGCTTGCCGATGCCATTATAATTGTTTTTACACGACGAACGTGTTTTATAATTCGCGACTTGTTCAAAAAAGTAAAAATATCGCCACAGGCATATAGGAATCTAGGATTTATGCACTTTTTTTTTGCGTAGAGTACTATCAAAATACATAGAGCGGGTCTACAACATATCGTAGCATTCCGACTTGCCGATGTCATTTTCATTGTTTTTACACGACGAACGTGTTTTATAATTCACAACTTGTTCAAAAAATTAAAAATATCGCCATAGGCATATAGGAATCTAGGATTTATGCACTTTTTTTTTGCGTAGAGTACTATAACAATACATAGAGCGTGTCTACAACATATCGTTGCATTCCGGCTTGCCGATGCCATTTTAATTGTTTTTACACGACGAACGTGTTTTATAATTCGCGACTTGTTAAAAAAATTAAAAATATCGCCACAGGCATATAGGAATCTTGGATTTTTGCAAATTTTTTTTTGCGTATAGTACTATCAAAATACATAGAGCGGGTCTACAACATATCGTAGCATTCCGACTTGCCGATGCCATTTTCATTGTTTTTACACGACGAACGTGTTTTATAATTCGCGACTTGTTCAAAAAAGTAAAAATATCGCCACAGTATAGGAATCTAGGATTTATGCACTTTTTTTTTGCGTAGAGTTCTATCAAAATACATAGAGCGGGTCTACAACATAGCGTAGCATTCCGACTTGCCGATGTCATTTTCATTATTTTTACACGACGAACGTGTTTTCAACTTCGCGACTTGTTAAAAAAATTAAAAATATCGCCACAGGCATATATGAATCTAGGATTTATGCACTTTTTTTTTTGCGTAGAGTACTATCAAAATACATAGAGCGGGTCTACAACATATCGTAGCATTCTGACTTGCCGATGTCATTTTCATTATTTTTACACGACGAACGTGTTTTCAACTTTGCGACTTGTTAAAAAAATTAAAAATTTTGCCACAGGCATATAGGAATCTAGAATTTATGCACTTTTTTTTTGCGTAGAGTACTATCAAAATACATAGAGCGGGTCTACAACATATCATAGTATTCCGACTTGCCGATGCCATTTTCATTATTTTTACACGACGAACGTGTTTTCAACTTCGCGACTTGTTCAAAAAACTAAAAATATCGCCACAGGCATATAGGAATCTAGGATTTATGCAAATTTTTTTTCGTAGAGTACTATCAAAATACATAGAGCGGGTCTACAACATATCGTAGCATTCCGGCTTGCCGATGCCATTTTCATTATTTTTACACGACGAACGTGTTTTCAACTTCGCGACTTGTTCAAAAAATTAAAAATATCGCCACAGGCATATAAGAATCTAGGATTTATGCACTTTTTTTTAGTAGAGTACTATAAAAATACATAGAGCGGGTCTACAACATATCGTAGCATTCCGGATTGCCGATGCCATTTTCATTGTTTTTACACGACGAACGTGTTTTATAATTCACAACTTGTTCAAAAAATTAAAAATATCGCCATAGGCATATAGGAATCTAGGATTTTTGCAATATTTGTTTTGCGTAGAGTACTATCAAAATACATAGAGCGGGTCTATAGCATATCGTAGCATTCCGACTTGCCGATGCCATTTTCATTATTTTTACATGACGAACGTGTTTTCAACTTCGCGACTTGTTCAAAAAATTAAAAATATCGCCACAGGCATATAGGAATCTAGGATTTATGCACTTTTTTTTAGTAGAGTACTATAAAAATACATAGAGCGGGTCTACAACATATCGTAGCATTCCGGCTTGCCGATGCCATTTTCATTGTTTTTACACGACGAACGTGTTTTATAATTCACAACTTGTTCAAAAAATTAAAAATATCGCCATAGGCATATAGGAATCTAGGATTTTTGCAATATTTGTTTTGCGTAGAGTACTATCAAAATACATAGAGCGGGTCTATAGCATATCGTAGCATTCCGACTTGCCGATGCCATTTTCATTATTTTTACATGACGAACGTGTTTTCAACTTCGCGACTTGTTCAAAAAATTAAAAATATCGCCACAGGCATATAGGAATCTAGGATTTTTGCACTTTTTTTTTGCGTAGAGTACTATCAAAATACATAGAGGGGGTCTACAACATATCGTAGCATTCCGGCTTGCCGATGCCATTTTCATTGTTTTTACACGACAAACGTGTTTTATAATTCGCGACTTGTTAAAAAAATTAAAAATATCGCCACAGGCATATAGGAATCTTGGATTTTTGCAAAATTTTTTTTGCGTATAGTACTATCAAAATACATAGAGCGGGTCTACAACATATCGTAGCATTCCGACTTGCCGATGCCATTTTCATTGTTTTTACACGACGAACATGTTTTATAATTCGCGACTTGTTCAAAAAAGTAAAAATATCGCCACAGTATAGGAATCTAGGATTTATGCACTTTTTTTTTGCGTAGAGTTCTATCAAAATACATAGAGCGGGTCTACAACATAGCGTAGCATTCTGACTTGCCGATGTCATTTTCATTATTTTTACACGACGAACGTGTTTTCAACTTCGCGACTTGTTAAAAAAATTAAAAATATCGCCACAGGCATATAGGAATCTAGGATTTATGCACTTTTTTTTTGCGTAGAGTACTATCAAAATACATAGAGCGGGTCTACAACATATCGTAGCATTCCGACTTGCCGATGTCATTTTCATTATTTTTACACGACGAACGTGTTTTCAACTTCGCGACTTGTTAAAAAAATTAAAAATTTTACCACAGGCATATAGGAATCTAGGATTTATGCACTTTTTTTTTGCGTAGAGTACTATCAAAATACATAGAGCGGGTCTACAACATATCATAGTATTCTGACTTGCCGATGCCATTTTCATTGTTTTTACACGACGAACGTGATTTATAATTCTCGACTTGTTCAAAAATGTTAAATATCGCCACAGCCATATAGGAATCTAGGATTTATGCACTTTTTTTTTGCGTAGAGTACTATCAAAATACATATAGCGGGTCTACAACATATCGTAGCATTCCGACTTGCCGATGCCATTTTCATTATTTTTACGTGACGAACGTGTTTTCAACTTCGCGACTTGTTAAAAAAATTAAAAATATCGCCACAGGCATATAGGAATCTAGGATTTATGCACTTTTTTTTTGCGTAGTACTATCAAAATACATAGAGCGGGTCTACGACATATCGTAGCATTCCGGCTTGCCGATGCCATTATAATTGTTTTTACACGACGAACGTGTTTTATAATTCGCGACTTGTTCAAAAAAGTAAAAATATCGCCACAGGCATATAGGAATCTAGGATTTATGCACTTTTTTTTTGCGTAGAGTACTATCAAAATACATAGAGCGGGTCTACAACATATCGTAGCATTCCGACTTGCCGATGTCATTTTCATTGTTTTTACACGACGAACGTGTTTTATAATTCACAACTTGTTCAAAAAATTAAAAATATCGCCATAGGCATATAGGAATCTAGGATTTTTGCAATTTTTTTTTGCGTAGAGTATTATCAAAATTCATAGAGCGGGTCCACAACATATCGTAGCATTCCGATTTGTCGATGCCATTTTCATTGTTTTTACACGACGAACGTGATTTATAATTCGCCACTTGTTCAAAAAAGTAAAAATATCGCCACAGGCATATAGGAATCTAGGATTTATGCACTTTTTTTTTGCGTAGAGTACTATAACAATACATAGAGCGTGTCTACAACATATCGTTGCATTCCGGCTTGCCGATGCCATTTTAATTGTTTTTACACGACGAACGTGTTTTATAATTCGCGACTTGTTAAAAAAATTAAAAATATCGCCACAGGCATATAGGAATCTTGGATTTTTGCAAATTTTTTTTTGCGTATAGTACTATCAAAATACATAGAGCGGGTCTACAACATATCGTAGCATTCCGACTTGCCGATGCCATTTTCATTGTTTTTACACGACGAACGTGTTTTATAATTCGCGACTTGTTCAAAAAAGTAAAAATATCGCCACAGTATAGGAATCTAGGATTTATGCACTTTTTTTTTGCGTAGAGTTCTATCAAAATACATAGAGCGGGTCTACAACATAGCGTAGCATTCCGACTTGCCGATGTCATTTTCATTATTTTTACACGACGAACGTGTTTTCAACTTCGCGACTTGTTAAAAAAATTAAAAATATCGCCACAGGCATATATGAATCTAGGATTTATGCACTTTTTTTTTTGCGTAGAGTACTATCAAAATACATAGAGCGGGTCTACAACATATCGTAGCATTCTGACTTGCCGATGTCATTTTCATTATTTTTACACGACGAACGTGTTTTCAACTTTGCGACTTGTTAAAAAAATTAAAAATTTTGCCACAGGCATATAGGAATCTAGGATTTATGCACTTTTTTTTTGCGTAGAGTACTATCAAAATACATAGAGCGGGTCTACAACATATCATAGTATTCCGACTTGCCGATGCCATTTTCATTATTTTTACACGACGAACGTGTTTTCAACTTCGCGACTTGTTCAAAAAACTAAAAATATCGCCACAGGCATATAGGAATCTAGGATTTATGCAAATTTTTTTTCGTAGAGTACTATCAAAATACATAGAGCGGGTCTACAACATATCGTAGCATTCCGGCTTGCCGATGCCATTTTCATTATTTTTACACGACGAACGTGTTTTCAACTTCGCGACTTGTTCAAAAAATTAAAAATATCGCCACAGGCATATAGGAATCTAGGATTTATGCACTTTTTTTTAGTAGAGTACTATAAAAATACATAGAGCGGGTCTACAACATATCGTAGCATTCCGGCTTGCCGATGCCATTTTCATTGTTTTTACACGACGAACGTGTTTTATAATTCACAACTTGTTCAAAAAATTAAAAATATCGCCATAGGCATATAGGAATCTAGGATTTTTGCAATATTTGTTTTGCGTAGAGTACTATCAAAATACATAGAGCGGGTCTATAGCATATCGTAGCATTCCGACTTGCCGATGCCATTTTCATTATTTTTACATGACGAACGTGTTTTCAACTTCGCGACTTGTTCAAAAAATTAAAAATATCGCCACAGGCATATAGGAATCTAGGATTTATGCACTTTTTTTTAGTAGAGTACTATAAAAATACATAGAGCGGGTCTACAACATATCGTAGCATTCCGGCTTGCCGATGCCATTTTCATTGTTTTTACACGACGAACGTGTTTTATAATTCACAACTTGTTCAAAAAATTAAAAATATCGCCATAGGCATATAGGAATCTAGGATTTTTGCAATATTTGTTTTGCGTAGAGTACTATCAAAATACATAGAGCGGGTCTATAGCATATCGTAGCATTCCGACTTGCCGATGCCATTTTCATTATTTTTACATGACGAACGTGTTTTCAACTTCGCGACTTGTTCAAAAAATTAAAAATATCGCCACAGGCATATAGGAATCTAGGATTTTTGCACTTTTTTTTTGCGTAGAGTACTATCAAAATACATAGAGGGGGTCTACAACATATCGTAGCATTCCGGCTTGCCGATGCCATTTTCATTGTTTTTACACGACAAACGTGTTTTATAATTCGCGACTTGTTAAAAAAATTAAAAATATCGCCACAGGCATATAGGAATCTTGGATTTTTGCAAAATATTTTTTGCGTATAGTACTATCAAAATACATAGAGCGGGTCTACAACATATCGTAGCATTCCGACTTGCCGATGCCATTTTCATTGTTTTTAC
Organism: Trifolium subterraneum; assembly: GCA_951799995.1. Lineage (NCBI taxonomy): Eukaryota > Viridiplantae > Streptophyta > Magnoliopsida > Fabales > Fabaceae > Trifolium > Trifolium subterraneum. Next base: position 27,084,090 of record OX637468.1, read on the forward strand.
ACGACGAACATGTTTTATAATTCGCGACTTGTTCAAAAAAGTAAAAATATCGCCACAGTATAGGAATCTAGGATTTATGCACTTTTTTTTTGCGTAGAGTTCTATCAAAATACATAGAGCGGGTCTACAACATAGCGTAGCATTCTGACTTGCCGATGTCATTTTCATTATTTTTACACGACGAACGTGTTTTCAACTTCGCGACTTGTTAAAAAAATTAAAAATATCGCCACAGGCATATAGGAATCTAGGATTTATGCACTTTTTTTTTGCGTAGAGTACTATCAAAATACATAGAGCGGGTCTACAACATATCGTAGCATTCCGACTTGCCGATGTCATTTTCATTATTTTTACACGACGAACGTGTTTTCAACTTCGCGACTTGTTAAAAAAATTAAAAATTTTACCACAGGCATATAGGAATCTAGGATTTATGCACTTTTTTTTTGCGTAGAGTACTATCAAAATACATAGAGCGGGTCTACAACATATCATAGTATTCCGACTTGCCGATGCCATTTTCATTGTTTTTACACGACGAACGTGATTTATAATTCTCGACTTGTTCAAAAATGTTAAATATCGCCACAGGCATATAGGAATCTAGGATTTATGCACTTTTTTTTTGCGTAGAGTACTATCAAAATACATATAGCGGGTCTACAACATATCGTAGCATTCCGACTTGCCGATGCCATTTTCATTATTTTTACATGACGAACGTGTTTTCAACTTCGCGACTTGTTAAAAAAATTAAAAATATCGCCACAGGCATATAGGAATCTAGGATTTATGCACTTTTTTTTTCGTAGAGTACTATCAAAATACATAGAGCGGGTCTACAACATATCGTAGCATTCCGGCTTGCCGATGCCATTTTCATTATTTTTACACGACGAACGTGTTTTCAACTTCGCGACTTGTTCAAAAAATTAAAAATATCGCCACAGGCATATAGGAATCTAGGATTTATGCACTTTTTTTTAGTAGAGTACTATAAAAATACATAGAGCGGGTCTACAACATATCGTAGCATTCCGGCTTGCCGATGCCATTTTCATTGTTTTTACACGACGAACGTGTTTTATAATTCACAACTTGTTCAAAAAATTAAAAATATCGCCATAGGCATATAGGAATCTAGGATTTTTGCAATATTTGTTTTCCGTAGAGTACTATCAAAATACATAGAGCGGGTCTATAGCATATCGTAGCATTCCGACTTGCCGATGCCATTTTCATTATTTTTACATGACGAACGTGTTTTCAACTTCGCGACTTGTTCAAAAAATTAAAAATATCGCCACAGTATAGGAATCTAGGATTTATGCACTTTTTTTTTGCGTAGAGTTCTATCAAAATACATAGAGCGGGTCTACAACATAGCGTAGCATTCTGACTTGCCGATGTCATTTTCATTATTTTTACACGACGAACGTGTTTTCAACTTCGCGACTTGTTAAAAAAATTAAAAATATCGCCACAGGCATATAGGAATCTAGGATTTATGCACTTTTTTTTTGCGTAGAGTACTATCAAAATACATAGAGCGGGTCTACAACATATCGTAGCATTCCGACTTGCCGATGTCATTTTCATTATTTTTACACGACGAACGTGTTTTCAACTTCGCGACTTGTTAAAAAAATTAAAAATTTTACCACAGGCATATAGGAATCTAGGATTTATGCACTTTTTTTTTGCGTAGAGTACTATCAAAATACATAGAGCGGGTCTACAACATATCATAGTATTCCGACTTGCCGATGCCATTTTCATTGTTTTTACACGACGAACGTGATTTATAATTCTCGACTTGTTCAAAAATGTTAAATATCGCCACAGGCATATAGGAATCTAGGATTTATGCACTTTTTTTTTGCGTAGAGTACTATCAAAATACATATAGCGGGTCTACAACATATCGTAGCATTCCGACTTGCCGATGCCATTTTCATTATTTTTACATGACGAACGTGTTTTCAACTTCGCGACTTGTTAAAAAAATTAAAAATATCGCCACAGGCATATAGGAATCTAGGATTTATGCACTTTTTTTTTCGTAGAGTACTATCAAAATACATAGAGCGGGTCTACAACATATCGTAGCATTCCGGCTTGCCGATGCCATTTTCATTATTTTTACACGACGAACGTGTTTTCAACTTCGCGACTTGTTCAAAAAATTAAAAATATCGCCACAGGCATATAGGAATCTAGGATTTATGCACTTTTTTTTAGTAGAGTACTATAAAAATACATAGAGCGGGTCTACAACATATCGTAGCATTCCGGCTTGCCGATGCCATTTTCATTGTTTTTACACGACGAACGTGTTTTATAATTCACAACTTGTTCAAAAAATTAAAAATATCGCCATAGGCATATAGGAATCTAGGATTTTTGCAATATTTGTTTTCCGTAGAGTACTATCAAAATACATAGAGCGGGTCTATAGCATATCGTAGCATTCCGACTTGCCGATGCCATTTTCATTATTTTTACATGACGAACGTGTTTTCAACTTCGCGACTTGTTCAAAAAATTAAAAATATCGCCACAGGCATATAGGAATCTAGGATTTTTGCACTTTTTTTTTGCGTAGAGTACTATCAAAATACATAGAGGGGGTCTACAACATATCGTAGCATTCCGGCTTGCCGATGCCATTTTCATTGTTTTTACACGACAAACGTGTTTTATAATTCGCGACTTGTTAAAAAAATTTAAAATATCGCCACAGGCATATAGGAATCTTGGATTTTTGCAAAAATTTTTTTGCGTATAGTACTATCAAAATACATAGAGCGGGTCTACAACATATCGTAGCATTCCGACTTGCCGATGCCATTTTCATTGTTTTTACACGACGAACATGTTTTATAATTCGCGACTTGTTCAAAAAAGTAAAAATATCGCCACAGTATAGGAATCTAGGATTTATGCACTTTTTTTTTTCGTAGAGTTCTATCAAAATACATAGAGCGGGTCTATAGCATATCGTAGCATTCCGACTTGCCGATGCCATTTTCATTATTTTTACATGACGAACGTGTTTTCAACTTCGCGACTTGTTCAAAAAATTAAAAATATCGCCACAGGCATATAAGAATCTAGGATTTTTGCACTTTTTTTTTGCGTAGAGTACTATCAAAATACATAGAGGGGGTCTACAACATATCGTAGCATTCCGGCTTGCCGATGCCATTTTCATTGTTTTTACACGACGAACGTGTTTTATAATTCACAACTTGTTCAAAAAATTAAAAATATCGCCATAGGCATATAGGAATCTAGGATTTTTGCAATATTTGTTTTGCGTAGAGTACTATCAAAATACATAGAGCGGGTCTATAGCATATCGTAGCATTCCGACTTGCCGATGCCATTTTCATTATTTTTACATGACAAACGTGTTTTCAATTTCGCGACTTGTTCAAAAAATTAAAAATATCGCCACAGGCATATAGGAATCTAGGATTTTTGCACTTTTTTTTTGCGTAGAGTACTATCAAATTACATAGAGGGGGTCTACAACATATCGTAGCATTCCGGCTTGCCGATGCCATTTTCATTGTTTTTACACGACAAACGTGTTTTATAATTCGCGACTTGTTAAAAAAATTAAAAATATCGCCACAGGCATATAGGAATCTTGGATTTTTGCAAAATTTTTTTTGCGTATAGTACTATCAAAATACATAGAGCGGGTCTACAACATATCGTAGCATTCCGACTTGCCGATGCCATTTTCATTGTTTTTACACGACGAACATGTTTTATAATTCGCGACTTGTTCAAAAAAGTAAAAATATCGCCACAGTATAGGAATCTAGGATTTATGCACTTTTTTTTTGCGTAGAGTTCTATCAAAATACATAGAGCGGGTCTACAACATAGCGTAGCATTCTGACTTGCCGATGTCATTTTCATTATTTTTACACGACGAACGTGTTTTCAACTTCGCGACTTGTTAAAAAAATTAAAAATATCGCCACAGGCATATAGGAATCTAGGATATATGCACTTTTTTTTTGCGTAGAGTACTATCAAAATACATAGAGCGGGTCTACAACATATCGTAGCATTCCGACTTGCCGATGTCATTTTCATTATTTTTACACGACGAACGTGTTTTCAACTTCGCGACTTGTTAAAAAAATTAAAAATTTTGCCACAGGCATATAGGAATCTAGGATTTATGCACTTTTTTTTTGCGTAGAGTACTATCAAAATACATAGAGCGGGTCTACAACATATCATAGTATTCCGACTTGCCGATGCCATTTTCATTGTTTTTACACGACGAACGTGATTTATAATTCTCGACTTGTTCAAAAATGTTAAATATCGCCACAGGCATATAGGAATCTAGGATTTATGCACTTTTTTTTTGCGTAGAGTACTATCAAAATACATAGAGCGGGTCTACAACATATCGTAGCATTCCGACTTGCCGATGCCATTTTCATTATTTTTACATGACGAACGTGTTTTCAACTTCGCGACTTGTTCAAAAAATTAAAAATATCGCCACAGGCATATAGGAATCTAGGATTTATGCACTTTTTTTTTGCGTAGTACTATCAAAATACATAGAGCGGGTCTACGACATATCGTAGCATTCCGGCTTGCCGATGCCATTATAATTGTTTTTACACGACGAACGTGTTTTATAATTCGCGACTTGTTAAAAAAATTAAAAATATCGCCACAGGCATATAGGAATCTAGGATTTATGCAAAAAAAATTTCGTAGAGTACTATCAAAATATATAGAGCGGGTCTACAACATATCGTAGCATTCCGGCTTGCCGATGCCATTTTCATTATTTTTACACGACGAACGTGTTTTCAACTTCGCGACTTGTTCAAAAAATTAAAAATATCGCCACAGGCATATAGGAATCTAGGATTTATGCACTTTTTTTTAGTAGAGTACTATAAAAATACATAGAGCGGGTCTACAACATATCGTAGCATTCCGGCTTGCCGATGCCATTTTCATTGTTTTTACACGACGAACGTGTTTTATAATTCACAACTTGTTCAAAAAATTAAAAATATCGCCATAGGCATATAGGAATCTAGGATTTTTGCAATATTTGTTTTCCGTAGAGTACTATCAAAATACATAGAGCGGGTCTATAGCATATCGTAGCATTCCGACTTGCCGATGCCATTTTCATTATTTTTACATGACGAACGTGTTTTCAACTTCGCGACTTGTTCAAAAAATTAAAAATATCGCCACAGGCATATAGGAATCTAGGATTTTTGCACTTTTTTTTTGCGTAGAGTACTATCAAAATACATAGAGGTGGTCTACAACATATCGTAGCATTCCGGCTTGCCGATGCCATTTTCATTGTTTTTACACGACAAACGTGTTTTATAATTCGCGACTTGTTAAAAAAATTTAAAATATCGCCACAGGCATATAGGAATCTTGGATTTTTGCAAAAATTTTTTTGCGTATAGTACTATCAAAATACATAGAGCGGGTCTACAACATATCGTAGCATTCCGACTTGCCGATGCCATTTTCATTGTTTTTACACGACGAACATGTTTTATAATTCGCGACTTGTTCAAAAAAGTAAAAATATCGCCACAGTATAGGAATCTAGGATTTATGCACTTTTTTTTTTCGTAGAGTTCTATCAAAATACATAGAGCGGGTCTATAGCATATCGTAGCATTCCGACTTGCCGATGCCATTTTCATTATTTTTACATGACGAACGTGTTTTCAACTTCGCGACTTGTTCAAAAAATTAAAAATATCGCCACAGGCATATAAGAATCTAGGATTTTTGCACTTTTTTTTTGCGTAGAGTACTATCAAAATACATAGAGGGGGTCTACAACATATCGTAGCATTCCGGCTTGCCGATGCCATTTTCATTGTTTTTACACGACGAACGTGTTTTATAATTCACAACTTGTTCAAAAAATTAAAAATATCGCCATAGGCATATAGGAATCTAGGATTTTTGCAATATTTGTTTTGCGTAGAGTACTATCAAAATACATAGAGCGGGTCTATAGCATATCGTAGCATTCCGACTTGCCGATGCCATTTTCATTATTTTTACATGACAAACGTGTTTTCAATTTCGCGACTTGTTCAAAAAATTAAAAATATCGCCACAGGCATATAGGAATCTAGGATTTTTGCACTTTTTTTTTGCGTAGAGTACTATCAAATTACATAGAGGGGGTCTACAACATATCGTAGCATTCCGGCTTGCCGATGCCATTTTCATTGTTTTTACACGACAAACGTGTTTTATAATTCGCGACTTGTTAAAAAAATTAAAAATATCGCCACAGGCATATAGGAATCTTGGATTTTTGCAAAATTTTTTTTGCGTATAGTACTATCAAAATACATAGAGCGGGTCTACAACATATCGTAGCATTCCGACTTGCCGATGCCATTTTCATTGTTTTTACACGACGAACATGTTTTATAATTCGCGACTTGTTCAAAAAAGTAAAAATATCGCCACAGTATAGGAATCTAGGATTTATGCACTTTTTTTTTGCGTAGAGTTCTATCAAAATACATAGAGCGGGTCTACAACATAGCGTAGCATTCTGACTTGCCGATGTCATTTTCATTATTTTTACACGACGAACGTGTTTTCAACTTCGCGACTTGTTAAAAAAATTAAAAATATCGCCACAGGCATATAGGAATCTAGGATATATGCACTTTTTTTTTGCGTAGAGTACTATCAAAATACATAGAGCGGGTCTACAACATATCGTAGCATTCCGACTTGCCGATGTCATTTTCATTATTTTTACACGACGAACGTGTTTTCAACTTCGCGACTTGTTAAAAAAATTAAAAATTTTGCCACAGGCATATAGGAATCTAGGATTTATGCACTTTTTTTTTGCGTAGAGTACTATCAAAATACATAGAGCGGGTCTACAACATATCATAGTATTCCGACTTGCCGATGCCATTTTCATTGTTTTTACACGACGAACGTGATTTATAATTCTCGACTTGTTCAAAAATGTTAAATATCGCCACAGGCATATAGGAATCTAGGATTTATGCACTTTTTTTTTGCGTAGAGTACTATCAAAATACATAGAGCGGGTCTACAACATATCGTAGCATTCCGACTTGCCGATGCCATTTTCATTATTTTTACATGACGAACGTGTTTTCAACTTCGCGACTTGTTCAAAAAATTAAAAATATCGCCACAGGCATATAGGAATCTAGGATTTATGCACTTTTTTTTTTGCGTAGTACTATCAAAATACATAGAGCGGGTCTACGACATATCGTAGCATTCCGGCTTGCCGATGCCATTATAATTGTTTTTACACGACGAACGTGTTTTATAATTCGCGACTTGTTAAAAAAATTAAAAATATCGCCACAGGCATATAGGAATCTAGGATTTATGCAAAAAAAATTTCGTAGAGTACTATCAAAATACATAGAGCGGGTCTACAACATATCGTAGCATTCCGGCTTGCCGATGCCATTTTCATTATTTTTACACGACGAACGTGTTTTCAACTTCGCGACTTGTTCAAAAAATTAAAAATATCGCCACAGGCATATAGGAATCTAGGATTTATGCACTTTTTTTTAGTAGAGTACTATAAAAATACATAGAGCGGGTCTACAACATATCGTAGCATTCCGGCTTGCCGATGCCATTTTCATTGTTTTTACACGACAAACGTGTTTTATAATTCGCGACTTGTTAAAAAAATTAAAAATATCGCCACAGGCATATAGGAATCTTGGATTTTTGCAAATTTTTTTTTGCGTATAGTACTATCAAAATACATAGAGCGGGTCTACAACATATCGTAGCATTCCGACTTGCCGATGCCATTTTCATTGTTTTTACACGACGAACATGTTTTATAATTCGCGACTTGTTCAAAAAAGTAAAAATATCGCCACAGTATAGGAATCTAGGATTTATGCACTTTTTTTTTGCGTAGAATTCTATCAAAATACATAGAGCGGGTCTTCAACATAGCGTAGCATTCTGACTTGCCGATGTCATTTTCATTATTTTTACACGACGAACGTGTTTTCAACTTCGCGACTTGTTAAAAAAATTAAAAATATCGCCACAGGCATATAGGAATCTAGGATTTATGCACTTTTTTTTTGCGTAGAGTACTATGAAAATACATAGAGCGGGTCTACAACATATCGTAGCATTCCGACTTGCCGATGACATTTTCATTATTTTTACATGACGAACGTGTTTTCAACTTCGTGACTTGTTCAAAAAATTAAAAATATCGCCACAGGCATATAGGAATCTAGGATTTATGCACTTTTTTTTTGCGTAGTACTATCAAAATACATAGAGCAGGTCTACGACATATCGTAGCATTCCGGCTTGCCGATGCCATTATAATTGTTTTTACACGACGAACGTGTTTTATAATTCGCGACTTGTTAAAAAAATTAAAAATATCGCCACAGGCATATAGGAATCTAGGATTTATGCAAAATTTTTTTCGTAGAGTACTATCAAAATACATAGAGCGGGTCTACAACATATCGTAGCATTCCGGCTTGCCGATGCCATTTTCATTATTTTTACACGACGAACGTGTTTTCAACTTCGCGACTTGTTCAAAAAATTAAAAATATCGCCACAGGCATATAGGAATCTAGGATTTATGCACTTTTTTTTAGTAGAGTACTATAAAAATACATAGAGCGGGTCTACAACATATCGTAGCATTCCGGCTTGCCGATGCCATTTTCATTGTTTTTACACGACGAACGTGTTTTATAATTCACAACTTGTTCAAAAAATTAAAAATATCGCCATAGGCATATAGGAATCTAGGATTTTTGCAATATTTGTTTTACGTAGAGTACTATCAAAATACATAGAGCGGGTCTATAGCATATCGTAGCATTCCGACTTGCCGATGCCATTTTCATTATTTTTACATGACGAACGTGTTTTCAACTTCGCGACTTGTTCAAAAAATTAAAAATATCGCCACAGGCATATAGGAATCTAGGATTTTTGCACTTTTTTTTTGCGTAGAGTACTATCAAAATACATAGAGGGGGTCTACAACATATCGTAGCATTCCGGCTTGCCGATGCCATTTTCATTGTTTTTACACGACAAACGTGTTTTATAATTCGTGACTTGTTAAAAAAATTAAAAATATCGCCACAGGCATATAGGAATCTTGGATTTTTGCAAAATTTTTTTTGCGTATAGTACTATCAAAATACATAGAGCGGGTCTACAACATATCGTAGCATTCCGACTTGCCGATGCCATTTTCATTGTTTTTACACGACGAACATGTTTTATAATTCGCGACTTGTTCAAAAAAGTAAAAATATCGCCACAGTATAGGAATCTAGGATTTATGCACTTTTTTTTTGCGTAGAGTTCTATCAAAATACATAGAGCGGGTCTTCAACATAGCGTAGCATTCTGACTTGCCGATGTCATTTTCATTATTTTTACACGACGAACGTGTTTTCAACTTCGCGACTTGTTAAAAAAATTAAAAATATCGCCACAGGCATATAGGAATCTAGGATTTATGCACTTTTTTTTTGCGTAGAGTACTATCAAAATACATAGAGCGGGTCTACAACATATCGTAGCATTCCGACTTGCCGATGCCATTTTCATTATTTTTACATGACGAACGTGTTTTCAACTTCGCGACTTGTTCAAAAAATTAAAAATATCGCCACAGGCATATAGGAATCTAGGATTTATGCACTTTTTTTTTGCGTAGTACTATCAAAATACATAGAGCGGGTCTACGACATATCGTAGCATTCCGGCTTGCCGATGCCATTATAATTGTTTTTACACGACGAACGTGTTTTATAATTCGCGACTTGTTAAAAAAATTAAAAATATCGCCACAGGCATATAGGAATCTACGATTTATGCAAAATTTTTTTCGTAGAGTACTATCAAAATACATAGAGCGGGTCTACAACATATCGTAGCATTCCGGCTTGCCGATGCCATTTTCATTATTTTTACACGACGAACGTGTTTTCAACTTCGCGACTTGTTCAAAAAATTAAAAATATCGCCACAGGCATATAGGAATCTAGGATTTATGCACTTTTTTTTAGTAGAGTACTATAAAAATACATAGAGCGGGTCTACAACATATCGTAGCATTCCGGCTTGCCGATGCCATTTTCATTGTTTTTACACGACGAACGTGTTTTATAATTCACAACTTGTTCAAAAAATTAAAAATATCGCCATAGGCATATAGGAATCTAGGATTTTTGCAATATTTGTTTTACGTAGAGTACTATCAAAATACATAGAGCGGGTCTATAGCATATCGTAGCATTCCGACTTGCCGATGCCATTTTCATTATTTTTACATGACGAACGTGTTTTCAACTTCGCGACTTGTTCAAAAAATTAAAAATATCGCCACAGGCATATAGGAATCTAGGATTTTTGCACTTTTTTTTTGCGTAGAGTACTATCAAAATACATAGAGGGGGTCTACAACATATCGTAGCATTCCGGCTTGCCGATGCCATTTTCATTGTTTTTACACGACAAACGTGTTTTATAATTCGTGACTTGTTAAAAAAATTAAAAATATCGCCACAGGCATATAGGAATCTTGGATTTTTGCAAAATTTTTTTTGCGTATAGTACTATCAAAATACATAGAGCGGGTCTACAACATATCGTAGCATTCCGACTTGCCGATGCCATTTTCATTGTTTTTACACGACGAACATGTTTTATAATTCGCGACTTGTTCAAAAAAGTAAAAATATCGCCACAGTATAGGAATCTAGGATTTATGCACTTTTTTTTTGCGTAGAGTTCTATCAAAATACATAGAGCGGGTCTTCAACATAGCGTAGCATTCTGACTTGCCGATGTCATTTTCATTATTTTTACACGACGAACGTGTTTTCAACTTCGCGACTTGTTAAAAAAATTAAAAATATCGCCACAGGCATATAGGAATCTAGGATTTATGCACTTTTTTTTTGCGTAGAGTACTATCAAAATACATAGAGCGGGTCTACAACATATCGTAGCATTCCGACTTGCCGATGCCATTTTCATTATTTTTACATGACGAACGTGTTTTCAACTTCGCGACTTGTTCAAAAAATTAAAAATATCGCCACAGGCATATAGGAATCTAGGATTTATGCACTTTTTTTTTGCGTAGTACTATCAAAATACATAGAGCGGGTCTACGACATATCGTAGCATTCCGGCTTGCCGATGCCATTATAATTGTTTTTACACGACGAACGTGTTTTATAATTCGCGACTTGTTAAAAAAATTAAAAATATCGCCACAGGCATATAGGAATCTAGGATTTATGCAAAAAAAATTTCGTAGAGTACTATCAAAATACATAGAGCGGGTCTACAACATATCGTAGCATTCCGGCTTGCCGATGCCATTTTCATTATTTTTACACGACGAACGTGTTTTCAACTTCGCGACTTGTTCAAAAAATTAAAAATATCGCCACAGGCATATAGGAATCTAGGATTTATGCACTTTTTTTTAGTAGAGTACTATAAAAATACATAGAGCGGGTCTACAACATATCGTAGCATTCCGGCTTGCCGATGCCATTTTCATTGTTTTTACACGACGAACGTGTTTTATAATTCACAACTTGTTCAAAAAATTAAAAATATCGCCATAGGCATATAGGAATCTAGGATTTTTGCAATATTTGTTTTACGTAGAGAACTATCAAAATACATAGAGCGGGTCTATAGCATATCGTAGCATTCCGACTTGCCGATGCCATTTTCATTATTTTTACATGACGAACGTGTTTTCAACTTCGCGACTTGTTCAACAAATTAAAAATATCGCCACAGGCATATAGGAATCAAGGATTTTTGCACTTTTTTTTTGCGTAGAGTACTATCAAAATACATAGAGGGGGTCTACAACATATCGTAGCATTCCGGCTTGCCGATGCCATTTTCATTGTTTTTACACGACAAACGTGTTTTATAATTCGCGACTTGTTAAAAAAATTAAAAATATCGCCACAGGCATATAGGAATCTTGGATTTTTGCAAATTTTTTTTTGCGTATAGTACTATCAAAATTCATAGAGCGGGTCTACAACATATCGTAGCATTCCGACTTGCCGATGCCATTTTCATTGTTTTTACACGACGAACATGTTTTATAATTCGCGACTTGTTCAAAAAAGTAAAAATATCGCCACAGTATAGGAATCTAGGATTTATGCACTTTTTTTTTGCGTAGAGTTCTATCAAAATACATAGAGTGGGTCTTCAACATAGCGTAGCATTCTGACTTGCCGATGTCATTTTCATTATTTTTACACGACGAACGTGTTTTCAACTTCGCGACTTGTTAAAAAAATTAAAAATATCGCCACAGGCATATAGGAATCTAGGATTTATGCACTTTTTTTTTGCGTAGAGTACTATCAAAATACATAGAGCGGGTCTACAACATATCGTAGCATTCCGACTTGCCGATGCCATTTTCATTATTTTTACATGACGAACGTGTTTTCAACTTCGCGACTTGTTCAAAAAATTAAAAATATCGCCACAGGCATATAGGAATCTAGGATTTATGCACTTTTTTTTTGCGTAGTACTATCAAAATACATAGAGCGGGTCTACGACATATCGTAGCATTCCGGCTTGCCGATGCCATTATAATTGTTTTTACACGACGAACGTGTTTTATAATTCGCGACTTGTTAAAAAAATTAAAAATATCGCCACAGGCATATAGGAATCTAGGATTTATGCAAAAAAATTTTCGTAGAGTACTATCAAAATACATAGAGCGGGTCTACAACATATCGTAGCATTCCGGCTTGCCGATGCCATTTTCATTATTTTTACACGACGAACGTGTTTTCAACTTCGCGACTTGTTCAAAAAATTAAAAATATCGCCACAGGCATATAGGAATCTAGGATTTATGCACTTTTTTTTAGTAGAGTACTATAAAAATACATAGAGCGGGTCTACAACATATCGTAGCATTCCGGCTTGCCGATGCCATTTTCATTGTTTTTACACAACGAACGTGTTTTATAATTCACAACTTGTTCAAAAAATTAAAAATATCGCCATAGGCATATAGGAATCTAGGATTTTTGCAATATTTGTTTTACGTAGAGTACTATCAAAATACATAGAGCGGGTCTATAGCATATCGTAGCATTCCGACTTGCCGATGCCATTTTCATTATTTTTACATGACGAACGTGTTTTCAATTTCGCGACTTGTTCAAAAAATGAAAAATATCGCCACAGGCATATAGGAATCTAGGATTTTTGCACTTTTTTTTTGCGTAGAGTACTATCAAAATACATAGAGGGGGTCTACAACATATCGTAGCATTCCGGCTTGCCGATGCCATTTTCATTGTTTTTACACGACAAACGTGTTTTATAATTCGTGACTTGTTAAAAAAATTAAAAATATCGCCACAGGCATATAGGAATCTTGGATTTTTGCAAAATTTTTTTTGCGTATAGTACTATCAAAATACATAGAGCTGGTCTACAACATATCGTAGCATTCCGACTTGCCGATGCCATTTTCATTGTTTTTACACGACGAACATGTTTTATAATTCGCGACTTGTTCAAAAAAGTAAAAATATCGCCACAGTATAGGAATCTAGGATTTATGCACTTTTTTTTTGCGTAGAGTTCTATCAAAATACATAGAGCGGGTCTTCAACATAGCGTAGCATTCTGACTTGCCGATGTCATTTTCATTATTTTTACACGACGAACGTGTTTTCAACTTCGCGACTTGTTAAAAAAATTAAAAATATCGCCACAGGCATATAGGAATCTAGGATTTATGCACTTTTTTTTTGCGTAGAGTACTATCAAAATACATAGAGCGGGTCTACAACATATCGTAGCATTCCGACTTGCCGATGCCATTTTCATTATTTTTACATGACGAACGTGTTTTCAACTTCGCGACTTGTTCAAAAAATTAAAAATATCGCCACAGGCATATAGGAATCTAGGATTTATGCACTTTTTTTTTGCGTAGTACTATCAAAATACATAGAGCGGGTCTACGACATATCGTAGCATTCCGGCTTGCCGATGCCATTATAATTGTTTTTACACGACGAACGTGTTTTATAATTCGCGACTTGTTAAAAAAATTAAAAATATCGCCACAGGCATATAGGAATCTAGGATTTATGCAAAAAAAATTTCGTAGAGTACTATCAAAATACATAGAGCGGGTCTACAACATATCGTAGCATTCCGGCTTGCCGATGCCATTTTCATTATTTTTACACGACGAACGTGTTTTCAACTTCGCGACTTGTTCAAAAAATTAAAAATATCGCCACAGGCATATAGGAATCTAGGATTTATGCACTTTTTTTTAGTAGAGTACTATAAAAATACATAGAGCGGGTCTACAACATATCGTAGCATTCCGGCTTGCCGATGCCATTTTCATTGTTTTTACACGACGAACGTGTTTTATAATTCACAACTTGTTCAAAAAATTAAAAATATCGCCATAGGCATATAGGAATCTAGGATTTTTGCAATATTTGTTTTACGTAGAGTACTATCAAAATACATAGAGCGGGTCTATAGCATATCGTAGCATTCCGACTTGCCGATGCCATTTTCATTATTTTTACATGACGAACGTGTTTTCAACTTCGCGACTTGTTCAAAAAATTAAAAATATCGCCACAGGCATATAGGAATCTAGGATTTTTGCACTTTTTTTTTGCGTAGAGTACTATCAAAATACATAGAGGGGGTCTACAACATATCGTAGCATTCCGGCTTGCCGATGCCATTTTCATTGTTTTTACACGACAAACGTGTTTTATAATTCGCGACTTGTTAAAAAAATTAAAAATATCGCCACAGGCATATAGGAATCTTGGATTTTTGCAAAAATTTTTTTGCGTATAGTACTATCAAAATACATAGAGCGGGTCTACAACATATCGTAGCATTCCGACTTGCCGATGCCATTTTCATTGTTTTTACACGACGAACATGTTTTATAATTCGCGACTTGTTCAAAAAAGTAAAAATATCGCCACAGTATAGGAATCTAGGATTTATGCACTTTTTTTTTGCGTAGAGTACTATCAAAATACATAGACGGGTCTACAACATATCGTAGCATTCCGACTTGCCGATGTCATTTTCATTATTTTTACACGACGAACGTGTTTTCAACTTCGCGACTTGTTAAAAAAATTAAAAATATCGCCACAGGCATATAGGAATCTAGGATTTATGCACTTTTTTTTTGCGTAGAGTACTATCAAAATACATAGAGCGGGTCTACAACATATCGTAGCATTCCGACTTGCCGATGTCATTTTCATTATTTTTACACGACGAACGTGTTTTCAACTTCGCGACTTGTTAAAAAAATTAAAAATTTTGCCACAGGCATATAGGAATCTAGGATTTATGCACTTTTTTTTTGCGTAGAGTACTATCAAAATACATAGAGCGGGTCTACAACATATCATAGTATTCCGACTTGCCGATGCCATTTTCATTGTTTTTACACGACGAACGTGATTTATAATTCTCGACTTGTTCAAAAATGTTAAATATCGCCACAGGCATATAGGAATCTAGGATTTATGCACTTTTTTTTTGCGTAGAGTACTATCAAAATACATAGAGCGGGTCTACAACATATCGTAGCATTCCGACTTGCCGATGCCATTTTCATTATTTTTACATGATGAACGTGTTTTCAACTTCGCGACTTGTTAAAAAAATTAAAAATATCGCCACAGGCATATAGGAATCTAGGATTTATGCAAATTTTTTTTCGTAGAGTACTATCAAAATACATAGAGCGGGTCTACAACATATCGTAGCATTCCGGCTTGCCGATCCCATTTTCATTATTTTTACACGACGAACGTGTTTTCAACTTCGCGACTTGTTCAAAAAATTAAAAATATCGCCACAGGCATATAGGAATCTAGGATTTATGCACTTTTTTTTAGTAGAGTACTATAAAAATACATAGAGCGGGTCTACAACATATCGTAGCATTCCGGCTTGCCGATGCCATTTTCATTGTTTTTACACGACGAACGTGTTTTATAATTCACAACTTGTTCAAAAAATTAAAAATATCGCCATAGGCATATAGGAATCTAGGATTTTTGCAATATTTGTTTTACGTAGAGTACTATCAAAATACATAGAGCGGGTCTATAGCATATCGTAGCATTCCGACTTGCCGATGCCATTTTCATTATTTTTACATGACGAACGTGTTTTCAACTTCGCGACTTGTTCAAAAAATTAAAAATATCGCCACAGGCATATAGGAATCTAGGATTTTTGCACTTTTTTTTTGCGTAGAGTACTATCAAAATACATAGAGGGGGTCTACAACATATCGTAGCATTCCGGCTTGCCGATGCCATTTTCATTGTTTATACACGACAAACGTGTTTTATAATTCGCGACTTGTTAAAAAAATTAAAAATATCGCCACAGGCATATAGGAATCTTGGATTTTTGCAAAAAATTTTTTGCGTATAGTACTATCAAAATACATAGAGCGGGTCTACAACATATCGTAGCATTCCGACTTGCCGATGTCATTTTCATTATTTTTACACGACGAACGTGTTTTCAACTTCGCGACTTGTTAAAAAAATTAAAAATTTTGCCACAGGCATATAGGAATCTAGGATTTATGCACTTTTTTTTTGCGTAGAGTACTATCAAAATACATAGAGCGGGTCTACAACATATCATAGTATTCCGACTTGCCGATGCCATTTTCATTGTTTTTACACGACGAACGTGATTTATAATTCTCGACTTGTTCAAAAATGTTAAATATCGCCACAGGCATATAGGAATCTAGGATTTATGCACTTTTTTTTTGCGTAGAGTACTATCAAAATACATAGAGCGGGTCTACAACATATCGTAGCATTCCGACTAGCCGATGCCATTTTCATTATTTTTACATGATGAACGTGTTTTCAACTTCGCGACTTGTTAAAAAAATTAAAAATATCGCCACAGGCATATAGGAATCTAGGATTTATGCAAATTTTTTTTCGTAGAGTACTATCAAAATACATAGAGCGGGTCTACAACATATCGTAGCATTCCGGCTTGCCGATCCCATTTTCATTATTTTTACACGACGAACGTGTTTTCAACTTCGCGACTTGTTCAAAAAATTAAAAATATCGCCACAGGCATATAGGAATCTAGGATTTATGCACTTTTTTTTAGTAGAGTACTATAAAAATACATAGAGCGGGTCTACAACATATCGTAGCATTCCGGCTTGCCGATGCCATTTTCATTGTTTTTACACGACGAACGTGTTTTATAATTCACAACTTGTTCAAAAAATTAAAAATATCGCCATAGGCATATAGGAATCTAGGATTTTTGCAATATTTGTTTTACGTAGAGTACTATCAAAATACATAGAGCGGGTCTATAGCATATCGTAGCATTCCGACTTGCCGATGCCATTTTCATTATTTTTACATGACGAACGTGTTTTCAACTTCGCGACTTGTTCAAAAAATTAAAAATATCGCCACAGGCATATAGGAATCTAGGATTTTTGCACTTTTTTTTTGCGTAGAGTACTATCAAAATACATAGAGGGGGTCTACAACATATCGTAGCATTCCGGCTTGCCGATGCCATTTTCATTGTTTTTACACGACAAACGTGTTTTATAATTCGCGACTTGTTAAAAAAATTAAAAATATCGCCACAGGCATATAGGAATCTTGGATTTTTGCAAAAAATTTTTTGCGTATAGTACTATCAAAATACATAGAGCGGGTCTACAACATATCGTAGCATTCCGACTTGCCGATGCCATTTTCATTGTTTTTACACGACGAACATGTTTTATAATTCGCGACTTGTTCAAAAAAGTAAAAATATCGCCACAGTATAGGAATCTAGGATTTATGCACTTTTTTTTTGCGTAGAGTACTATCAAAATACATAGAGCGGGTCTACAACATATCGTAGCATTCCGACTTGCCGATGTCATTTTCATTATTTTTACACGACGAACGTGTTTTCAACTTCGCGACTTGTTAAAAAAATTAAAAATATCGCCACAGGCATATAGGAATCTAGGATTTATGCACTTTTTTTTTGCGTAGAGTACTATCAAAATACATAGAGCGGGTCTACAACATATCGTAGCATTCCGACTTGCCGATGTCATTTTCATTATTTTTACACGACGAACGTGTTTTCAACTTCGCGACTTGTTAAAAAAATTAAAAATTTTGCCACAGGCATATAGGAATCTAGGATTTATGCACTTTTTTTTTGCGTAGAGTACTATCAAAATACATAGAGCGGGTCTACAACATATCATAGTATTCCGACTTGCCGATGCCATTTTCATTGTTTTTACACGACGAACGTGATTTATAATTCTCGACTTGTTCAAAAATGTTAAATATCGCCACAGGCATATAGGAATCTAGGATTTATGCACTTTTTTTTTGCGTAGAGTACTATCAAAATACATAGAGCGGGTCTACAACATATCGTAGCATTCCGACTTGCTGATGCCATTTTCATTATTTTTACATGACGAACGTGTTTTCAACTTCGCGACTTGTTAAAAAAATTAAAAATATCGCCACAGGCATATAGGAATCTAGGATTTATGCAAATTTTTTTTCGTAGAGTACTATCAAAATACATAGAGCGGGTCTACAACATATCGTAGCATTCCGGCTTGCCGATCCCATTTTCATTATTTTTACACGACGAACGTGTTTTCAACTTCGCGACTTGTTCAAAAAATTAAAAATATCGCCACAGGCATATAGGAATCTAGGATTTATGCACTTTTTTTTAGTAGAGTACTATAAAAATACATAGAGCGGGTCTACAACATATCGTAGCATTCCGGCTTGCCGATGCCATTTTCATTGTTTTTACACGACGAACGTGTTTTATAATTCACAACTTGTTCAAAAAATTAAAAATATCGCCATAGGCATATAGGAATCTAGGATTTTTGCAATATTTGTTTTGCGTAGAGTACTATCAAAATACATAGAGCGGGTCTATAGCATATCGTAGCATTCCGACTTGCCGATGCCATTTTCATTATTTTTACATGACGAACGTGTTTTCAACTTCGCGACTTGTTCAAAAAATTAAAAATATCGCCACAGGCATATAGGAATCTAGGATTTATGCACTTTTTTTTTTTTGCGTAGAGTACTATCAAAATACATAGAGCGGGTCTTCAACATAGCGTAGCATTCTGACTTGCCGATGTCATTTTCATTATTTTTACACGACGAACGTGTTTTCAACTTCGCGACTTGTTAAAAAAATTAAAAATATCGCCACAGGCATATAGGAATCTAGGATTTATGCACTTTTTTTTTGCGTAGAGCACTATCAAAATACATAGAGCGGGTCTACAACATATCGTAGCATTCCGACTTGCCGATGTCATTTTCATTATTTTTACACGACGAACGTGTTTTCAACTTCGCGACTTGTTAAAAAAATTAAAAATTTTGCCACATGCATATATAGGAATCTAGGATTTATGCACTTCTTTTTTGCGTAGAGTACTATCAAAATACATAGAGCGGGTCTACAACATATCATAGTATTCCGACTTGCCGATGCCATTTTCATTGTTTTTACACGACGAACGTGATTTATAATTCTCGACTTGTTCAAAAATGTTAAATATCGCCACAGGCATATAGGAATCTAGGATTTATGCACTTTTTTATTGCGTAGAGTACTATCAAAATACATAGAGCGGGTCTACAACATATCGTAGCATTCCGACTTGCCGATGCCATTTTCATTATTTTTACATGACGAACGTGTTTTCAACTTCGCGACTTGTTCAAAAAATTAAAAATATCGCCACAGGCATATAGGAATCTAGGATTTATGCACTTTTTTTTTGCGTAGTACTATCAAAATACATAGAGCGGGTCTACGACATATCGTAGCATTCCGGCTTGCCGATGCCATTATAATTGTTTTTACACGACGAACGTGTTTTATAATTCGCGACTTGTTAAAAAAATTAAAATTATCGCCACAGGCATATAGGAATCTAGGATTTTTGCAAATTTGTTTTTGCGTATAGTACTATCAAAATACATAGAGGGGGTCTACAACATATCGTAGCATTCCGACTTTCCGATGCCATTTTCATTGTTTTTACACGACGAACGTGTTTTATAATTCGCGACTTGTTCAAAAAAGTAAAAATATCGCCACAGGCATATAGGAATCTAGGATTTATGCACTTTTTTTTTGCGTAGATTACTATCAAAATACATAGAGCGGGTCTACAACATAGCGTAGCATTCTGACTTGCCGATGTCATTTTCATTATTTTTACACGACGAACGTGTTTTCAACTTCGCGACTTGTTAAAAAAATTAAAAATATCGCCACAGGCATATAGGAATCTAGGATTTATGCACTTTTTTTTTGCGTAGAGTACTATCAAAATACATAGAGTGGGTCTACAACATATCGTAGCATTCCGACTTGCCGATGTCATTTTCATTATTTTTACACGACGAACGTGTTTTCAACTTCGTGACTTGTTAAAAAAATTAAAAATTTTGCCACAGGCATATAGGAATCTAGGATTTATGCACTTTTTTTTTTTGCGTAGAGTACTATCAAAATACATAGAGCGGGTCTACAACATATCATAGTATTCCGACTTGCCGATGCCATTTTCATTGTTTTTACACGACGAACGTGATTTATAATTCTCGACTTGTTCAAAAATGTTAAATATCGCCACAGGCATATAGGAATCTAGGATTTATGCACTTTTTTTTTGCGTAGATACTATCAAAATACATAGAGCGGGTCTACAACATATCGTAGCATTCCGACTTGCCGATGTGATTTTCATTATTTTTACACGACGAACGTGTTTTCAACTTCGCGACTTGTTAAAAAAATTAAAAATTTTGCCACAGGCATATAGGAATCTAGGATTTATGCACTTTTTTTTTTGCGTAGAGTACTATCAAAATACATAGAGCGGGTCTACAACATATCGTAGCATTCCAGCTTGCCGATGCCATTTTCATTGTTTTTACACGACGAACGTGTTTTATAATTCACAACTTGTTCAAAAAATTAAAAATATCGCCATAGGCATATAGGAATCTAGGATTTTTGCAATATTTGTTTTGCGTAGAGTACTATCAAAATACATAGAGCGGGTCTATAGCATATCGTAGCATTCCGACTTGCCGATGCCATTTTCATTATTTTTACATGACGAACGTGTTTTCAACTTCGCGACTTGTTCAAAAAATTAAAAATATCGCCACAGGCATATAGGAATCTAGGATTTTTGCACTTTTTTTTTGCGTAGAGTACTATCAAAATACATAGAGGGGGTCTACAACATATCGTAGCATTCCGGCTTGCCGATGCCATTTTCATTGTTTTTACACGACAAACGTGTTTTATAATTCGCGACTTGTTAAAAAAATTAAAAATATCGCCACAGGCATATAGGAATCTTGGATTTTTGCAAAATTTTTTTTGCGTATAGTACTATCAAAATACATAGAGCGGGTCTACAACATATCGTAGCATTCCGACTTGCCGATGCCATTTTCATTGTTTTTACACGACGAACATGTTTTATAATTCGCGACTTGTTCAAAAAAGTAAAAATATCGCCACAGTATAGGAATCTAGGATTTATGCACTTTTTTTTTGCGTAGAGTTCTATCAAAATACATAGAGCGGGTCTACAACATAGCGTAGCATTCTGACTTGCCGATGTCATTTTCATTATTTTTACACGACGAACGTGTTTTCAACTTCGCGACTTGTTAAAAAAATTAAAAATATCGCCACAGGCATATAGGAATCTAGGATTTATGCACTTTTTTTTTGCGTAGAGTACTATCAAAATACATAGAGCGGGTCTACAACATATCGTAGCATTCCGACTTGCCGATGTCATTTTCATTATTTTTACACGACGAACGTGTTTTCAACTTCGCGACTTGTTAAAAAAATTAAAAATTTTGCCACAGGCATATAGGAATCTAGGATTTATGCACTTTTTTTTTTGCGTAGAGTACTATCAAAATACATAGAGCGGGTCTACAACATATCATAGTATTCCGACTTGCCGATGCCATTTTCATTGTTTTTACACGACGAACGTGATTTATAATTCTCGACTTGTTCAAAAATGTTAAATATCGCCACAGGCATATAGGTATCTAGGATTTATGCACTTTTTTTTTGCGTAGATACTATCAAAATACATAGAGCGGGTCTACAACATATCGTAGCATTCCGACTTGCCGATGCCATTTTCATTATTTTTACATGACGAACGTGTTTTCAACTTCGCGACTTGTTCAAAAAATTAAAAATATCGCCACAGGCATATAGGAATCTAGGATTTATGCACTTTTTTTTTGCGTAGTACTATCAAAATACATAGAGCGGGTCTACGACATATCGTAGCATTCCGGCTTGCCGATGCCATTATAATTGTTTTTACACGACGAACGTGTTTTATAATTCGCGACTTGTTAAAAAAATTAAAAATATCGCCACAGGCATATAGGAATCTAGGATTTTTGCAAATTTGTTTTTGCGTATAGTACTATCAAAATACATAGAGGGGGTCTACAACATATCGTAGCATTCCGACTTTCCGATGCCATTTTCATTGTTTTTACACGACGAACGTGTTTTATAATTCGCGACTTGTTCAAAAAAGTAAAAATATCGCCACAGGCATATAGGAATCTAGGATTTATGCACTTTTTTTTTACGTAGAGTACTATCAAAATACATAGAGCGGGTCTACAACATAGCGTAGCATTCTGACTTGCCGATGTCATTTTCATTATTTTTACACCACGAACGTGTTTTCAACTTCGCGACTTGTTAAAAAAATTAAAAATATCGCCACAGGCATATAGGAATCTAGGATTTATGCACTTTTTTTTTGCGTAGAGTACTATCAAAATACATAGAGCGGGTCTACAACATATCGTAGCATTCCGACTTGCCGATGTCATTTTCATTATTTTTACACGACGAACGTGTTTTCAACTTCGCGACTTGTTAAAAAAATTAAAAATATCGCCACAGGCATATAGAAATCTTGGATTTATGCACTTTTTTTTTGCGTAGAGTACTATCAAAATACATAGAGCGGGTCTACAACATATCGTAGCATTCCGACTTGCCGATGCCATTTTCATTATTTTTACATGACGAACGTGTTTTCAACTTCGCGACTTGTTCAAAAAATTAAAAATATCGCCACAGGCATATAGGAATCTAGGATTTTTGCACTTTTTTTTTGCGTAGAGTACTATCAAAATACATAGAGGGGGTCTACAACATATCGTAGCATTCCGGCTTGCCGATGCCATTTTCATTGTTTTTACACGACAAACGTGTTTTATAATTCGCGACTTGTTAAAAAAATTAAAAATATCGCCACAGGCATATAGGAATCTTGGATTTTTGCAAAATTTTTTTTGCGTATAGTACTATCAAAATACATAGAGCGGGTCTACAACATATCGTAGCATTCCGACTTGCCGATGCCATTTTCATTGTTTTTACACGACGAACATGTTTTATAATTCGCGACTTGTTCAAAAAAGTAAAAATATCGCCACAGTATAGGAATCTAGGATTTATGCACTTTTTTTTTGCGTAGAGTTCTATCAAAATACATAGAGCGGGTCTACAACATAACGTAGCATTCTGACTTGCCGATGTCATTTTCATTATTTTTACACGACGAACGTGTTTTCAACTTCGCGACTTGTTAAAAAAATTAAAAATATCGCCACAGGCATATAGGAATCTAGGATTTATGCACTTTTTTTTTGCGTAGAGTACTATCAAAATACATAGAGCGGGTCTACAACATATCGTAGCATTCCGACTTGCCGATGTCATTTTCATTATTTTTACACGACGAACGTGTTTTCAACTTCGCGACTTGTTAAAAAAATTAAAAATTTTGCCACAGGCATATAGGAATCTAGGATTTATGCACTTTTTTTTTTGCGTAGAGTACTATCAAAATACATAGAGCGGGTCTACAACATATCATAGTATTCCGACTTGCCGATGCCATTTTCATTGTTTTTACACGACGAACGTGATTTATAATTCTCGACTTGTTCAAAAATGTTAAATATCGCCACAGGCATATAGGTATCTAGGATTTATGCACTTTTTTTTTGCGTAGATACTATCAAAATACATAGAGCGGGTCTACAACATATCGTAGCATTCCGACTTGCCGATGCCATTTTCATTATTTTTACATGACGAACGTGTTTTCAACTTCGCGACTTGTTCAAAAAATTAAAAATATCGCCACAGGCATATAGGAATCTAGGATTTATGCACTTTTTTTTTGCGTAGTACTATCAAAATACATAGAGCGGGTCTACGACATATCGTAGCATTCCGGCTTGCCGATGCCATTATAATTGTTTTTACACGACGAACGTGTTTTATAATTCGCGACTTGTTAAAAAAATTAAAAATATCGCCACAGGCATATAGGAATCTAGGATTTTTGCAAATTTGTTTTTGCGTATAGTACTATCAAAATACATAGAGGGGGTCTACAACATATCGTAGCATTCCGACTTTCCGATGCCATTTTCATTGTTTTTACACGACGAACGTGTTTTATAATTCGCGACTTGTTCAAAAAAGTAAAAATATCGCCACAGGCATATAGGAATCTAGGATTTATGCACTTTTTTTTTACGTAGAGTACTATCAAAATACATAGAGCGGGTCTACAACATAGCGTAGCATTCTGACTTGCCGATGTCATTTTCATTATTTTTACACCACGAACGTGTTTTCAACTTCGCGACTTGTTAAAAAAATTAAAAATATCGCCACAGGCATATAGGAATCTAGGATTTATGCACTTTTTTTTTGCGTAGAGTACTATCAAAATACATAGAGCGGGTCTACAACATATCGTAGCATTCCGACTTGCCGATGTCATTTTCATTATTTTTACACGACGAACGTGTTTTCAACTTCGCGACTTGTTAAAAAAATTAAAAATATCGCCACAGGCATATAGAAATCTTGGATTTATGCACTTTTTTTTTGCGTAGAGTACTATCAAAATACATAGAGCGGGTCTACAACATATCGTAGCATTCCGACTTGCCGATGCCATTTTCATTATTTTTACATGACGAACGTGTTTTCAACTTCGCGACTTGTTCAAAAAATTAAAAATATCGCCACAGGCATATAGGAATCTAGGATTTATGCACTTTTTTTTTGCGTAGTACTATCAAAATACATAGAGAGGGTCTACGACATATCGTAGCATTCCGGCTTGCCGATGCCATTATAATTGTTTTTACACGACGAACGTGTTTTATAATTCGCGACTTGTTAAAAAAATTAAAAATATCGCCACAGGCATATAGGAATCTAGGATTTTTGCAAATTTGTTTTTGCGTATAGTACTATCAAAATACATAGAGGGGGTCTACAACATATCGTAGCATTCCGACTTTCCGATGCCATTTTCATTGTTTTTACACGACGAACGTGTTTTATAATTCGCGACTTGTTCAAAAAAGTAAAAATATCGCCACAGGCATATAGGAATCTAGGATTTATGCACTTTTTTTTTGCGTAGAGTACTATCAAAATACATAGAGCGGGTCTACAACATAGCGTAGCATTCTGACTTGCCGATGTCATTTTCATTATTTTTACACGACGAACGTGTTTTCAACTTCGCGACTTGTTAAAAAAATTAAAAATATCGCCACAGGCATATAGGAATCTAGGATTTATGCACTTTTTTTTAGTAGAGTACTATAAAAATACATAGAGCGGGTCTACAACATATCGTAGCATTCCGGCTTGCCGATGCCATTTTCATTGTTTTTACACGACGAACGTGTTTTATAATTCACAACTTGTTCAAAAAATTAAAAATATCGCCACAGGCATATAGGAATCTAGTATTTTTGCACTTTTTTTTTGCGTAGAGTACTATCAAAATACATAGAGGGGGTCTACAACATATCGTAGCATTCCGGCTTGCCGATGCCATTTTCATTGTTTTTACACGACAAACGTGTTTTATAATTCGCGACTTGTTAAAAAAATTAAAAATATCGCCACAGGCATATAGGAATCTTGGATTTTTGCAAAACTTTTTTTGCGTATAGTACTATCAAAATACATAGAGCGGGTCTACAACATATCGTAGCATTCCGACTTGCCGATGCCATTTTCATTGTTTTTACACGACGAACATGTTTTATAATTCGCGACTTGTTAAAAAAATTAAAAATATCGCCACAGGCATATAGGAATCTTGGATTTTTGCAAAAAATTTTTTGCGTATAGTACTATCAAAATACATAGAGCGGGTCTACAACATATCGTAGCATTCCGACTTGCCGATGCCATTTTCATTGTTTTTACACGACGAACGTGTTTTATAATTCGCGACTTGTTCAAAAAAGTAAAAATATCGCCACAGGCATATAGGAATCTAGGATTTATGCACTTTTTTTTTGCGTAGTACTATCAAAATACATAGAGAGGGTCTACGACATATCGTAGCATTCCGGCTTGCCGATGCCATTATAATTGTTTTTACACGACGAACGTGTTTTATAATTCGCGACTTGTTAAAAAAATTAAAAATATCGCCACAGGCATATAGGAATCTAGGATTTTTGCAAATTTGTTTTTGCGTATAGTACTATCAAAATACATAGAGGGGGTCTACAACATATCGTAGCATTCCGACTTTCCGATGCCATTTTCATTGTTTTTACACGACGAACGTGTTTTATAATTCGCGACTTGTTCAAAAAAGTAAAAATATCGCCACAGGCATATAGGAATCTAGGATTTATGCACTTTTTTTTTGCGTAGAGTACTATCAAAATACATAGAGCGGGTCTACAACATAGCGTAGCATTCTGACTTGCCGATGTCATTTTCATTATTTTTACACGACGAACGTGTTTTCAACTTCGCGACTTGTTAAAAAAATTAAAAATATCGCCACAGGCATATAGGAATCTAGGATTTATGCACTTTTTTTTAGTAGAGTACTATAAAAATACATAGAGCGGGTCTACAACATATCGTAGCATTCCGGCTTGCCGATGCCATTTTCATTGTTTTTACACGACGAACGTGTTTTATAATTCACAACTTGTTCAAAAAATTAAAAATATCGCCACAGGCATATAGGAATCTAGGATTTTTGCACTTTTTTTTTGCGTAGAGTACTATCAAAATACATAGAGGGGGTCTACAACATATCGTAGCATTCCGGCTTGCCGATGCCATTTTCATTGTTTTTACACGACAAACGTGTTTTATAATTCGCGACTTGTTAAAAAAATTAAAAATATCGCCACAGGCATATAGGAATCTTGGATTTTTGCAAAACTTTTTTTGCGTATAGTACTATCAAAATACATAGAGCGGGTCTACAACATATCGTAGCATTCCGACTTGCCGATGCCATTTTCATTGTTTTTACACGACGAACATGTTTTATAATTCGCGACTTGTTAAAAAAATTAAAAATATCGCCACAGGCATATAGGAATCTTGGATTTTTGCAAAAAATTTTTTGCGTATAGTACTATCAAAATACATAGAGCGGGTCTACAACATATCGTAGCATTCCGACTTGCCGATGCCATTTTCATTGTTTTTACACGACGAACGTGTTTTATAATTCGCGACTTGTTCAAAAAAGTAAAAATATCGCCACAGGCATATAGGAATCTAGGATTTATGCACTTTGTTTTTGCGTAGAGTACTATCAAAATACATAGAGCGGGTCTACAACATAGCGTAGCATTCTGACTTGCCGATGTCATTTTCATTATTTTTACACCACGAACGTGTTTTCAACTTCGCGACTTGTTAAAAAAATTAAAAATATCGCCACAGGCATATAGGAATCTAGGATTTATGCACTTTTTTTTTCCGTAGAGTACTATCAAAATACATAGAGCGGGTCTACAACATATCGTAGCATTCCGACTTGCCGATGTCATTTTCATTATTTTTACACGACGAACGTGTTTTCAACTTCGCGACTTGTTAAAAAAATTAAAAATATCGCCACAGGCATATAGAAATCTTGGATTTATGCACTTTTTTTTTGCGTAGAGTACTATCAAAATACATAGAGCGGGTCTACAACATATCGTAGCATTCCGACTTGCCGATGCCATTTTCATTATTTTTACATGACGAACGTGTTTTCAACTTCGCGACTTGTTCAAAAAATTAAAAATATCGCCACAGGCATATAGGAATCTAGGATTTATGCACTTTTTTTTTGCGTAGTACTATCAAAATACATAGAGAGGGTCTACGACATATCGTAGCATTCCGGCTTGCCGATGCCATTATAATTGTTTTTACACGACGAACGTGTTTTATAATTCGCGACTTGTTAAAAAAATTAAAAATATCGCCACAGGCATATAGGAATCTAGGATTTTTGCAAATTTGTTTTTGCGTATAGTACTATCAAAATACATAGAGGGGGTCTACAACATATCGTAGCATTCCGACTTTCCGATGCCATTTTCATTGTTTTTACACGACGAACGTGTTTTATAATTCGCGACTTGTTCAAAAAAGTAAAAATATCGCCACAGGCATATAGGAATCTAGGATTTATGCACTTTTTTTTTGCGTAGAGTACTATCAAAATACATAGAGCGGGTCTACAACATAGCGTAGCATTCTGACTTGCCGATGTCATTTTCATTATTTTTACACGACGAACGTGTTTTCAACTTCGCGACTTGTTAAAAAAATTAAAAATATCGCCACAGGCATATAGGAATCTAGGATTTATGCACTTTTTTTTAGTAGAGTACTATAAAAATACATAGAGCGGGTCTACAACATATCGTAGCATTCCGGCTTGCCGATGCCATTTTCATTGTTTTTACACGACGAACGTGTTTTATAATTCACAACTTGTTCAAAAAATTAAAAATATCGCCACAGGCATATAGGAATCTAGGATTTTTGCACTTTTTTTTTGCGTAGAGTACTATCAAAATACATAGAGGGGGTCTACAACATATCGTAGCATTCCGGCTTGCCGATGCCATTTTCATTGTTTTTACACGACAAACGTGTTTTATAATTCGCGACTTGTTAAAAAAATTAAAAATATCGCCACAGGCATATAGGAATCTTGGATTTTTGCAAAACCTTTTTTGCGTATAGTACTATCAAAATACATAGAGCGGGTCTACAACATATCGTAGCATTCCGACTTGCCGATGCCATTTTCATTGTTTTTACACGACGAACATGTTTTATAATTCGCGACTTGTTCAAAAAAGTAAAAATATCGCCACAGGCATATAGGAATCTAGGATTTATGCACTTTGTTTTTGCGTAGAGTACTATCAAAATACATAGAGCGGGTCTACAACATAGCGTAGCATTCTGACTTGCCGATGTCATTTTCATTATTTTTACACGACGAACGTGTTTTCAACTTCGCGACTTGTTAAAAAAATTAAAAATATCGCCACAGGCATATAGGAATCTTGGATTTTTGCAAAAATTTTTTTGCGTATAGTACTATCAAAATACATAGAGCGGGTCTACAACATATCGTAGCATTCCGACTTGCCGATGCCATTTTCATTGTTTTTACACGACGAACGTGTTTTATAATTCGCGACTTGTTCAAAAAAGTAAAAATATCGCCACAGGCATATAGGAATCTAGGATTTATGCACTTTGTTTTTGCGTAGAGTACTATCAAAATACATAGAGCGGGTCTACAACATAGCGTAGCATTCTGACTTGCCGATGTCATTTTCATTATTTTTACACCACGAACGTGTTTTCAACTTCGCGACTTGTTAAAAAAATTAAAAATATCGCCACAGGCATATAGGAATCTAGGATTTATGCACTTTTTTTTTGCGTAGAGTACTATCAAAATACATAGAGCGGGTCTACAACATATCGTAGCATTCCGACTTGCCGATGTCATTTTCATTATTTTTACACGACGAACGTGTTTTCAACTTCGCGACTTGTTAAAAAAATTAAAAATATCGCCACAGGCATATAGAAATCTTGGATTTATGCACTTTTTTTTTGCGTAGAGTACTATCAAAATACATAGAGCGGGTCTACAACATATCGTAGCATTCCGACTTGCCGATGCCATTTTCATTATTTTTACATGACGAACGTGTTTTCAACTTCGCGACTTGTTCAAAAAATTAAAAATATCGCCACAGGCATATAGGAATCTAGGATTTATGCACTTTTTTTTTGCGTAGTACTATCAAAATACATAGAGAGGGTCTACGACATATCGTAGCATTCCGGCTTGCCGATGCCATTATAATTGTTTTTACACGACGAACGTGTTTTATAATTCGCGACTTGTTAAAAAAATTAAAAATATCGCCACAGGCATATAGGAATCTAGGATTTTTGCAAATTTGTTTTTGCGTATAGTACTATCAAAATACATAGAGGGGGTCTACAACATATCGTAGCATTCCGACTTTCCGATGCCATTTTCATTGTTTTTACACGACGAACGTGTTTTATAATTCGCGACTTGTTCAAAAAAGTAAAAATATCGCCACAGGCATATAGGAATCTAGGATTTATGCACTTTTTTTTTGCGTAGAGTACTATCAAAATACATAGAGCGGGTCTACAACATAGTGTAGCATTCTGACTTGCCGATGTCATTTTCATTATTTTTACACGACGAACGTGTTTTCAACTTCGCGACTTGTTAAAAAAATTAAAAATATCGCCACAGGCATATAGGAATCTAGGATTTATGCACTTTTTTTTAGTAGAGTACTATAAAAATACATAGAGCGGGTCTACAACATATCGTAGCATTCCGGCTTGCCGATGCCATTTTCATTGTTTTTACACGACGAACGTGTTTTATAATTCACAACTTGTTCAAAAAATTAAAAATATCGCCACAGGCATATAGGAATCTAGGATTTTTGCACTTTTTTTTTGCGTAGAGTACTATCAAAATACATAGAGGGGGTCTACAACATATCGTAGCATTCCGGCTTGCCGATGCCATTTTCATTGTTTTTACACGACAAACGTGTTTTATAATTCGCGACTTGTTAAAAAAATTAAAAATATCGCCACAGGCATATAGGAATCTTGGATTTTTGCAAAACCTTTTTTGCGTATAGTACTATCAAAATACATAGAGCGGGTCTACAACATATCGTAGCATTCCGACTTGCCGATGCCATTTTCATTGTTTTTACACGACGAACATGTTTTATAATTCGCGACTTGTTCAAAAAAGTAAAAATATCGCCACAGGCATATAGGAATCTAGGATTTATGCACTTTGTTTTTGCGTAGAGTACTATCAAAATACATAGAGCGGGTCTACAACATAGCGTAGCATTCTGACTTGCCGATGTCATTTTCATTATTTTTACACGACGAACGTGTTTTCAACTTCGCGACTTGTTAAAAAAATTAAAAATATCGCCACAGGCATATAGGAATCTTGGATTTTTGCAAAATTTTTTTTGCGTATAGTACTATCAAAATACATAGAGCGGGTCTACAACATATCGTAGCATTCCGACTTGCCGATGCCATTTTCATTGTTTTTACACGACGAACGTGTTTTATAATTCGCGACTTGTTCAAAAAAGTAAAAATATCGCCACAGGCATATAGGAATCTAGGATTTATGCACTTTGTTTTTGCGTAGAGTACTATCAAAATACATAGAGCGGGTCTACAACATAGCGTAGCATTCTGACTTGCCGATGTCATTTTCATTATTTTTACACCACGAACGTGTTTTCAACTTCGCGACTTGTTAAAAAAATTAAAAATATCGCCACAGGCATATAGGAATCTAGGATTTATGCACTTTTTTTTTGCGTAGAGTACTATCAAAATACATAGAGCGGGTCTACAACATATCGTAGCATTCCGACTTGCCGATGTCATTTTCATTATTTTTACACGACGAACGTGTTTTCAACTTCGCGACTTGTTAAAAAAATTAAAAATATCGCCACAGGCATATAGAAATCTTGGATTTATGCACTTTTTTTTTGCGTAGAGTACTATCAAAATACATAGAGCGGGTCTACAACATATCGTAGCATTCCGACTTGCCGATGCCATTTTCATTATTTTTACATGACGAACGTGTTTTCAACTTCGCGACTTGTTCAAAAAATTAAAAATATCGCCACAGGCATATAGGAATCTAGGATTTATGCACTTTTTTTTTGCGTAGTACTATCAAAATACATAGAGAGGGTCTACGACATATCGTAGCATTCCGGCTTGCCGATGCCATTATAATTGTTTTTACACGACGAACGTGTTTTATAATTCGCGACTTGTTAAAAAAATTAAAAATATCGCCACAGGCATATAGGAATCTAGGATTTTTGCAAATTTGTTTTTGCGTATAGTACTATCAAAATACATAGAGGGGGTCTACAACATATCGTAGCATTCCGACTTTCCGATGCCATTTTCATTGTTTTTACACGACGAACGTGTTTTATAATTCGCGACTTGTTCAAAAAAGTAAAAATATCGCCACAGGCATATAGGAATCTAGGATTTATGCACTTTTTTTTTGCGTAGAGTACTATCAAAATACATAGAGCGGGTCTACAACATAGCGTAGCATTCTGACTTGCCGATGTCATTTTCATTATTTTTACACGACGAACGTGTTTTTAACTTCGCGACTTGTTAAAAAAATTAAAAATATCGCCACAGGCATATAGGAATCTAGGATTTATGCACTTTTTTTAGTAGAGTACTATAAAAATACATAGAGCGGGTCTACAACATATCGTAGCATTCCGGCTTGCCGATGCCATTTTCATTGTTTTTACACGACGAACGTGTTTTATAATTCACAACTTGTTCAAAAAATTAAAAATATCGCCACAGGCATATAGGAATCTAGGATTTTTGCACTTTTTTTTTGCGTAGAGTACTATCAAAATACATAGAGGGGGTCTACAACATATCGTAGCATTCCGGCTTGCCGATGCCATTTTCATTGTTTTTACACGACAAACGTGTTTTATAATTCGCGACTTGTTAAAAAAATTAAAAATATCGCCACAGGCATATAGGAATCTTGGATTTTTGCAAAACTTTTTTTGCGTATAGTACTATCAAAATACATAGAGCGGGTCTACAACATATCGTAGCATTCCGACTTGCCGATGCCATTTTCATTGTTTTTACACGACGAACATGTTTTATAATTCGCGACTTGTTCAAAAAAGTAAAAATATCGCCACAGGCATATAGGAATCTAGGATTTATGCACTTTGTTTTTGCGTAGAGTACTATCAAAATACATAGAGCGGGTCTACAACATAGCGTAGCATTCTGACTTGCCGATGTCATTTTCATTATTTTTACACGACGAACGTGTTTTCAACTTCGCGACTTGTTAAAAAAATTAAAAATATCGCCACAGGCATATAAGAATCTTGGATTTTTGCAAAAATTTTTTTGCGTATAGTACTATCAAAATACATAGAGCGGGTCTACAACATATCGTAGCATTCCGACTTGCCGATGCCATTTTCATTGTTTTTACACGACGAACATGTTTTATAATTCGCGACTTGTTCAAAAAAGTAAAAATATCGCCACAGGCATATAGGAATCTAGGATTTATGCACTTTGTTTTTGCGTAGAGTACTATCAAAATACATAGAGCGGGTCTACAACATAGCGTAGCATTCTGACTTGCCGATGTCATTTTCATTATTTTTACACGACGAACGTGTTTTCAACTTCGCGACTTGTTAAAAAAATTAAAAATATCGCCACAGGCATATAGGAATCTTGGATTTTTGCAAAAATTTTTTTGCGTATAGTACTATCAAAATACATAGAGCGGGTCTACAACATATCGTAGCATTCCGACTTGCCGATGCCATTTTCATTGTTTTTACACGACGAACGTGTTTTATAATTCGCGACTTGTTCAAAAAAGTAAAAATATCGCCACAGGCATATAGGAATCTAGGATTTATGCACTTTGTTTTTGCGTAGAGTACTATCAAAATACATAGAGCGGGTCTACAACATAGCGTAGCATTCTGACTTGCCGATGTCATTTTCATTATTTTTACACGACGAACGTGTTTTCAACTTCGCGACTTGTTAAAAAAATTAAAAATATCGCCACAGGCATATAGGAATCTAGGATTTATGCACTTTTTTTTTGCGTAGAGTACTATCAAAATACATAGAGCGGGTCTACAACATATCGTAGCATTCCGACTTGCCGATGTCATTTTCATTATTTTTACACGACGAACGTGTTTTCAACTTCGCGACTTGTTAAAAAAATTAAAAATTTTGCCACAGGCATATAGGAATCTAGGATTTATGCACTTTTTTTTTTGCGTAGGGTACTATCAAAATACATAGAGCGGGTCTACAACATATCATAGTATTCCGACTTGCCGATGCCATTTTCATTGTTTTTACACGACGAACGTGATTTATAATTCTCGACTTGTTCAAAAATGTTAAATATCGCCACAGGCATATAGGAATCTAGGATTTATGCACTTTTTTTTTGCGTAGAGTACTATCAAAATACATAGAGCGGGTCTACAACATATCGTAGCATTCCGACTTGCCGATGCCATTTTCATTATTTTTACATGACGAACGTGTTTTCAACTTCGCGACTTGTTCAAAAAATTAAAAATATCGCCACAGGCATATAGGAATCTAGGATTTATGCACTTTTTTTTTGCGTAGAGTACTATCAAAATACATAGAGCGGGTCTACAACATATCGTAGCATTCCGACTTGCCGATGTCATTTTCATTATTTTTACACGACGAACGTGTTTTCAACTTCGCGACTTGTTAAAAAAATTAAAAATTTTGCCACAGGCATATAGGAATCTAGGATTTATGCACTTTTTTTTTGCGTAGAGTACTATCAAAATACATAGAGCGGGTCTACAACATATCGTAGCATTCCGGCTTGCCGATGCCATTTTCATTGTTTTTACACGACGAACGTGTTTTATAATTCACAACTTGTTCAAAAAATTAAAAATATCGCCATAGGCATATAGGAATCTAGGATTTTTGCAATATTTGTTTTGCGTAGAGTACTATCAAAATACATAGAGCGGGTCTATAGCATATCGTAGCATTCCGACTTGCCGATGCCATTTTCATTATTTTTACATGACGAACGTGTTTTCAACTTCGCGACTTGTTCAAAAAATTAAAAATATCGCCACAGGTATATAGGAATCTAGGATTTTTGCACTTTTTTTTTGCGTAGAGTACTATCAAAATACATAGAGGGGGTCTACAACATATCGTAGCATTCCGGCTTGCCGATGCCATTTTCATTGTTTTTACACGACAAACGTGTTTTATAATTCGTGACTTGTTAAAAAAATTAAAAATATCGCCACAGGCATATAGGAATCTTGGATTTTTGCAAAAATTTTTTTGCGTATAGTACTATCAAAATACATAGAGCGGGTCTACAACATATCGTAGCATTCCGACTTGCCGATGCCATTTTCATTGTTTTTACACGACGAACATGTTTTATAATTCGCGACTTGTTCAAAAAAGTAAAAATATCGCCACAGTATAGGAATCTAGGATTTATGCACTTTTTTTTTGCGTAGAGTTCTATCAAAATACATAGAGCAGGTCTACAACATAGCGTAGCATTCTGACTTGCCGATGTCATTTTCATTATTTTTACACGACGAACGTGTTTTCAACTTCGCGACTTGTTAAAAAAATTAAAAATATCGCCACAGGCATATAGGAATCTAGGATTTATGCACTTTTTTATTGCGTAGAGTACTATCAAAATACATAGAGCGGGTCTACAACATATCGTAGCATTCCGACTTGCCGATGTCATTTTCATTATTTTTACACGAAGAACGTGTTTTCAACTTCGCGACTTGTTAAAAAAATTAAAAATTTTGCCACAGGCATATAGGAATCTAGGATTTATGCACTTTTTTTTTTGCGTAGGGTACTATCAAAATACATAGAGCGGGTCTACAACATATCATAGTATTCCGACTTGCCGATGCCATTTTCATTGTTTTTACACGACGAACGTGATTTATAATTCTCGACTTGTTCAAAAATGTTAAATATCGCCACAGGCATATAGGAATCTAGGATTTATGCACTTTTTTTTTTGCGTAGAGTACTATCAAAATACATAGAGCGGGTCTACAACATATCGTAGCATTCCGACTTGCCGATGCCATTTTCATTATTTTTACATGACGAACGTGTTTTCAACTTCGCGACTTGTTCAAAAAATTAAAAATATCGCCACAGGCATATAGGAATCTAGGATTTATGCACTTTTTTTTTGCGTAGTACTATCAAAATACATAGAGCGGGTCTACGACATATCGTAGCATTCCGGCTTGCCGATGCCATTATAATTGTTTTTACACGACGAACGTGTTTTATAATTCGCGACTTGTTAAAAAAATTAAAAATATCGCCACAGGCATATAGGAATCTAGGATTTTTGCAAATTTGTTTTTGCGTATAGTACTATCAAAATACATAGAGGGGGTCTACAACATATCGTAGCATTCCGACTTTCCGATGCCATTTTCATTGTTTTTACACGACGAACGTGTTTTATAATTCGCGACTTGTTCAAAAAAGTAAAAATATCGCCACAGGCATATAGGAATCTAGGATTTATGCACTTTTTTTTTGCGTAGAGTACTATCAAAATACATATATAGAGCGGGTCTACAACATATCGTAGCATTCCGACTTGCCGATGCCATTTTCATTGTTTTTACACGACGAACGTGATTTATAATTCTCGACTTATTCAAAAATGTTAAAATATCGCCACAGGCATATAGGAATCTAGGATTTATGCACGTTTTTTTGCGTAGAGTACTATCAAAATACATAGAGCGGGTCTACAACATATCGTAGCATTCCGACTTGCCGATGTCATTTTCATTATTTTTACACGACGAACGTGTTTTCAACTTCGCGACTTGTTAAAGAAATTAAAAATTTTGCCACAGGCATATAGGAATCTAGGATTTATGCACTTTTTTTTTGCGTAGAGTACTATCAAAATACATACAGCGGGTCTACAACATAGTGTAGCATTCTGACTTGCCGATGTCATTTTCATTATTTTTACACGACGAACGTGTTTTCAACTTCGCGACTTGTTAAAAAAATTAAAAATATCGCCACAGGCATATAGGAATCTAGGATTTATGCACTTTTTTTTTGCGTAGAGTACTATCAAAATACATAGAGCGGGTCTACAACATATCGTAGCATTCCGACTTGCCGATGTCATTTTCAATATTTTTACACGACGAACGTGTTTTCAACTTCGCGACTTGTTAAAAAAATTAAAAATATCGCCACAGGCATATAGGAATCTAGGATTTATGCACTTTTTTTTTGCGTAGAGTACTATCAAAATACATAGAGCGGGTCTACAACATATCGTAGCATTCCGACTTGCCGATGTCATTTTCATTATTTTTACACGACGAACGTGTTTTCAACTTCGCGACTTGTTAAAAAAATTAAAAATTTTGCCACAGGCATATAGGAATCTAGGATTTATGCACTTTTTTTTTGCGTAGAGTACTATCAAAATACATAGAGCGGGTCTACAACATAGTGTAGCATTCTGACTTGCCGATGTCATTTTCATTATTTTTACACGACGAACGTGTTTTCAACTTCGCGACTTGTTAAAAAAATTAAAAATATCGCCACAGGCATATAGGAATCTAGGATTTATGCACTTTTTTTTTGCGTAGAGTACTATCAAAATACATAGAGCGGGTCTACAACATATCGTAGCATTCCGACTTGCCGATGTCATTTTCAATATTTTTACACGACGAACGTGTTTTCAACTTCGCGACTTGTTAAAAAAATTAAAAATTTTGCCACGGGCATATAGGAATCTAGGATTTATGCACTTTTTTTTTGCGTAGAGTACTATCAAAATACATAGAGCGGGTCTACAACATATCATAGTATTCCGAATTGCCGATGCCATTTTCATTGTTTTTACACGACGAACGTGATTTATAATTCTCGACTTGATCAAAAATGTTAAAATATCGCCACAGGCATATAGGAATCTAGGATTTATGCACTTTTTTTTGCGTAGAGTACTATCAAAATACATAGAGCGGGTCTACAACATATCGTAGCATTCCGACTTGCCGATGCCATTTTCATTATTTTTACATGACGAACGTGTTTTCAACTTCGCGACTTGTTAAAAAAATTAAAAATATCGCCACAGGCATATAGGAATCTAGGATTTATGCACTTTTTTTTTGCGTAGAGTACTATCAAAATACATAGAGCGGGTCTACAACATAGCGTAGCATTCTGACTTGCCGATGTCATTTTCATTATTTTTACACGACGAACGTGTTTTCAACTTCGCGACTTGTTAAAAAAATTAAAAATATCGCCACAGGCATATAGGAATCTAGGATTTATGCACTTTTTTTTTGCGTAGAGTACTATCAAAATACATAGAGCGGGTCTACAACATATCGTAGCATTCCGACTTGCCGATGTCATTTTCAATATTTTTACACGACGAACGTGCTTTCAACTTCGCGACTTGTTAAAAAAATTAAAAATTTTGCCACGGGCATATAGGAATCTAGGATTTATGCACTTTTTTTTTTGCGTAGAGTACTATCAAAATACATAGAGCGGGTCTACAACATAGCGTAGCATTCTGACTTGCCGATGTCATTTTCATTATTTTTACACGACGAACGTGTTTTCAACTTCGCGACTTGTTAAAAAAATTAAAAATATCGCCACAGGCATATAGGAATCTAGGATTTATGCACTTTTTTTTTGCGTAGAGTACTATCAAAATACATAGAGCGGGTCTACAACATATCGTAGCATTCCGACTTGCCGATGTCATTTTCATTATTTTTACACGACGAACGTGTTTTCAACTTCGCGACTTGTTAAAAAAATTAAAAATTTTGCCACAGGCATATAGGAATCTAGGATTTATGCACTCTTTTTTTGGGTAGAGTACTATCAAAATACATAGAGCGGGTCTACAACATATCATAGTATTCCGACTTGCCGATGCCATTTTCATTGTTTTTACACGACGAACGTGATTTATAATTCTCGACTTGTTCAAAAATGTTAAAATATCGCCACAGGCATATAGGAATCTAGGATTTATGCACTTTTTTTTTGCGTAGAGTACTATCAAAATACATACAGCGGGTCTACAACATAGTGTAGCATTCTGACTTGCCGATGTCATTTTCATTATTTTTACACGACGAACGTGTTTTCAACTTCGCGACTTGTTAAAAAAATTAAAAATATCGCCACAGGCATATAGGAATCTAGGATTTATGCACTTTTTTTTTGCGTAGAGTACTATCAAAATACATAGAGCGGGTCTACAACATATCGTAGCATTCCGACTTGCCGATGTCATTTTCAATATTTTTACACGACGAACGTGTTTTCAACTTCGCGACTTGTTAAAAAAATTAAAAATATCGCAACAGGCATATAGGAATCTAGGATTTATGCACTTTTTTTTTGCGTAGAGTACTATCAAAATACATAGAGCGGGTCTACAACATATCGTAGCATTCCGACTTGCCGATGTCATTTTCATTATTTTTACTCGACGAACGTGTTTTCAACTTCGCGACTTGTTAAAAAAATTAAAAATTTTGCCACAGGCATATAGGAATCTAGGATTTATGCACTTTTTTTTTGCGTAGAGTACTATCAAAATACATAGAGCGGGTCTACAACATATCGTAGCATTCCGACTTGCCGATGCCATTTTCATTATTTTTACATGACGAACGTGTTTTCAACTTCGCGACTTGTTAAAAAAATTAAAAATATCGCCACAGGCATATAGGAATCTAGGATTTATGCACTTTTTTTTTGCGTAGAGTACTATCAAAATACATAGAGCGGGTCTACAACATAGTGTAGCATTCTGACTTGCCGATGTCATTTTCATTATTTTTACACGACGAACGTGTTTTCAACTTCGCGACTTGTTAAAAAAATTAAAAATATCGCCACAGGCATATAGGAATATAGGATTTATGCACTTTTTTTTTGCGTAGAGTACTATCAAAATACATAGAGCGGGTCTACAACATATCGTAGCATTCCGACTTGCCGATGTCATTTTCAATATTTTTACACGACGAACGTGTTTTCAACTTCGCGACTTGTTAAAAAAATTAAAAATTTTGCCACGGGCATATAGGAATCTAGGATTTATGCACTTTTTTTTTGCGTAGAGTACTATCAAAATACATAGAGCGGGTCTACAACATAGCGTAGCATTCTGACTTGCCGATGTCATTTTCATTATTTTTACACGACGAACGTGTTTTCAACTTCGCGACTTGTTAAAAAAATTAAAAATATCGCCACAGGCATATAGGAATCTAGGATTTATGCACTTTTTTTTTGCGTAGAGTACTATCAAAATACATAGAGCGGGTCTACAACATATCGTAGCATTCCGACTTGCCGATGTCATTTTCATTATTTTTACACGACGAACGTGTTTTCAACTTCGCGACTTGTTAAAAAAATTAAAAATTTTGCCACAGGCATATAGGAATCTAGGATTTATGCACTTTTTTTTTGCGTAGAGTACTATCAAAATACATAGAGCGGGTCTACAACATAGTGTAGCATTCTGACTTGCCGATGTCATTTTCATTATTTTTACACGACGAACGTGTTTTCAACTTCGCGACTTGTTAAAAAAATTAAAAATATCGCCACAGGCATATAGGAATCTAGGATTTATGCACTTTTTTTTTGCGTAGAGTACTATCAAAATACATAAAGCG
Organism: Trifolium subterraneum; assembly: GCA_951799995.1. Taxonomy (NCBI): domain Eukaryota; kingdom Viridiplantae; phylum Streptophyta; class Magnoliopsida; order Fabales; family Fabaceae; genus Trifolium; species Trifolium subterraneum. Next base: position 27,125,177 of record OX637468.1, read on the forward strand.
GGTCTACAACATATCGTAGCATTCCGACTTGCCGATGTCATTTTCAATATTTTTACACGACGAACGTGTTTTCAACTTCGCGACTTGTTAAAAAAATTAAAAATTTTGCCACGGGCATATAGGAATCTAGGATTTATGCACTTTTTTTTTGCGTAGAGTACTATCAAAATACATAGAGCGGGTCTACAACATATCATAGTATTCCGAATTGCCGATGCCATTTTCATTGTTTTTACACGACGAACGTGATTTATAATTCTCGACTTGATCAAAAATGTTAAAATATCGCCACAGGCATATAGGAATCTAGGATTTATGCACTTTTTTTTGCGTAGAGTACTATCAAAATACATAGAGCGGGTCTACAACATATCGTAGCATTCCGACTTGCCGATGCCATTTTCATTATTTTTACATGACGAACGTGTTTTCAACTTCGCGACTTGTTAAAAAAATTAAAAATATCGCCACAGGCATATAGGAATCTAGGATTTATGCACTTTTTTTTTGCGTAGAGTACTATCAAAATACATAGAGCGGGTCTACAACATAGCGTAGCATTCTGACTTGCCGATGTCATTTTCATTATTTTTACACGACGAACGTGTTTTCAACTTCGCGACTTGTTAAAAAAATTAAAAATATCGCCACAGGCATATAGGAATCTAGGATTTATGCACTTTTTTTTTGCGTAGAGTACTATCAAAATACATAGAGCGGGTCTACAACATATCGTAGCATTCCGACTTGCCGATGTCATTTTCAATATTTTTACACGACGAACGTGCTTTCAACTTCGCGACTTGTTAAAAAAATTAAAAATTTTGCCACGGGCATATAGGAATCTAGGATTTATGCACTTTTTTTTTTGCGTAGAGTACTATCAAAATACATAGAGCGGGTCTACAACATAACGTAGCATTCTGACTTGCCGATGTCATTTTCATTATTTTTACACGACGAACGTGTTTTCAACTTCGCGACTTGTTAAAAAAATTAAAAATATCGCCACAGGCATATAGGAATCTAGGATTTATGCACTTTTTTTTTGCGTAGAGTACTATCAAAATACATAGAGCGGGTCTACAACATATCGTAGCATTCCGACTTGCCGATGTCATTTTCATTATTTTTACACGACGAACGTGTTTTCAACTTCGCGACTTGTTAAAAAAATTAAAAATTTTGCCACAGGCATATAGGAATCTAGGATTTATGCACTCTTTTTTTGGGTAGAGTACTATCAAAATACATAGAGCGGGTCTACAACATATCATAGTATTCCGAATTGCCGATGCCATTTTCATTGTTTTTACACGACGAACGTGATTTATAATTCTCGACTTGATCAAAAATGTTAAAATATCGCCACAGGCATATAGGAATCTAGGATTTATGCACTTTTTTTTGCGTAGAGTACTATCAAAATACATAGAGCGGGTCTACAACATATCGTAGCATTCCGACTTGCCGATGCCATTTTCATTATTTTTACATGACGAACGTGTTTTCAACTTCGCGACTTGTTAAAAAAATTAAAAATATCGCCACAGGCATATAGGAATCTAGGATTTATGCACTTTTTTTTTGCGTAGAGTACTATCAAAATACATAGAGCGGGTCTACAACATAGCGTAGCATTCTGACTTGCCGATGTCATTTTCATTATTTTTACACGACGAACGTGTTTTCAACTTCGCGACTTGTTAAAAAAATTAAAAATATCGCCACAGGCATATAGGAATCTAGGATTTATGCACTTTTTTTTTGCGTAGAGTACTATCAAAATACATAGAGCGGGTCTACAACATATCGTAGCATTCCGACTTGCCGATGTCATTTTCAATATTTTTACACGACGAACGTGCTTTCAACTTCGCGACTTGTTAAAAAAATTAAAAATTTTGCCACGGGCATATAGGAATCTAGGATTTATGCACTTTTTTTTTTGCGTAGAGTACTATCAAAATACATAGAGCGGGTCTACAACATAGCGTAGCATTCTGACTTGCCGATGTCATTTTCATTATTTTTACACGACGAACGTGTTTTCAACTTCGCGACTTGTTAAAAAAATTAAAAATATCGCCACAGGCATATAGGAATCTAGGATTTATGCACTTTTTTTTTGCGTAGAGTACTATCAAAATACATAGAGCGGGTCTACAACATATCGTAGCATTCCGACTTGCCGATGTCATTTTCATTATTTTTACACGACGAACGTGTTTTCAACTTCGCGACTTGTTAAAAAAATTAAAAATTTTGCCACAGGCATATAGGAATCTAGGATTTATGCACTCTTTTTTTGGGTAGAGTACTATCAAAATACATAGAGCGGGTCTACAACATATCATAGTATTCCGACTTGCCGATGCCATTTTCATTGTTTTTACACGACGAACGTGATTTATAATTCTCGACTTGTTCAAAAATGTTAAAATATCGCCACAGGCATATAGGAATCTAGGATTTATGCACTTTTTTTTGCGTAGAGTACTATCAAAATACATAGAGCGGGTCTACAACATATCGTAGCATTCCGACTTGCCGATGCCATTTTCATTATTTTTACATGACGAACGTGTTTTCAAATTCGCGACTTGTTAAAAAAATTAAAAATATCGCCACAGGCATATAGGAATCTAGGATTTATGCACTTTTTTTTTGCGTAGAGTACTATCAAAATACGTAGAGCGGGTCTACAACATATCGTAGCATTCTGACTTGCCGATGTCATTTTCATTATTTTTACACGACAAACGTGTTTTCAACTTTGCGACTTGTTAAAAAAATTAAAAATTTTGCCACAGGCATATAGGAATCTAGGATTTATGCACTTTTTTTTTGCGTAGAGTACTATCAAAATACATAGAGCGGGTCTACAACATATCATAGTATTCCGACTTGCCGATGCCATTTTCATTATTTTTACACGACGAACGTGTTTTCAACTTCGCGACTTGTTCAAAAAACTAAAAATATCGCCACAGGCATATAGGAATCTAGGATTTATGCAAAAAAAATTTCGTAGAGTACTATCAAAATACATAGAGCGGGTCTACAACATATCGTAGCATTCCGGCTTGCCGATGCCATTATCATTATTATTACACGACGAATGTGTTTTCAACTTCGCGACTTGTTCAAAAAATTAAAAATATCGCCATAGGCATATAGGAATCTAGGATTTATGCACTTTTTTTTAGTAGAGTACTATAAAAATACATAGAGCGGGTCTACAACATATCATAGCATTCCGGCTTGCCGATGCCATTTTCATTGTTTTTACACGACGAACGTGTTTTATAATTCACAACTTGTTCAAAAAATTAAAAATATCGACATAGGCATATAGGAATCTAGGATTTTTGCAATATTTGTTTTGCGTAGAGTACTATCAAAATACATAGAGCGGGTCTATAGCATATCGTAGCATTCCGACTTGCCGATGCCATTTTCATTATTTTTACATGACGAACGTGTTTTCAACTTCGCGACTTGTTCAAAAAATTAAAAATATCGCCACAGGCATATAGGAATCTAGGATTTTTGCACTTTTTTTTTGCGTAGAGTACTATCAAAATACATAGAGGGGGTCTACAACATATCGTAGCATTCCGGCTTGTCGATGCCATTTTCATTGTTTTTACACGACAAACGTGTTTTATAATTCGCGACTTGTTAAAAAAATTAAAAATATCGCCACAGGCATATAGGAATCTTGGATTTTTGCAAATTTTTTTTTGCGTATAGTACTATCAAAATACATAGAGCGTGTCTACAACATATCGTAGCATTCCGACTTGCCGATGCCATTTTCATTGTTTTTACACGACGAACATGTTTTATAATTCGCGACTTGTTCAAAAAAGTAAAAATATCGCCACAGTATAGGAATCTAGGATTTATGCACTTTTTTTTTGCGTAGAGTTCTATCAAAATACATAGAGCGGGTCTACAACATAGCGTAGCATTCGGACTTGCCGATGTCATTTTCATTATTTTTACACGACGAACGTGTTTTCAACTTCGCGACTTGTTAAAAAAATTAAAAATATCGCCACAGGCATATAGGAATCTAGGATTTATGCACTTTTTTTTTGCGTAGAGTACTATCAAAATACATAGAGCGGGTTTACAACATATCGTAGCATTCCGACTTGCCGATGTCATTTTCATTATTATTACACGACGAACGTGTTTTCAACTTCGCGACTTGTTAAAAAAATTAAAAATTTTGCCACAGGCATATAGGAATCTAGGATTTATGCACTTTTTTTTTTGCGTAGAGTACTATCAAAATACATAGAGCGGGACAACAACATATCATAGTATTCCGACTTGCCGATGCCATTTTGATTGTTTTTACACGACGAACGTGATTTATAATTCTCGACTTGTTCAAAAATGTTAAATATCGCCACAGGCATATAGGAATCTAGGATTTATGCACTTTTTTTTTGCGTAGAGTACTATCAAAATACATAGAGCGGGTCTACAACATATCGTAGCATTCCGACTTGCCGATGCCATTTTCATTATTTTTACATGACGAACGTGTTTTCAACTTCGCGACTTGTTCAAAAAATTAAAAATATCGCCACAGGCATATAGGAATCTAGGATTTATGCACTTTTTTTTTGCGTAGTACTATCAAAATACGTAGAGCGGGTCTACGACATATCGTAGCATTCCGTCTTGCCGATGCCATTATAATTGTTTTTACACGACGAACGTGTTTTATAATTCGCGACTTGTTAAAAAAATTAAAAATATCGCCACAGACATATAGGAATCTAGGATTTTTGCAAATTTGTTTTTGCGTATAGTACTATCAAAATACATAGAGGGGGTCTACAACATAGCGTAGCATTCCGACTTTCCGATGCCATTTTCATTGTTTTTACACGACGAACGTGTTTTATAATTCGCGACTTGTTCAAAAAAGTAAAAATATCGCCACAGGCATATAGGAATCTAGGATTTATGCACTTTTTTTTTGCGTAGAGTACTATCAAAATACATAGAGCGGGTCTACAACATAGCGTAGCATTCTGACTTGCCGATGTCATTTTCATTATTTTTACACGACGAACGTGTTTTCAACTTCTCGACTTGTTAAAAAAATTAAAAATATCGCCACAGGCATATAGGAATCTAGGATTTATGCACTTTTTTTTTGCGTAGAGTACTATCAAAATACATAGAGCGGGTCTACAACATATCGTAGCATTCCGACTTGCCGATGTCATTTTCATTATTTTTACACGACGAACGTGTTTTCAACTTCGCGACTTGTTAAAAAAATTAAAAATTTTGCCACAGGCATATAGGAATCTAGGATTTATGCACTCTTTTTTTGGGTAGAGTACTATCAAAATACATAGAGCGGGTCTACAACATATCATAGTATTCCGACTTGCCGATGCCATTTTCATTGTTTTTACACGACGAACGTGATTTATAATTCTCGACTTGTTCAAAAATGTTAAAATATCGCCACAGGCATATAGGAATCTAGGATTTATGCACTTTTTTTTGCGTAGAGTACTATCAAAATACATAGAGCGGGTCTACAACATATCGTAGCATTCCGACTTGCCGATGCCATTTTCATTATTTTTACATGACGAACGTGTTTTCAAATTCGCGACTTGTTAAAAAAATTAAAAATATCGCCACAGGCATATAGGAATCTAGGATTTATGCACTTTTTTTTTGCGTAGAGTACTATCAAAATACGTAGAGCGGGTCTACAACATATCGTAGCATTCTGACTTGCCGATGTCATTTTCATTATTTTTACACGACAAACGTGTTTTCAACTTTGCGACTTGTTAAAAAAATTAAAAATTTTGCCACAGGCATATAGGAATCTAGGATTTATGCACTTTTTTTTTGCGTAGAGTACTATCAAAATACATAGAGCGGGTCTACAACATATCATAGTATTCCGACTTGCCGATGCCATTTTCATTATTTTTACACGACGAACGTGTTTTCAACTTCGCGACTTGTTCAAAAAACTAAAAATATCGCCACAGGCATATAGGAATCTAGGATTTATGCAAAAAAAATTTCGTAGAGTACTATCAAAATACATAGAGCGGGTCTACAACATATCGTAGCATTCCGGCTTGCCGATGCCATTATCATTATTATTACACGACGAATGTGTTTTCAACTTCGCGACTTGTTCAAAAAATTAAAAATATCGCCATAGGCATATAGGAATCTAGGATTTATGCACTTTTTTTTAGTAGAGTACTATAAAAATACATAGAGCGGGTCTACAACATATCATAGCATTCCGGCTTGCCGATGCCATTTTCATTGTTTTTACACGACGAACGTGTTTTATAATTCACAACTTGTTCAAAAAATTAAAAATATCGACATAGGCATATAGGAATCTAGGATTTTTGCAATATTTGTTTTGCGTAGAGTACTATCAAAATACATAGAGCGGGTCTATAGCATATCGTAGCATTCCGACTTGCCGATGCCATTTTCATTATTTTTACATGACGAACGTGTTTTCAACTTCGCGACTTGTTCAAAAAATTAAAAATATCGCCACAGGCATATAGGAATCTAGGATTTTTGCACTTTTTTTTTGCGTAGAGTACTATCAAAATACATAGAGGGGGTCTACAACATATCGTAGCATTCCGGCTTGTCGATGCCATTTTCATTGTTTTTACACGACAAACGTGTTTTATAATTCGCGACTTGTTAAAAAAATTAAAAATATCGCCACAGGCATATAGGAATCTTGGATTTTTGCAAATTTTTTTTTGCGTATAGTACTATCAAAATACATAGAGCGTGTCTACAACATATCGTAGCATTCCGACTTGCCGATGCCATTTTCATTGTTTTTACACGACGAACATGTTTTATAATTCGCGACTTGTTCAAAAAAGTAAAAATATCGCCACAGTATAGGAATCTAGGATTTATGCACTTTTTTTTTGCGTAGAGTTCTATCAAAATACATAGAGCGGGTCTACAACATAGCGTAGCATTCGGACTTGCCGATGTCATTTTCATTATTTTTACACGACGAACGTGTTTTCAACTTCGCGACTTGTTAAAAAAATTAAAAATATCGCCACAGGCATATAGGAATCTAGGATTTATGCACTTTTTTTTTGCGTAGAGTACTATCAAAATACATAGAGCGGGTTTACAACATATCGTAGCATTCCGACTTGCCGATGTCATTTTCATTATTATTACACGACGAACGTGTTTTCAACTTCGCGACTTGTTAAAAAAATTAAAAATTTTGCCACAGGCATATAGGAATCTAGGATTTATGCACTTTTTTTTTTGCGTAGAGTACTATCAAAATACATAGAGCGGGACAACAACATATCATAGTATTCCGACTTGCCGATGCCATTTTGATTGTTTTTACACGACGAACGTGATTTATAATTCTCGACTTGTTCAAAAATGTTAAATATCGCCACAGGCATATAGGAATCTAGGATTTATGCACTTTTTTTTTGCGTAGAGTACTATCAAAATACATAGAGCGGGTCTACAACATATCGTAGCATTCCGACTTGCCGATGCCATTTTCATTATTTTTACATGACGAACGTGTTTTCAACTTCGCGACTTGTTCAAAAAATTAAAAATATCGCCACAGGCATATAGGAATCTAGGATTTATGCACTTTTTTTTTGCGTAGTACTATCAAAATACGTAGAGCGGGTCTACGACATATCGTAGCATTCCGTCTTGCCGATGCCATTATAATTGTTTTTACACGACGAACGTGTTTTATAATTCGCGACTTGTTAAAAAAATTAAAAATATCGCCACAGACATATAGGAATCTAGGATTTTTGCAAATTTGTTTTTGCGTATAGTACTATCAAAATACATAGAGGGGGTCTACAACATAGCGTAGCATTCCGACTTTCCGATGCCATTTTCATTGTTTTTACACGACGAACGTGTTTTATAATTCGCGACTTGTTCAAAAAAGTAAAAATATCGCCACAGGCATATAGGAATCTAGGATTTATGCACTTTTTTTTTGCGTAGAGTACTATCAAAATACATAGAGCGGGTCTACAACATAGCGTAGCATTCTGACTTGCCGATGTCATTTTCATTATTTTTACACGACGAACGTGTTTTCAACTTCTCGACTTGTTAAAAAAATTAAAAATATCGCCACAGGCATATAGGAATCTAGGATTTATGCACTTTTTTTTTGCGTAGAGTACTATCAAAATACATAGAGCGGGTCTACAACATATCGTAGCATTCCGACTTGCCGATGTCATTTTCATTAGTTTTACACGACGAACGTGTTTTCAACTTCACGACTTGTTAAAAAAATTAAAAATTTTGCCACAGGCATATAGGAATCTAGGATTTATGCACTTTTTTTTTGCGTAGAGTACTATCAAAATACATAGAGCGGGTCTACAACATAGCGTAGCATTCTGACTTGCCGATGTCATTTTCATTATTTTTACACGACGAACGTGTTTTCAACTTCGCGACTTGTTAAAAAAATTAAAAATATCGCCACAGGCATATAGGAATCTAGGATTTATGCACTTTTTTTTTGCGTAGAGTACTATCAAAATACATAGAGCGGGTCTACAACATATCGTAGCATTCCGACTTGCCGATGTCATTTTCATTATTTTTACACGACGAACGTGTTTTCAACTTCGCGACTTGTTAAAAAAATTAAAAATTTTGCCACAGGCATATAGGAATCTAGGATTTATGCACTTTTTTTTTGCGTAGAGTACTATCAAAATACATAGAGCGGGTCTACAACATATCATAGTATTCCGACTTGCCGATGCCATTTTCATTGTTTTTACACGACGAACGTGATTTATAATTCTCGACTTGTTCAAAAATGTTAAAATATCGCCACAGGCATATAGGAATCTAGGATTTATGCACTTTTTTTTGCGTAGAGTACTATCAAAATACATAGAGCGGGTCTACAACATATCGTAGCATTCCGACTTGCCGATGCCATTTTCATTATTTTTACATGACGAACGTGTTTTCAACTTCGCGACTTGTTCAAAAAATTAAAAATATCGCCACAGGCATATAGGAATCTAGGATTTATGCACTTTTTTTTTGCGTAGTACTATCAAAATACATAGAGCGGGTCTACGACATATCGTAGCATTCCGGCTTGCCGATGCCATTATAATTGTTTTTACACGACGAACGTGTTTTATAATTCGCGACTTGTTAAAAAAATTAAAAATATCGCCACAGGCATATAGGAATCTAGGATTTTTGCAAATTTCTTTTTGCGTATAGTACTATCAAAATACATAGAGGGGGTCTACAACATATCGTAGCATTCCGACTTTCCGATGCCATTTTCATTGTTTTTACACGACGAACGTGTTTTCTAATTCGCGACTTGTTCAAAAAAGTAAAAATATCGCCACAGGCATATAGGAATCTAGGATTTATGAATTTTTTTTTTGCGTAGAGTACTATCAAAATACATAGAGCGGGTCTACAACATAGCGTAGCATTCTGACTTGCCGATGTCATTTTCATTATTTTTACACGACGAACGTGTTTTCAACTTCGCGACTTGTTCAAAAAATTAAAAATATCGCCACAGGCATATAGGAATCTAGGATTTATGCACTTTTTTTTTGCGTAGAGTACTATCAAAATACATAGAGCGGGTCTACAACATATCGTAGCATTCCGACTTGCCGATGTCATTTTCATTATTTTTACACGACGAACGTGTTTTCAACTTCGCGACTTGTTAAAAAAATTAAAAATTTTGCCACAGGCATATAGGAATCTAGATTTTATGCACTTTTTTTTTGCGTAGTACTATCAAAATACATAGAGCGGGTCTACGACATATCGTAGCATTCCGGCTTGCCGATGCCATTATAATTGTTTATACACGACAAACGTGTTTTATAATTCGCGACTTGTTAAAAAAATTAAAAATATCGCCACAGGCATATAGGAATCTAGGATTTTTGCAAATTTCTTTTTGCGTATAGTACTATCAAAATACATAGAGGGGGTCTACAACATATCGTAGAATTCCGACTTTCCGATGCCATTTTCAATGTTTTTACACGACGAACGTGTTTTATAATTCGCGACTTGTTCAAAAAAGTAAAAATATCGCCACAGGCATATAGGAATCTAGGATATATGCATTTTTTTTTGCGTAGAGTACTATCAAAATACATAGAGCGGGTCTACAACATAGCGTAGCATTCTGACTTGCCGATGTCATTTTCATTATTTTTACACGACGAACGTGTTTTCAACTTCGCGACTTGTTCAAAAAATTAAAAATATCGCCACAGGCATATAGGAATCTAGGATTTATGCACTTTTTTTTTGCGTAGAGTACTATCAAAATACATAGAGCGGGTCTACAACATATCGTAGCATTCCGACTTGCCGATGTCATTTTCATTATTTTTACACGACGAACGTGTTTTCAACTTCGCGACTTGTTAAAAAAATTAAAAATTTTGCCACAGGCATATAGGAATCTAGGATTTATGCACTTTTTTTTTGCGTAGAGTACTATCAAAATACATAGAGCGGGTCTACAACATATCGTAGCATTCCGACTTGCCGATGCCATTTTCATTATTTTTACATGACGAACGTGTTTTCAACTTCGCGACTTGTTCAAAAAATTAAAAATATCGCCACAGGCATAGAGGAATCTAGGATTTATGCACTTTTTTTTTGCGTAGTACTATCAAAATACATAGAGCGGGTCTACGACATATCGTAGCATTCCGGCTTGCCGATGCCATTATAATTGTTTATACACGACGAACGTGTTTTATAATTCGCGACTTGTTAAAAAAATTAAAAATATCGCCACAGGCATATAGGAATCTAGGATTTTTGCAAATTTCTTTTTGCGTATAGTACTATCAAAATACATAGAGGGGTTCTACAACATATCGTAGAATTCCGACTTTCCGATGCCATTTTCATTGTTTTTACACGACGAACGTGTTTTATAATTCGCGACTTGTTCCAAAAAGTAAAAATATCGCCACAGGCATATAGGAATCTAGGATTTATGCATTTTTTTTTGCGTAGATTACTATCAAAATACATAGAGCGGGTCTACAACATAGCGTAGCATTCTGACTTGCCGATGTCATTTTCATTATTTTTACACGACGAACGTGTTTTCAACTTCGCGACTTGTTCAAAAAATTAAAAATATCGCCACAGGCATATAGGAATCTAGGATTTATGCACTTTTTTTTTGCGTAGAGTACTATCAAAATACATAGAGCGGGTCTACAACATATCGTAGCATTCCGACTTGCCGATGTCATTTTCATTATTTTTACACGACGAACGTGTTTTCAACTTCGCGACTTGTTAAAAAAATTAAAAATTTTGCCACAGGCATATAGGAATCTAGATTTTATGCACTTTTTTTTTGCGTAGTACTATCAAAATACATAGAGCGGGTCTACGACATATCGTAGCATTCCGGCTTGCCGATGCCATTATAATTGTTTATACACGACGAACGTGTTTTATAATTCGCGACTTGTTAAAAAAATTAAAAATATCGCCACAGGCATATAGGAATCTAGGATTTTTGCAAATATCTTTTTGCGTATAGTACTATCAAAATACATAGAGGGGGTCTACAACATATCGTAGAATTCCGACTTTCCGATGCCATTTTCATTGTTTTTACACGACGAACGTGTTTTATAATTCGCGACTTGTTCAAAAAAGTAAAAATATCGCCACAGGCATATAGGAATCTAGGATTTATGCATTTTTTTTTGCGTAGATTACTATCAAAATACATAGAGCGGGTCTACAACATAGCGTAGCATTCTGACTTGCCGATGTCATTTTCATTATTTTTACACGACGAACGTGTTTTCAACTTCGCGACTTGTTCAAAAAATTAAAAATATCGCCACAGGCATATAGGAATCTAGGATTTATGCACTTTTTTTTTGCGTAGAGTACTATCTAAATACATAGAGCGGGTCTACAACATATCGTAGCATTCCGACTTGCCGATGTCATTTTCATTATTTTTACACGACGAACGTGTTTTCAACTTCGCGACTTGTTAAAAAAATTAAAAATTTTGCCACAGGCATATAGGAATCTAGGATTTATGCACTTTTTTTTTGCGTAGAGTACTATCAAAATACATAGAGCGGGTCTACAACATATCGTAGCATTCCGACTTGCCGATGCCATTTTCATTATTTTTACATGACGAACGTGTTTTCAACTTCGCGACTTGTTCAAAAAATTAAAAATATCGCCACAGGCATAGAGGAATCTAGGATTTATGCACTTTTTTTTTGCGTAGTACTATCAAAATACATAGAGCGGGTCTACGACATATCGTAGCATTCCGGCTTGCCGATGCCATTATAATTGTTTATACACGACGAACGTGTTTTATAATTCGCGACTTGTTAAAAAAATTAAAAATATCGCCACAGGCATATAGGAATCTAGGATTTTTGCAAATATCTTTTTGCGTATAGTACTATCAAAATACATAGAGGGGGTCTACAACATATCGTAGAATTCCGACTTTCCGATGCCATTTTCATTGTTTTTACACGACGAACGTGTTTTATAATTCGCGACTTGTTCAAAAAAGTAAAAATATCGCCACAGGCATATAGGAATCTAGGATTTATGCATTTTTTTTTGCGTAGATTACTATCAAAATACATAGAGCGGGTCTACAACATAGCGTAGCATTCTGACTTGCCGATGTCATTTTCATTATTTTTACACGACGAACGTGTTTTCAACTTCGCGACTTGTTCAAAAAATTAAAAATATCGCCACAGGCATATAGGAATCTAGGATTTATGCACTTTTTTTTTGCGTAGAGTACTATCTAAATACATAGAGCGGGTCTACAACATATCGTAGCATTCCGACTTGCCGATGTCATTTTCATTATTTTTACACGACGAACGTGTTTTCAACTTCGCGACTTGTTAAAAAAATTAAAAATTTTGCCACAGGCATATAGGAATCTAGGATTTATGCACTTTTTTTTTGCGTAGAGTACTATCAAAATACATAGAGCGGGTCTACAACATATCATAGTATTCCGACTTGCCGATGCCATTTTCATTGTTTTTACACGACGAACGTGATTTATAATTCTCGACTTGTTCAAAAATGTTAAAATATCGCCACAGGCATATAGGAATCTAGGATTTATGCACTTTTTTTTTGCATAGAGTACTATCAAAATACATAGAGCGGGTCTACAACATATCGTAGCATTCCGACTTGCCGATGCCATTTTCATTATTTTTACATGACGAACGTGTTTTCAACTTCGCGACTTGTTCAAAAAATTAAAAATATCGCCACAGGCATATAGGAATCTAGGATTTATGCACTTTTTTTTTGCGTAGTACTATCAAAATACATAGAGCGGGTCTACGACATATCGTAGCATTCCGGCTTGCCGATGCCATTATAATTGATTTTACACGACGAACGTGTTTTATAATTCGCGACTTGTTAAAAAAATTAAAAATTTCGCCACAGGCATATAGGAATCTAGGATTTTTGCAAATTTGTTTTTGCGTATAGTACTATCAAAATACATAGAGGGGGTCTACAACATATCGTAGCATTCCGACTTTCCGACGCCATTTTCATTCTTCTTACACGACGAACGTGTTTTATAATTCGCGACTTGTTCAAAAAAGTAAAAATATCGCCACAGGCATATAGGAATCTAGGATTTATACACTTTTTTTTTGCGTAGAGTACTATCAAAATACATAGAGCGGGTCTACAACATATCGTAGCATTCTGACATGCCGATGTCATTTGCATTATTTTTACACGACGAACGTGTTTTCAACTTCGCGACTTGTTCAAAAAACTAAAAATATCGCCACAGGCATATAGGAATCTAGGATTTATTCAAAAAAAATTTCGTAGAGTACTATCAAAATACATAGAGCGGGTCTACAACATATCGTAGTATTCCAGCTTGCCGATGCCATTTTCATTGTTTTTACACGACGAACGTGTTTTATAATTCGCGACTTGTTCAAAAAAGTAAAAATATCGCCACAGGCATATAGGAATCTAGGATTTATGCACTTTTTTTTTGCGTAGAGTAATATCAAAATACATAGAGCGGGTCTACAACATATCGTAGTATTCCGGCTTGCCGATGCCATTTTCATTGTTTTTACACAACGAACGTGTTTTATAATTCGCAACTTGTTCAAAAAACTAAAAATATCCCCACAGGCATATAGGAATCTAGGATTTATGCACTTTTTTTATGCGTAGAGTACTATCAAAATACATAGAGCGAGTCTACATCATATCGTAGTATTCCTGCTTGCCGATGCCATTTACATTGTTTTTACACGACGAACGTGTTTTATAATTCGCAACTTTTCAAAAAAATAAAAATATCGCCACAGGCATATAGAAATCTAGGATTAATGCACTTTTTTTTTTGTATAGAGTACTATCAAAATACATAGAGCGGGTCTACAACATATCATAGTATTCTTGCTTGCCGATGCCATTTTCATTGTTGTTACACGACGAACGTGTTTTATAATTCGTGACTTGTTCAAAAAATTAAAAATATCGCCATAGGCATATAGGAATCTAGGATTTTTCTAATTTTTTTTTTGCGTAGAGTACTATCAAAATACATAGAGCGGGTCTACAACATATTTTAGCATTCCGACTTGCCGATGCCATTTTCATTGTTTTTACACGACGAACATGATTTATAATTCGCGACTTGTTCAAAAAAGTAAAAATATCGCCACATGCATATAGGAATGTAGGATTTATGCACTTTTTTTTTTGCGTAGAGTACTATCAAAATATATAGAGTGGGTCTACAACATATCGTAGCATTCCGACATGCCGATGCCATTTCATTATTTTTACACGACGAACGTGTTTTCAACTTCTCGACTTGTTCAAAAAACTAAAAATATCGCCACAGCATATAGGAATCTAGGATTTATGCAAATTTTTTTTCGTGGAGTACTATCAAAATACATAGAGCGGGTCTACAAAATATCGTAGCATTCCGGCTTGCCGATGCCATTTTCATTATTTTTACACGACGAACGTGTTTTCAACTTCGCGACTTGTTCAAAAAATTAAAAATATCGCCACAGGCATATAGGAATCTAGGATTTATGCACTTTTTTTTAGTAGAGTACTATCAAAATACATAGAGCGGGTCTACAACATATCGTAGCATTCCGGCTTGCCGATGCCATTTTCATTGTTTTTACACGACGAACGTGTTTTATAATTCACAACTTGTTCAAAAAATTAAAAATATCGCCATAGGCATATAGTAATCTAGGATTTTTGCAATTTTTGTTTTGCGTAGAGTACTATCAAAATACATAGAGGGGGTCTACAACATATCGTAGCATTCCGGCTTGCCGATGCCATTTTCATTGTTTTTACACGACAAACGTGTTTTATAATTCGCGACTTGTTAAAAAAATTAAAAATATAGCCACAGGCATATAGGAATCTAGGATTTTTGCAATTTTTTTTTTTGCGCAGAGTACTATCAAAATACATAGAGCGGGTCTACAACATATCATAGCATTCCGACCTGCCGATGCCATTTTCATTGTTTTTACACGACGAACGTGTTTTATAATTCGCGACTTGTTCAAAAAAGTAAAAATATCGCCACAGGCATATAGGAATCTAGGATTTATGCACTTTTTTTTTACGTAGAGTACTATCAAAATACATAGAGCGGGTCTACAACATATCGTAGCATTCCGACTTTCCGATGTCATTTTCATTATTTTTACACGACGAACGTGTTTTCAACTTCGCGACTTTTTCAAAAAATTAAAAATATCGCCACAGGCATATAGGAATATAGGATTTATGCACTTTTTTTTTAGTAGAGTACTATCAAAATACATAGAGCGGGTCTACAACATATCGTAGCATTCCAGCTTGCCGGTGCCATTTTCATTGTTTTTACACGACGAACGTGTTTTATAATTCACAACTTGTTCAAAAAATTAAAAATATCGCCATAGGCATATAGGAATCTAGGATTTTTGCAATTTTTTTTTGCGTAGAGTACTATCAAAATTCATAGAGCGGGTCCACAACATATCGTAGCATTCCGACTTGTCGATGCCATTTTCATTGTTTTTACACGACGAACGTGTTTTATAATTCGCGACTTGTTCAAAAAAGTAAAAATATCGCCACAGGGATATAGGAATCTAGGATTTATGCACTTTTTTTTTGCGTAGAGTACTATCAAAATACATAGAGCGGGTCTACAACATAGTGTAGCATTCTGACTTGCCGATGTCATTTTCATTATTTTTACACGACGAACGTGTTTTCAACTTCTCGACTTGTTAAAAAAAATTAAAAATATCGCCACAGGCATATAGGAATCTAGGATTTATGCACTTTTTTTTTGCGTAGAGTACTATCAAAATACATAGAGCGGGTCTACAACATATCGTAGCATTCCGACTTGCCGATGTCATTTTCATTAGTTTTACACGACGAACGTGTTTTCAACTTCGCGACTTGTTAAAAAAATTAAAAATTTTGCCACAGGCATATAGGAATCTAGGATTTATGCACTTTTTTTTTGCGTAGAGTACTATCAAAATACATAGAGCGGGTCTACAACATAGCGTAGCATTCTGACTTGCCGATGTCATTTTCATTATTTTTACACGACGAACGTGTTTTCAACTTCGCGACTTGTTAAAAAAATTAAAAATATCGCCACAGGCATATAGGAATCTAGGATTTATGCACTTTTTTTTTTGCGTAGAGTACTATCAAAATACATAGAGCGGGTCTACAACATATTCGTAGCATTCCGACTTGCCGATGTCATTTTCATTATTTTTACACGACGAACGTGTTTTCAACTTCGCGACTTGTTAAAAAAATTAAAAATTTTGCCACAGGCATATAGGAATCTAGGATTTATGCACTTTTTTTTTGCGTAGAGTACTATCAAAATAC
The DNA here is from genome assembly GCA_951799995.1 of Trifolium subterraneum. Taxonomy (NCBI): domain Eukaryota; kingdom Viridiplantae; phylum Streptophyta; class Magnoliopsida; order Fabales; family Fabaceae; genus Trifolium; species Trifolium subterraneum. The sequence continues at coordinate 27,142,247 of OX637468.1, forward strand.
ATAGAGCGGGTCTACAACATATCATAGTATTCCGACTTGCCGATGCCATTTTCATTGTTTTTACACGACGAACGTGATTTATAATTCTCGACTTGTTCAAAAATGTTAAAATATCGCCACAGGCATATAGGAATCTAGGATTTATGCACTTTTTTTTGCGTAGAGTACTATCAAAATACATAGAGCGGGTCTACAACATATCGTAGCATTCCGACTTGCCGATGCCATTTTCATTATTTTTACATGACGAACGTGTTTTCAACTTCGCGACTTGTTCAAAAAATTAAAAATATCGCCACAGGCATATAGGAATCTAGGATTTATGCACTTTTTTTTGCGTAGAGTACTATCAAAATACATAGAGCGGGTCTACAACATAGCGTAGCATTCTGACTTGCCGATGTCATTTTCATTATTTTTACACGACGAACGTGTTTTCAACTTCGCGACTTGTTAAAAAAATTAAAAATATCGCCACAGGCATATAGGAATATAGGATTTATGCACTTTTTTTTTAGTAGAGTACTATCAAAATACATAGAGCGGGTCTACAACATATCGTAGCATTCCAGCTTGCCGGTGCCATTTTCATTGTTTTTACACGACGAACGTGTTTTATAATTCACAACTTGTTCAAAAAATTAAAAATATCGCCATAGGCATATAGGAATCTAGGATTTTTGCAATTTTTTTTTGCGTAGAGTACTATCAAAATTCATAGAGCGGGTCCACAACATATCGTAGCATTCCGACTTGTCGATGCCATTTTCATTGTTTTTACACGACGAACGTGTTTTATAATTCGCGACTTGTTCAAAAAAGTAAAAATATCGCCACAGGGATATAGGAATCTAGGATTTATGCACTTTTTTTTTGCGTAGAGTACTATCAAAATACATAGAGCGGGTCTACAACATAGCGTAGCATTCTGACTTGCCGATGTCATTTTCATTATTTTTACACGACGAACGTGTTTTCAACTTCTCGACTTGTTAAAAAAATTAAAAATATCGCCACAGGCATATAGGAATCTAGGATTTATGCACTTTTTTTTTGCGTAGAGTACTATCAAAATACATAGAGCGGGTCTACAACATATCGTAGCATTCCGACTTGCCGATGTCATTTTCATTAGTTTTACACGACGAACGTGTTTTCAACTTCACGACTTGTTAAAAAAATTAAAAATTTTGCCACAGGCATATAGGAATCTAGGATTTATGCACTTTTTTTTTGCGTAGAGTACTATCAAAATACTTAGAGCGGGTCTACAACATAGCGTAGCATTCTGACTTGCCGATGTCATTTTCATTATTTTTACACGACGAACGTGTTTTCAACTTCGCGACTTGTTAAAAAAATTAAAAATATCGCCACAGGCATATAGGAATCTAGGATTTATGCACTTTTTTTTTTGCGTAGAGTACTATCAAAATACATAGAGCGGGTATACAACATATCGTAGCATTCCGACTTGCCGATGTCATTTTCATTATTTTTACACGACGAACGTGTTTTCAACTTCGCGACTTGTTAAAAAAATTAAAAATTTTGCCACAGGCATATAGGAATCTAGGATTTATGCACTTTTTTTTTGCGTAGAGTACTATCAAAATACATAGAGCGGGTCTACAACATATCATAGTATTCCGACTTGCCGATGCCATTTTCATTGTTTTTACACGACGAACGTGATTTATAATTCTCGACTTGTTCAAAAATGTTAAAATATCGCCACAGGCATATAGGAATCTAGGATTTATGCACTTTTTTTTGCGTAGAGTACTATCAAAATACATAGAGCGGGTCTACAACATATCGTAGCATTCCGACTTGCCGATGCCATTTTCATTATTTTTACATGACGAACGTGTTTTCAACTTCGCGACTTGTTCAAAAAATTAAAAATATCGCCACAGGCATTTAGGAATCTAGGATTTATGCACTTTTTTTTTGCGTAGAGTACTATCAAAATACATAGAGCGGGTCTACAACATATCGTAGCATTCCGACTTGCCGATGTCATTTTCAATATTTTTTTACACGACGAACATGATTTATAATTCGCGACTTGTTCAAAAAAGTAAAAATATCGCCACAGGCATATAGGAATTAGGATTTATGCACTTTTTTTTGCGTAGAGTACTATCAAAATACATAGAGCGGGTCTACAACATATCGTAGCATTCCGACTCTCCGATGCCATTTTCATTGTTTTTACACGACGAACGTGTTTTATAATTCGCGACTTGTTCAAAAAAGTAAAAATATCGCCACAGGCATATAGGAATGTAGGATTTATGCACTTTTTTTTTTGCGTAGAGTACTATCAAAATATATAGAGTGGGTCTACAACATATCGTAGCATTCCGACATGCCGATGCCATTTCATTATTTTTACACGACGAACGTGTTTTCAACTTCTCAACTTGTTCAAAAAACTAAAAATATCGCCACAGCATATAGGAATCTAGGATTTATGCAAATTTTTTTTCGTGGAGTACTATCAAAATACATAGAGCGGGTCTACAAAATATCGTAGCATTCCGGCTTGCCGATGCCATTTTCATTATTTTTACACGACGAACGTGTTTTCAACTTCGCGACTTGTTCAAAAAATTAAAAATATCGCCACAGGCATATAGGAATCTAGGATTTATGCACTTTTTTTTAGTAGAGTACTATCAAAATACATAGAGCGGGTCTACAACATATCGTAGCATTCCGGCTTGCCGATGCCATTTTCATTGTTTTTACACGACGAACGTGTTTTATAATTCACAACTTGTTCAAAAAATTAAAAATATCGCCATAGGCATATAGTAATCTAGGATTTTTGCAATTTTTGTTTTGCGTAGAGTACTATCAAAATACATAGAGGGGGTCTACAACATATCGTAGCATTCCGGCTTGCCGATGCCATTTTCATTGTTTTTACACGACAAACGTGTTTTATAATTCGCGACTTGTTAAAAAAATTAAAAATATCGCCACAGGCATATAGGAATCTAGGATTTTTGCAATTTTTTTTTTTTGCGCAGAGTACTATCAAAATACATAGAGCGGGTCTACAACATATCATAGCATTCCGACTTGCCGATGCCATTTTCATTGTTTTTACACGACGAACGTGTTTTATAATTCGCGACTTGTTCAAAAAAGTAAAAATATCGCCACAGGCATATAGGAATCTAGGATTTATGCACTTTTTTTTTACGTAGAGTACTATCAAAATACATAGAGCGGGTCTACAACATATCGTAGCATTCCGACTTTCTGATGTCATTTTCATTATTTTTACACGACGAACGTGTTTTCAACTTCGCGACTTTTTCAAAAAATTAAAAATATCGCCACAGGCATATAGGAATATAGGATTTATGCACTTTTTTTTTAGTAGAGTACTATCAAAATACATAGAGCGGGTCTACAACATATCGTAGCATTCCAGCTAGCCGGTGCCATTTTCATTGTTTTTACACGACGAAGGTGTTTTATAATTCACAACTTGTTCAAAAAATTAAAAATATCGCCATAGGCATATAGGAATCTAGGATTTTTGCAATTTTTTTTTGCGTAGAGTACTATCAAAATTCATAGAGCGGGTCCACAACATATCGTAGCATTCCGACTTGTCGATGCCATTTTCATTGTTTTTACACGACGAACGTGTTTTATAATTCGCGACTTGTTCAAAAAAGTAAAAATATCGCCACAGGGATATAGGAATCTAGGATTTATGCACTTTTTTTTTGCGTAGAGTACTATCAAAATACATAGAGCGGGTCTACAACATAGTGTAGCATTCTGACTTGCCGATGTCATTTTCATTATTTTTACACGACGAACGTGTTTTCAACTTCTCGACTTGTTAAAAAAATTAAAAATATCGCCACAGGCATATAGGAATCTAGGATTTATGCACTTTTTTTTTGCGTAGAGTACTATCAAAATACATAGAGCGGGTCTACAACATATCGTAGCATTCCGACTTGCCGATGTCATTTTCATTAGTTTTACACGACGAACGTGTTTTCAACTTCGCGACTTGTTAAAAAAATTAAAAATTTTGCCACAGGCATATAGGAATCTAGGATTTATGCACTTTTTTTTTGCGTAGAGTACTATCAAAATACATAGAGCGGGTCTACAACATAGCGTAGCATTCTGACTTGCCGATGTCATTTTCATTATTTTTACACGACGAACGTGTTTTCAACTTCGCGACTTGTTAAAAAAATTAAAAATATCGCCACAGGCATATAGGAATCTAGGATTTATGCACTTTTTTTTTTGCGTAGAGTACTATCAAAATACATAGAGCGGGTCTACAACATATTCGTAGCATTCCGACTTGCCGATGTCATTTTCATTATTTTTACACGACGAACGTGTTTTCAACTTCGCGACTTGTTAAAAAAATTAAAAATTTTGCCACAGGCATATAGGAATCTAGGATTTATACACTTTTTTTTTGCGTAGAGTACTATCAAAATACATAGAGCGGGTCTACAACATATCATAGTATTCCGACTTGCCGATGCCATTTTCATTGTTTTTACACGACGAACGTGATTTATAATTCTCGACTTGTTCAAAAATGTTAAAATATCGCCACAGGCATATAGGAATCTAGGATTTATGCACTTTTTTTTGCGTAGAGTACTATCAAAATACATAGAGCGGGTCTACAACATATCGTAGCATTCCGACTTGCCGATGCCATTTTCATTATTTTTACATGACGAACGTGTTTTCAACTTCGCGACTTGTTCAAAAAATTAAAAATATCGCCACAGGCATATAGGAATCTAGGATTTATGCACTTTTTTTTGCGTAGAGTACTATCAAAATACATAGAGCGGGTCTACAACATAGCGTAGCATTCTGACTTGCCGATGTCATTTTCATTATTTTTACACGACGAACGTGTTTTCAACTTCGCGACTTGTTAAAAAAATTAAAAATATCGCCACAGGCATATAGGAATATAGGATTTATGCACTTTTTTTTTAGTAGAGTACTATCAAAATACATAGAGCGGGTCTACAACATATCGTAGCATTCCAGCTTGCCGGTGCCATTTTCATTGTTTTTACACGACGAACGTGTTTTATAATTCACAACTTGTTCAAAAAATTAAAAATATCGCCATAGGCATATAGGAATCTAGGATTTTTGCAATTTTTTTTTGCGTAGAGTACTATCAAAATTCATAGAGCGGGTCCACAACATATCGTAGCATTCCGACTTGTCGATGCCACTTTCATTGTTTTTACACGACGAACGTGTTTTATAATTCGCGACTTGTTCAAAAAAGTAAAAATATCGCCACAGGGATATAGGAATCTAGGATTTATGCACTTTTTTTTTGCGTAGAGTACTATCAAAATACATAGAGCGGGTCTACAACATAGCGTAGCATTCTGACTTGCCGATGTCATTTTCATTATTTTTACACGACGAACGTGTTTTCAACTTCTCGACTTGTTAAAAAAATTAAAAATATCGCCACAGGCATATAGGAATCTAGGATTTATGCACTTTTTTTTTGCGTAGAGTACTATCAAAATACATAGAGCGGGTCTACAACATATCGTAGCATTCCGACTTGCCGATGTCATTTTCATTAGTTTTACACGACGAACGTGTTTTCAACTTCGCGACTTGTTAAAAAAATTAAAAATTTTGCCACAGGCATATAGGAATCTAGGATTTATGCACTTTTTTTTTGCGTAGAGTACTATCAAAATACATAGAGCGGGTCTACAACATAGCGTAGCATTCTGACTTGCCGATGTCATTTTCATTATTTTTACACGACGAACGTGTTTTCAACTTCGCGACTTGTTAAAAAAATTAAAAATATCGCCACAGGCATATAGGAATCTAGGATTTATGCACTTTTTTTTTTGCGTAGAGTACTATCAAAATACATAGAGCGGGTCTACAACATATTCGTAGCATTCCGACTTGCCGATGTCATTTTCATTATTTTTACACGACGAACGTGTTTTCAACTTCGCGACTTGTTAAAAAAATTAAAAATTTTGCCACAGGCATATAGGAATCTAGGATTTATACACTTTTTTTTTGCGTAGAGTACTATCAAAATACATAGAGCGGGTCTACAACATATCATAGTATTCCGACTTGCCGATGCCATTTTCATTGTTTTTACACGACGAACGTGATTTATAATTCTCGACTTGTTCAAAAATGTTAAAATATCGCCACAGGCATATAGGAATCTAGGATTTATGCACTTTTTTTTGCGTAGAGTACTATCAAAATACATAGAGCGGGTCTACAACATATCGTAGCATTCCGACTTGCCGATGCCATTTTCATTATTTTTACATGACGAACGTGTTTTCAACTTCGCGACTTGTTCAAAAAATTAAAAATATCGCCACAGGCATATAGGAATCTAGGATTTATGCACTTTTTTTTGCGTAGAGTACTATCAAAATACATAGAGCGGGTCTACAACATAGCGTAGCATTCTGACTTGCCGATGTCATTTTCATTATTTTTACACGACGAACGTGTTTTCAACTTCGCGACTTGTTAAAAAAATTAAAAATATCGCCACAGGCATATAGGAATATAGGATTTATGCACTTTTTTTTTAGTAGAGTACTATCAAAATACATAGAGCGGGTCTACAACATATCGTAGCATTCCAGCTTGCCGGTGCCATTTTCATTGTTTTTACACGACGAACGTGTTTTATAATTCACAACTTGTTCAAAAAATTAAAAATATCGCCATAGGCATATAGGAATCTAGGATTTTTGCAATTTTTTTTTGCGTAGAGTACTATCAAAATTCATAGAGCGGGTCCACAACATATCGTAGCATTCCGACTTGTCGATGCCACTTTCATTGTTTTTACACGACGAACGTGTTTTATAATTCGCGACTTGTTCAAAAAAGTAAAAATATCGCCACAGGGATATAGGAATCTAGGATTTATGCACTTTTTTTTTGCGTAGAGTACTATCAAAATACATAGAGCGGGTCTACAACATAGCGTAGCATTCTGACTTGCCGATGTCATTTTCATTATTTTTACACGACGAACGTGTTTTCAACTTCTCGACTTGTTAAAAAAATTAAAAATATCGCCACAGGCATATAGGAATCTAGGATTTATGCACTTTTTTTTTGCGTAGAGTACTATCAAAATACATAGAGCGGGTCTACAACATATCGTAGCATTCCGACTTGCCGATGTCATTTTCATTAGTTTTACACGACGAACGTGTTTTCAACTTCGCGACTTGTTAAAAAAATTAAAAATTTTGCCACAGGCATATAGGAATCTAGGATTTATGCACTTTTTTTTTGCGTAGAGTACTATCAAAATACATAGAGCGGGTCTACAACATAGCGTAGCATTCTGACTTGCCGATGTCATTTTCATTATTTTTACACGACGAACGTGTTTTCAACTTCGCGACTTGTTAAAAAAATTAAAAATATCGCCACAGGCATATAGGAATCTAGGATTTATAAACTTTTTTTTTTGCGTAGAGTACTATCAAAATACATAGAGCGGGTCTACAACATATTCGTAGCATTCCGACTTGCCGATGTCATTTTCATTATTTTTACACGACGAACGTGTTTTCAACTTCGCGACTTGTTAAAAAAATTAAAAATTTTGCCACAGGCATATAGGAATCTAGGATTTATACACTTTTTTTTTGCGTAGAGTACTATCAAAATACATAGAGCGGGTCTACAACATATCATAGTATTCCGACTTGCCGATGCCATTTTCATTGTTTTTACACGACGAACGTGATTTATAATTCTCGACTTGTTCAAAAATGTTAAAATATCGCCACAGGCATATAGGAATCTAGGATTTATGCACTTTTTTTTGCGTAGAGTACTATCAAAATACATAGAGCGGGTCTACAACATATCGTAGCATTCCGACTTGCCGATGCCATTTTCATTATTTTTACATGACGAACGTGTTTTCAACTTCGCGACTTGTTCAAAAAATTAAAAATATCGCCACAGGCATATAGGAATCTAGGATTTATGCACTTTTTTTTGCGTAGAGTACTATCAAAATACATAGAGCGGGTCTACAACATAGCGTAGCATTCTGACTTGCCGATGTCATTTTCATTATTTTTACACGACGAACGTGTTTTCAACTTCGCGACTTGTTAAAAAAATTAAAAATATCGCCACAGGCATATAGGAATATAGGATTTATGCACTTTTTTTTTAGTAGAGTACTATCAAAATACATAGAGCGGGTCTACAACATATCGTAGCATTCCAGCTTGCCGGTGCAATTTTCATTGTTTTTACACGACGAACGTGTTTTATAATTCACAACTTGTTCAAAAAATTAAAAATATCGCCATAGGCATATAGGAATCTAGGATTTTTGCAATTTTTTTTTGCGTAGAGTACTATCAAAATTCATAGAGCGGGTCCACAACATATCGTAGCATTCCGACTTGTCGATGCCACTTTCATTGTTTTTACACGACGAACGTGTTTTATAATTCGCGACTTGTTCAAAAAAGTAAAAATATCGCCACAGGGATATAGGAATCTAGGATTTATGCACTTTTTTTTTGCGTAGAGTACTATCAAAATACATAGAGCGGGTCTACAACATAGCGTAGCATTCTGACTTGCCGATGTCATTTTCATTATTTTTACACGACGAACGTGTTTTCAACTTCTCGACTTGTTAAAAAAATTAAAAATATCGCCACAGGCATATAGGAATCTAGGATTTATGCACTTTTTTTTTGCGTAGAGTACTATCAAAATACATAGAGCGGGTCTACAACATATCGTAGCATTCCGACTTGCCGATGTCATTTTCATTAGTTTTACACGACGAACGTGTTTTCAACTTCACGACTTGTTAAAAAAATTAAAAATTTTGCCACAGGCATATAGGAATCTAGGATTTATGCACTTTTTTTTTGCGTAGAGTACTATCAAAATACTTAGAGCGGGTCTACAACATAGCGTAGCATTCTGACTTGCCGATGTCATTTTCATTATTTTTACACGACGAACGTGTTTTCAACTTCGCGACTTGTTAAAAAAATTAAAAATATCGCCACAGGCATATAGGAATCTAGGATTTATGCACTTTTTTTTTTGCGTAGAGTACTATCAAAATACATAGAGCGGGTCTACAACATATCGTAGCATTCCGACTTGCCGATGTCATTTTCATTATTTTTACACGACGAACGTGTTTTCAACTTCGCGACTTGTTAAAAAAATTAAAAATTTTGCCACAGGCATATAGGAATCTAGGATTTATGCACTTTTTTTTTGCGTAGAGTACTATCAAAATACATAGAGCGGGTCTACAACATATCATAGTATTCCGACTTGCCGATGCCATTTTCATTGTTTTTACACGACGAACGTGATTTATAATTCTCGACTTGTTCAAAAATGTTAAAATATCACCACAGGCATATAGGAATCTAGGATTTATGCACTTTTTTTTGCGTAGAGTACTATCAAAATACATAGAGCGGGTCTACAACATATCGTAGCATTCCGACTTGCCGATGCCATTTTCATTATTTTTACATGACGAACGTGTTTTCAACTTCGCGACTTGTTCAAAAAATTAAAAATATCGCCACAGGCATATAGGAATCTAGGATTTATGCACTTTTTTTTTGCGTAGAGTACTATCAAAATACATAGAGCGGGTCTACAACATATCGTAGCATTCCGACTTGCCGATGTCATTTTCATTATTTTTACACGACGAACGTGTTTTCAACTTCGCGACTTGTTAAAAAAATTAAAAATTTTGCCACAGGCATATAGGAATCTAGATTTTATGCACTTTTTTTTTGCGTAGTACTATCAAAATACATAGAGCGGGTCTACGACATATCGTAGCATTCCGGCTTGCCGATGCCATTATAATTGTTTATACACGACGAACATGTTTTATAATTCGCGACTTGTTAAAAAAATTAAAAATATCGCCACAGGCATATAGGAATCTAGGATTTTTGCAAATTTCTTTTTGCGTATAGTACTATCAAAATACATAGAGGGGGTCTACAACATATCGTAGAATTCCGACTTTCCGATGCCATTTTCATTGTTTTAACACGACGAACGTGTTTTATAATTCGCGACTTGTTCAAAAAAGTAAAAATATCGCCACAGGCATATAGGAATCTAGGATTTATGCATTTTTTTTTGCGTAGAGTACTACCAAAATACATAGAGCGGGTCTACAACATAGCGTAGCATTCTGACTTGCCGATGTCATTTTCATTATTTTTACACGACGAACGTGTTTTCAACTTCGCGACTTGTTCAAAAAATTAAAAATATCGCCACAGGCATATAGAAATCTAGGATTTATGCACTTTTTTTTGCGTAGAGTACTATCAAAATACATAGAGCGGGTCTACAACATATCGTAGCATTCCGACTTGCCGATGTCATTTTCATTATTTTTACACGACGAACGTGTTTTCAACTTCGCGACTTGTTAAAAAAATTAAAAATTTTGCCACAGGCATATAGGAATCTAGGATTTATGCACTTTTTTTTTGCGTAGAGTACTATCAAAATACATAGAGCGGGTCTACAACATATCGTAGCATTCCGACTTGCGGATGCCATTTTCATTATTTTTACATGACGAACGTGTTTTCAACTTCGCGACTTGTTCAAAAAATTAAAAATATCGCCACAGGCATAGAGGAATCTAGGATTTATGCACTTTTTTTTTGCGTAGTACTATCAAAATACATAGAGCGGGTCTACGACATATCGTAGCATTCCGGCTTGCCGATGCCATTATAATTGTTTATACACGACGAACGTGTTTTATAATTCGCGACTTGTTAAAAAAATTAAAAATATCGCCACAGGCATATAGGAATCTAGGATTTTTGCAAATTTCTTTTTGCGTATAGTACTATCAAAATACATAGAGGGGGTCTACAACATATCGTAGAATTCCGACTTTCCGATGCCATTTTCATTGTTTTTACACGACGAACGTGTTTTATAATTCGCGACTTGTTCAAAAAAGTAAAAATATCGCCACATGCATATAGGAATCTAGGATTTATGCATTTTTTTTTGCGTAGATTACTATCAAAATACATAGAGCGGGTCAACAACATAGCGTAGCATTCTGACTTGCCGATGTCATTTTCATTATTTTTACACGACGAACGTGTTTTCAACTTCGCGACTTGTTTAAAAAATTAAAAATATCGCCACAGGCATATAGGAATCTAGGATTTATGCACTTTTTTTTTGCGTAGAGTACTATCTAAATACATAGAGCGGGTCTACAACATATCGTAGCATTCCGACTTGCCGATGTCATTTTCATTATTTTTACACGACGAACGTGTTTTCAATTTCGCGACTTGTTAAAAAAATTAAAAATTTTGCCACAGGCATATAGGAATCTAGGATTTATGCACTTTTTTTTTGCGTAGAGTACTATCAAAATACATAGAGCGGGTCTACAACATATCATAGTATTCCGACTTGCCGATGCCATTTTCATTGTTTTTACACGACGAACGTGATTTATAATTCTCGACTTGTTCAAAAATGTTAAAATATCGCCACAGGCATATAGGAATCTAGGATTTATGCACTTTTGTTATGCGTAGAGTACTATCAAAATACATAGAGCGAGTCTACATCATATCGTAGTATTCCTGCTTGCCGATGCCATTTACATTATTTTTACACGACGAACGTGTTTTATAATTCGCAACTTTTCAAAAAAATAAAAATATCGCCACAGGCATATAGAAATCTAGGATTAATGCACTTTTTTTTTTGTGTAGAGTACTATCAAAATACATAGAGCGGGTCTACAACATATCATTGTATTCTTGCTTGCCGATGCCATTTTCATTGTTTTTACACGACGAACGTGTTTTATAATTCGTGACTTGTTCAAAAAATTAAAAATATCGCCATAGGCATATAGGAATCTAGGATTTTTCTAATTTTTTTTTGCGTAGAGTACTATCAAAATACATAGAGCGGGTCTACAACATATTGTAGCATTCCTACTTGCCGATGCAATTTTCATTGCTTTTACACGACGAACGTGTTTTATAATTCGCCACTTGTTCAAAAAAGTAAAAATATCGCCACATGCATATAGGAATCTAGGATTTATACACTTTTTTTTTGCGTAGAGTACTATAACAATACATAGAGCGGGTCTACAACAGATCATAGTATTCCGACTTGCCGATGACATTTTCATTGTTTTTACACGACGAACATGATTTATAATTCGCGACTTGTTCAAAAAAGTAAAAATATCGCCACAGGCATATAGGAATTAGGATTTATGCACTTTTTTTTGCGTAGAGTACTATCAAAATACATAGAGCGGGTCTACAACATATCGTAGCATTCCGACTCTCCGATGCCATTTTCATTGTTTTTACACGACGAACGTGTTTTATAATTCGCGACTTGTTCAAAAAAGTAAAAATATCGCCACAGGCATATAGGAATGTAGGATTTATGCACTTTTTTTTTGCGTAGAGTACTATCAAAATACATAGAGTGGGTCTACAACATATCGTAGCATTCCGACATGCCGATGCCATTTCATTATTTTTACACGACGAACGTGTTTTCAACTTCTCGACTTGTTCAAAAAACTAAAAATATCGCCACAGCATATAGGAATCTAGGATTTATGCAAATTTTTTTTCGTAGAGTACTATCAAAATACATAGAGCGGGTCTACAAAATATCGTAGCATTCCGGCTTGCCGATGCCATTTTCATTATTTTTACACGACGAACGTGTTTTCAACTTCGCGACTTGTTCAAAAAATTAAAAATATCGCCACAGGCATATAGGAATCTAGGATTTATGCACTTTTTTTTAGTAGAGTACTATCAAAATACATAGAACGGGTCTACAACATATCGTAGCATTCCGGCTTGCCGATGCCATTTTCATATTTTTTACACGACGAACGTGTTTTATAATTCACAACTTGTTCAAAAAATTAAAAATATCGCCATAGGCATATAGGAATCTAGGATTTTTGCAATTTTTGTTTTGCGTAGAGTACTATCAAAATACATAGAGCGGGTCTACAGCATATCGTAGCATTCCGACTTGCCGATGCCATTTTCATTATTTTTACATGACGAACGTGTTTTCAACTTCGCGACTTGTTCAAAAAATTAAAAATATCGCCACAGGCATATAGGAATCTAGGATTTATGCACTTTTTTTTAGTAGAGTACTATCAAAATACATAGAGCGGGTCTACAACATATCGTAGCATTCCGGCTTGCCGATGCCATTTTCATTGTTTTTACACGACGAACGTGTTTTATAATTCACAACTTGTTCAAAAAATTAAAAATATCGCCATAGGCATATAGTAATCTAGGATTTTTGCAATTTTTGTTTTGCGTAGAGTACTATCAAAATACATAGAGGGGGTCTACAACATATCGTAGCATTCCGGCTTGCCGATGCCATTTTCATTGTTTTTACACGACAAACGTGTTTTATAATTCGCGACTTGTTAAAAAAATTAAAAATATCGCCACAGGCATATAGGAATCTAGGATTTTTGCAATTTTTTTTTTTGCGTAGAGTACTATCAAAATACATAGAGCGGGTCTACAACATATCATAGCATTCCGACTTGCCGATGCCATTTTCATTGTTTTTACACGACGAACGTGTTTTATAATTCGCGACTTGTTCAAAAAAGTAAAAATATCGCCACAGGCATATAGGAATCTAGGATTTATGCACTTTTTTTTTACGTAGAGTACTATCAAAATACATAGAGCGGGTCTACAACATATCGTAGCATTCCAGCTTGCCGGTGTCATTTTCATTGTTTTTACACGACGAACGTGTTTTATAATTCACAACTTGTTCAAAAAATTAAAAATATCGCCATAGGCATATAGGAATCTAGGATTTTTGCAATTTTTTTTTTGCGTAGAGTATTATCAAAATTCATAGAGCGGGTCCACAACATATCGTAGCATTCCGACTTGTCGATGCCATTTTCATTGTTTTTACACGACGAACGTGATTTATAATTCGCCACTTGTTCAAAAAAGTAAAAATATCGCCACAGGCATATAGGAATCTTGGATTTATGCACTTTTTTTTTGCGTAGAGTACTATAACAATACATAGAGCGTGTCTACAACATATCGTAGCATTCCGGCTTGCCGATGCCATTTTAATTGTTTTTACACGACGAACGTGTTTTATAATTCGCGACTTGTTATAAAAATTAAAAATATCGCCACAGGCATATAGGAATCTTGGATTTTTGCAAAAATTTTTTTGCGTATAGTACTATCAAAATACATAGAGCGGGTCTACTACATATCGTAGCATTCCAACTTGCCGATGCCATTTTCATTGTTTTTACACGACGAACGTGTTTTATAATTCGCGACTTGTTCAAAAAAGTAAAAATATCGCCACAGTATAGGAATCTAGGATTTATGCACTTTTTTTTTGCGTAGAGTTCTATCAAAATACATAGAGCGGGTCTACAACATAGCGTAGCATTCCGACTTGCCGATGTCATTTTCATTATTTTTACACGACGAACATGTTTTCAACATCGCGACTTGTTGAAAAAATTAAAAATATCGCCACAGGCATATAGCAATCTAGGATTTATGCACTTTTTTTTTGCGTAGAGTACTATCAAAATACATAGAGCGGGTCTACAACATATCGTAGCATTCCGACTTGCCGATGTCATTTTCATTATTTTTACACGACGAACGTGTTTTCAACTTCGCGACTTGTTAAAAAAATTAAAAATTTTGCCACAGGCATATAGGAATCTAGGATTTATGCACTTTTTTTTTTGCGTAGAGTACTATCAAAATACATAGAGCGGGTCTACAACATATCATAGTATTCCGACTTGCCGATGCCATTTTCATTGTTTTTACACGACGAACGTGATTTATAATTCTCGACTTGTTCAAAAATGTTAAAATATCGCCACAGGCATATAGGAATCTAGGATTTATGCACTTTTGTTATGCGTAGAGTACTATCAAAATACATAGAGCGAGTCTACATCATATCGTAGTATTCCTGCTTGCCGATGCCATTTACATTGTTTTTACACGACGAACGTGTTTTATAATTCGCAACTTTTCAAAAAAATAAAAATATCGCCACAGGCATATAGAAATCTAGGATTAATGCACTTTTTTTTTTGTGTAGAGTACTATCAAAATACATAGAGCGGGTCTACAACATATCATAGTATTCTTGCTTGCCGATGCCATTTTCATTGTTTTTACACGACGAACGTGTTTTATAATTCGTGACTTGTTCAAAAAATTAAAAATATCGCCATAGGCATATAGGAATCTAGGATTTTTCTAATTTTTTTTTTGCGTAGAGTACTATCAAAATACATAGAGCGGGTCTACAACATATTGTAGCATTCCTACTTGCCGATGCAATTTTCATTGCTTTTACACGACGAACGTGTTTTATAATTCGCCACTTGTTCAAAAAAGTAAAAATATCGCCACATGCATATAGGAATCTAGGATTTATACACTTTTTTTTTGCGTAGAGTACTATAACAATACATAGAGCGGGTCTACAACAGATCATAGTATTCCGACTTGCCGATGACATTTTCATTGTTTTTACACGACGAACATGATTTATAATTCGCGACTTGTTCAAAAAAGTAAAAATATCGCCACAGGCATATAGGAATTAGGATTTATGCACTTTTTTTTGCGTTGAGTACTATCAAAATACATAGAGCGGGTCTACAACATATCGTAGCATTCCGACTCTCCGATGCCATTTTCATTGTTTTTACACGACGAACGTGTTTTATAATTCGCGACTTGTTCAAAAAAGTAAAAATATCGCCACAGGCATATAGGAATGTAGGATTTATGCACTTTTTTTTTGCGTAGAGTACTATTAAAATACATAGAGTGGGTCTACAACATATCGTAGCATTCCGACATGCCGATGCCATTTCATTATTTTTACACGACGAACGTGTTTTCAACTTCTCGACTTGTTCAAAAAACTAAAAATATCGCCACAGCATATAGGAATCTAGGATTTATGCAAAATTTTTTTCGTAGAGTACTATCAAAATACATAGAGCGGGTCTACAAAATATCGTAGCATTCCGGCTTGCCGATACCATTTTCATTATTTTTACACGACGAACGTGTTTTCAACTTCGCGACTTGTTCAAAAAATTAAAAATATCGCCACAGGCATATAGGAATCTAGGATTTATGCACTTTTTTTTAGTAGAGTACTATCAAAATACATAGAGCGGGTCTACAACATATTGTAGCATTCCGGCTTGCCGATGCCATTTTCATTGTTTTTACACGACGAACGTGTTTTATAATTCACAACTTGTTCAAAAAATTAAAAATATCGCCATAGGCATATAGGAATCTAGGATTTTTGCAATTTTTGTTTTGCGTAGAGTACTATCAAAATACATAGAGCGGGTCTACAGCATATCGTAGCATTCCGACTTGCCGATGCCATTTTCATTATTTTTACATGACGAACGTGTTTTCAACTTCGCGACTTGTTCAAAAAATTAAAAATATCGCCATAGGCATATAGTAATCTAGGATTTTTGCGATTTTTGTTTTGCGTAGAGTACTATCAAAATACATAGAGGGGGTCTACAACATATCGTAGCATTCCGGCTTGCCGATGCCATTTTCATTGTTTTTACACGACAAACGTGTTTTATAATTCGCGACTTGTTAAAAAAATTAAAAATATCGCCACAGGCATATAGGAATCTAGGATTTTTGCAATTTTTTTTTTTGCGTAGAGTACTATCAAAATACATAGAGCGGGTCTACAACATATCATAGCATTCCGACTTGCCGATGCCATTTTCATTGTTTTTACACGACGAACGTGTTTTATAATTCGCGACTTGTTCAAAAAAGTAAAAATATCGCCACAGGCATATAGGAATCTAGGATTTATGCACTTTTTTTTTACGTAGAGTACTATCAAAATATATAGAGCGGGTCTACAACATATCGTAGCATTCCGACTTGCCGATGTCATTTTCATTATTTTTACACGACGAACGTGTTTTCAACTTCGTGACTTTTTCAAAAAATTAAAAATATCGCCACAGGCATATAGGAATATAGGATTTATGCACTTTTTTTTTAGTAGAGTACTATCAAAATACATAGAGCGGGTCTACAACATATCGTAGCATTCCAGCTTGCCGGTGCCATTTTCATTGTTTTTACACGAAGAACGTGTTTTATAATTCACAACTTGTTCAAAAAATTAAAAGTATCGCCATAGGCATATAGGAATCTAGGATTTTTGCAATTTTTTTTTGCGTAGAGTACTATCAAAATTCATAGAGCGGGTCCACAACATATCGTAGCATTCCGACTTGTCGATGCCATTTTCATTGTTTTTACACGACGAACGTGTTTTATAATTCGCGACTTGTTCAATAAAGTAAAAATATCGCCACAGGGATATAGGAATCTAGGATTTATGCACTTTTTTTTTGCGTAGAGTACTATCAAAATACATAGAGCGGGTCTACAACATATCGTAGCATTCCGACTTGCCGATGCCATTTTCATTATTTTTACACGACGAACGTGTTTTCAACTTCGCGACTTTTTCAAAAAATTAAAAATATCGCCACAGGCATATAGGAATCTAGGATTTATACACTTTTTTTTTGCGTAGAGTACTATCAAAATACATAGAGCGGGTCTACAACATATCATAGTATTCCGACTTGCCGATGCCATTTTCATTGTTTTTACACGACGAACGTGATTTATAATTCTCGACTTGTTCAAAAATGTTAAAATATCGCCACAGGCATATAGGAATCTAGGATTTATGCACTTTTGTTATGCGTAGAGTACTATCAAAATACATAGAGCGAGTCTACATCATATCGTAGTATTCCTGCTTGCCGATGCCATTTACATTGTTTTTACACGACGAACGTGTTTTATAATTCGCAACTTTTCAAAAAAATAAAAATATCGCCACAGGCATATAGAAATCTAGGATTAATGCACTTTTTTTTTTGTGTAGAGTACTATCAAAATACATAGAGCGGGTCTACAACATATCATAGTATTCTTGCTTGCCGATGCCATTTTCATTGTTTTTACACGACGAACGTGTTTTATAATTCGTGACTTGTTCAAAAAATTAAAAATATCGCCATAGGCATATAGGAATCTAGGATTTTTCTAATTTTTTTTTTGCGTAGAGTACTATCAAAATACATAGAGCGGGTCTACAACATATTGTAGCATTCCTACTTGCCGATGCAATTTTCATTGCTTTTACACGACGAACGTGTTTTATAATTCGCCACTTGTTCAAAAAAGTAAAAATATCGCCACATGCATATAGGAATCTAGGATTTATACACTTTTTTTTTGCGTAGAGTACTATAACAATACATAGAGCGGGTCTACAACAGATCATAGTATTCCGACTTGCCGATGACATTTTCATTGTTTTTACACGACGAACATGATTTATAATTCGCGACTTGTTCAAAAAAGTAAAAATATCGCCACAGGCATATAGGAATTAGGATTTATGCACTTTTTTTTGCGTTGAGTACTATCAAAATACATAGAGCGGGTCTACAACATATCGTAGCATTCCGACTCTCCGATGCCATTTTCATTGTTTTTACACGACGAACGTGTTTTATAATTCGCGACTTGTTCAAAAAAGTAAAAATATCGCCACAGGCATATAGGAATGTAGGATTTATGCACTTTTTTTTTGCGTAGAGTACTATTAAAATACATAGAGTGGGTCTACAACATATCGTAGCATTCCGACATGCCGATGCCATTTCATTATTTTTACACGACGAACGTGTTTTCAACTTCTCGACTTGTTCAAAAAACTAAAAATATCGCCACAGCATATAGGAATCTAGGATTTATGCAAAATTTTTTTCGTAGAGTACTATCAAAATACATAGAGCGGGTCTACAAAATATCGTAGCATTCCGGCTTGCCGATGCCATTTTCATTATTTTTACACGACGAACGTGTTTTCAACTTCGCGACTTGTTCAAAAAATTAAAAATATCGCCACAGGCATATAGGAATCTAGGATTTATGCACTTTTTTTTAGTAGAGTACTATCAAAATACATAGAGCGGGTCTACAACATATTGTAGCATTCCGGCTTGCCGATGCCATTTTCATTGTTTTTACACGACGAACGTGTTTTATAATTCACAACTTGTTCAAAAAATTAAAAATATCGCCATAGGCATATAGGAATCTAGGATTTTTGCAATTTTTGTTTTGCGTAGAGTACTATCAAAATACATAGAGCGGGTCTACAGCATATCGTAGCATTCCGACTTGCCGATGCCATTTTCATTATTTTTACATGACGAACGTGTTTTCAACTTCGCGACTTGTTCAAAAAATTAAAAATATCGCCATAGGCATATAGTAATCTAGGATTTTTGCGATTTTTGTTTTGCGTAGAGTACTATCAAAATACATAGAGGGGGTCTACAACATATCGTAGCATTCCGGCTTGCCGATGCCATTTTCATTGTTTTTACACGACAAACGTGTTTTATAATTCGCGACTTGTTAAAAAAATTAAAAATATCGCCACAGGCATATAGGAATCTAGGATTTTTGCAATTTTTTTTTTTGCGTAGAGTACTATCAAAATACATAGAGCGGGTCTACAACATATCATAGCATTCCGACTTGCCGATGCCATTTTCATTGTTTTTACACGACGAACGTGTTTTATAATTCGCGACTTGTTCAAAAAAGTAAAAATATCGCCACAGGCATATAGGAATCTAGGATTTATGCACTTTTTTTTTACGTAGAGTACTATCAAAATATATAGAGCGGGTCTACAACATATCGTAGCATTCCGACTTGCCGATGTCATTTTCATTATTTTTACACGACGAACGTGTTTTCAACTTCGTGACTTTTTCAAAAAATTAAAAATATCGCCACAGGCATATAGGAATATAGGATTTATGCACTTTTTTTTTAGTAGAGTACTATCAAAATACATAGAGCGGGTCTACAACATATCGTAGCATTCCAGCTTGCCGGTGCCATTTTCATTGTTTTTACACGAAGAACGTGTTTTATAATTCACAACTTGTTCAAAAAATTAAAAGTATCGCCATAGGCATATAGGAATCTAGGATTTTTGCAATTTTTTTTTGCGTAGAGTACTATCAAAATTCATAGAGCGGGTCCACAACATATCGTAGCATTCCGACTTGTCGATGCCATTTTCATTGTTTTTACACGACGAACGTGTTTTATAATTCGCGACTTGTTCAATAAAGTAAAAATATCGCCACAGGGATATAGGAATCTAGGATTTATGCACTTTTTTTTTGCGTAGAGTACTATCAAAATACATAGAGCGGGTCTACAACATATCGTAGCATTCCGACTTGCCGATGCCATTTTCATTATTTTTACACGACGAACGTGTTTTCAACTTCGCGACTTTTTCAAAAAATTAAAAATATCGCCACAGGCATATAGGAATCTAGGATTTATGCACTTTTTTTTTAGTAGAGTACTATCAAAATACATAGAGCGGGTCTACAACATATCGTAGCATTCCAGCTTGCCGGTGTCATTTTCATTGTTTTTACACGACGAACGTGTTTTATAATTCACAACTTGTTCAAAAAATTAAAAATATCGCCATAGGCATATAGGAATCTAGGATTTTTGCAATTTTTTTTTTGCGTAGAGTATTATCAAAATTCATAGAGCGGGTCCACAACATATCGTAGCATTCCGACTTGTCGATGCCATTTTCATTGTTTTTACACGACGAACGTGATTTATAATTCGCCACTTGTTCAAAAAAGTAAAAATATCGCCACAGGCATATAGGAATCTTGGATTTATGCACTTTTTTTTTGCGTAGAGTACTATAACAATACATAGAGCGTGTCTACAACATATCGTAGCATTCCGGCTTGCCGATGCCATTTTAATTGTTTTTACACGACGAACGTGTTTTATAATTCGCGACTTGTTATAAAAATTAAAAATATCGCCACAGGCATATAGGAATCTTGGATTTTTGCAAAAATTTTTTTGCGTATAGTACTATCAAAATACATAGAGCGGGTCTACTACATATCGTAGCATTCCAACTTGCCGATGCCATTTTCATTGTTTTTACACGACGAACGTGTTTTATAATTCGCGACTTGTTCAAAAAAGTAAAAATATCGCCACAGTATAGGAATCTAGGATTTATGCACTTTTTTTTTGCGTAGAGTTCTATCAAAATACATAGAGCGGGTCTACAACATAGCGTAGCATTCCGACTTGCCGATGTCATTTTCATTATTTTTACACGACGAACATGTTTTCAACATCGCGACTTGTTGAAAAAATTAAAAATATCGCCACAGGCATATAGCAATCTAGGATTTATGCACTTTATTTTTGCGTAGAGTACTATCAAAATACATAGAGCGGGTCTACAACATATCGTAGCATTCCGACTTGCCGATGTCATTTTCATTATTTTTACACGACGAACGTGTTTTCAACTTCGCGACTTGTTAAAAAAATTAAAAATTTTGCCACAGGCATATAGGAATCTAGGATTTATGCACTTTTTTTTTTGCGTAGAGTACTATCAAAATACATAGAGCGGGTCTACAACATATCATAGTATTCCGACTTGCCGATGCCATTTTCATTGTTTTTACACGACGAACGTGATTTATAATTCGCGACTTGTTCAAAAAAGTAAAAATATCGCCACAGGCATATAGGAATGTAGGATTTATGCACCTTTTTTTTTGCGTAGAGTACTATCAAAATACATAGAGCGGGTCTACAACATATCATAGTATTCCGACTTGCCGATGCCATTTTCATTGTTTTTACACGACGAACGTGATTTATAATTCGCGACTTGTTCAAAAATGTTAAAATATCGCCACAGGCATATAGGAATCTAGGATTTATGCACTTTTTTTTTACGTAGAGTACTATCAAAATACATAGAGCGGGTCTACAACATATCGTAGCATTCCGACTTGCCGATGCCATTTTCATTATTTTTACATGACGAACGTGTTTTCAACTTCGCGACTTGTTCAAAAAATTAAAAATATCGCCACAGGCATATAGGAATCTAGGATTTATGCACTTTTTTTTTGCGTAGTACTATCAAAATACATAGAGCGGGTCTACGACATATCGTAGCATTCCGGCTTGCCGATGCCATTTTAATTGTTTTTACATGACGAACGTGTTTTATAATTCGCGACTTGTTAAAAAAATTAAAAATATCGCCACAGCATATAGGAATCTAGGATTTTTGCAAATTTGTTTTTGCGTATAGTACTATCAAAATACATAGAGCGGGTCTACAACATATCGTAGCATTCCGACTTGCTGATGCCATTTTCATTGTTTTTACACGACGAACGTGTTTTATAATTCGCGACTTGTTCAAAAAAGTAAAAATATCGCCACTGGCATATAGGAATCTAGGATTTATGCACTTTTTTTTTGCGTAGAGTACTATCAAAATTATAGAGCGGGTCTACAACATAGCGTAGCATTCCGACTTGCCGATGTCATTTTCATTATTTTTACACGACGAACGTGTTTTCAACTTCGCGACTTGTTAAAAAAATTAAAAATATCGCCACAGGTATATAGGAATCTAGGATTTATGCACTTTTTTTTTGCGTAGAGTACTATCAAAATACATAGAGCGGATCTACAACATATCGTAGCATTCCGACTTGCCGATGTCATTTTCATTATTTTACACGACGAACGTGTTTTCAACTTCGCGACTTGTTAAAAAAATTAAAAATATCGCCACAGGCATATAGGAATCTAGGATTTATGCACTTTTTTTTTGCGTAGAGTACTATCAAAATACATAGAGCGGGTCTACAACATATCGTAGCATTCCGACTTGCCAATGTCATTTTCATTATTTTTACACGACGAACATGTTTTCAACTTCGCGACTTGTTCAAAAAATTAAAAATATCGCCACAGGCATATAGGAATCTAGGATTTATGCACTTTTTTTTTGCGTAGAGTAGTATCTCCACAGGCATTATAAATTGATTTAAATGGAAAAAGATTTGAATCTCTTTAAGTGATTATAAATTCAATCTACGACTCTTGGGCCCTTTGGTTGTGTGGCGTATTCATACTCTCACGTCATCGCGGAAGTTTGAATTTATACTTTCGGGATATTCACAACAATATATACACTGAGATACAATTTTAGAATTGTCATATTTTTGAAATGCGTCGCCAACCCAAATACGAACTTAATCATTATAATACAAAACTTTACATTTAATATAACAAATTAATAATAAAGGTGATTTTTTTTTTTGAAGTAAAGATAAAGGTTGTCGTGGTGATTTTTGGATATCGAGTTATTAATTAACTTTGAATCACAATTTAATGTTCCACCACCGATATTTAATTTATCCGAGGGAAAGGGAAAAAGTTCGAAAAAAACCCTATTTTTTAGAGAATAAGGTTCGGGGGTTGGTTATACGAAGGGAAGGTATTAGCACCCTAAGTATCTATAGTACTCTATAGGAACCTCTTGTTTTTATTCTAACTTTGCGCTTTATTTTATTTGCTTGTAAAAATGTATAAGTGTGAGAATTAAAGTGACGATTGAGAAAAGTTTAAAGTGACGAAAAAGAAAGAAAAAATGTTTTTGTTGATTTTATTGATTGGAGAGACAAGTCTCATGCCTACGTACCCGATGGATCAAACCACCGTAGTTCGGAGTAAAAAGCCGAGTAAATTTGTTTGTTTGATTTTAAGGTTTTGAAAATGGTTTTAAAAGATAAATAAAAAATGTGAGATTGGTTCATTTTTATTTGTGAAATTAAGTCTAAATGATTAGGATTGATTGATGTTTGATTTAGAAAAGAGGCGCGATCGCTTGGTTTGAAGTCCAAGGTTTATTGTGAAAATGGTTTTGAATGATAAAAGTCGCTTGGTTTGAAGTCCAAGGTTTTTTGCGCGATTTGGAAAAAAAGCACTTGGTTTGAAGTCCAATGTTTTTGAAAGTAATTGACGATAAAATGTTTTTTATGCTTTTCGATATTTGAAACTAAATTGTTTGAGTATTTTTTGAAAGAGGTTTTGACCTCGTTTTTTTGATAAAAAGTAAACGAATAATGGTTACGTGCGAAGAACAAAATACTAACGTTATACAAAATAAGCGCGGAGACGAACCGAAATGATATTTTGATCAAAACGGTGTGTCTTCTCGGAATTTAATTTTCTAACGTATTGACGGAAAGCAATAAAAAATAAATATGCATGCAATGCAAGTTTTTTTCATTTAAAATTACATCTTCCTAATTACATTCTAATTCCTTTGCAATTAAATAAACATGACATGAATGCAAGATACGTATGCAATGCAAATTTTATTTATAATTACAAATTTCCTAATCACATTCTAATTTCCTTGCAAATAAAATAAATAAGTAAAAGTTTAAACACAACCACAAGATATAATAATATTACAATGCATACATAGACAACAAGTAAATATAATAATATGGTACATAAAAAAAAAAAAACAAATAAATGGCATAATTTAAATGTTAAGATGAATTTAATTTTAATGGTTTATTTTGTTCAAAATGACTTTAAAAAATCACTGAAATGAAAAGTCATTTTTAAATAAGCTAAAAAAAGAGTTACAAACAGAAGTGCAAATAGCAGGAATAGGGGTGCAAAAACATACAGAAATAAATAAGGCCTAGCCCAAAAAAGCCTTTCTGTCCAAAAAAAAAGACCAAAATCGCAGGATCAGTTATGGCCGTCTGATGGATCAGACGGCCCTGATCTAAAATTGAAATGATGAGATCTAGGCTAAGTGATCAAAATCATAAGGTTATAGGCGCGCAGGTGCACGATAAGACCGTGCACTTGCGCGCACTAGATCGGAGAAGAGGTATATATAGGCTAACCCTAAAATAAATCACAAATCTCTTCTCTCTTTGTTCTCAGCCGACGGCGGCTTCTCTCTTCTCAACTCTCTCTGCTCTGTTTTCTTTCATCTCAAACCACAAACTCCATTAAAACCTTTCCCTTTTTTTCTTCTTTAAAACAAATTAACATCAAACACAAACACAAACTATTCCTAAACATAAATCCAGATCCAAATCGAAAAACAGGAAAACGAAAATGAAAAAAAAAAACGAGGGAACAACCTTTGATACTTTATGTTCTTGATATGAGTTTCTTTCTTCTTCTTCTTACTTCTGTTCTTCTTTTCTTCCCTTTGATCTGGAAAAGAAAGTATGCAGTTCTTTCGTTTTTTATTTTTTTATTTTGGATTTAGGAAAAGGGTTTGATGATTTCGGTTTGTATGGTTCAATTTGGTTTTGATTCTGATTATGGGTTTAGATCTATTTGATGGATGATGAAGTGATGAGGACGATTGGTTTTCTGGGTTTGTGATTTTATTTGGTTCTGTTTTTGGTTTTGTTTTTGCGGTTTTTGATTTTGTTTTTGGATTTAAGGATTCTGGGTTTTAATTTGAGGGTTTTCTGGTGATGAGTGTTAGTAATGGTGATGAACAAAGATGAATGTTCTGATTTTCGTTTTTTTGCTTTCTTTTATTTGTTTTTTGTTTTGATCTGGATTCAGAAGAGATGAATTGCGGCTGACTGTTTCTGACCCAGGGCACTGTGCATTAAATGCACTATATATAGTGTGTCAGGAATTTAGGATTTTGGCAGATGAAATTTCCTCATTTGGACAAAAATGCCCTTTTGGGCTTGGAACAGGACAAAAACCCACATTTGGACCAAAATAAAAAACTAAAAAAAACCTCAGCAAGCAAAAACGAAAATAATAATAAAAACTTAAAAAAACATAATAATAAAAAACAAATTAAATAATAATAATAAAAATAAAACAATATATATGCACATAATAAAAGGAAAGAAAATAAATAAGAAACCAAATAAATGAGGTATTTTAAAATACCTCTCTGCCGAAATTTCGTCAGCAATGACAAAGAGGGAAAAAAAAAGTTTTAAGCGCCGAACAAAATCGATCGGTCAAAAAATGGGGTATGACAGATGCCTCTATTTAAGTTTCTTCCATCGGAGATAAAAAGAAAAAGACGATTTTTTATGATATTCTTGTTTTGGTTCGACGATGGAAGAGACTTAATACAAAGTACACCATTTTTTGACCGGACTAACTATAAAACGCTATGACATGATGTTATGAGTGTTATGCTTATGAGTGTTATGTTTACAAGTGTTTAGATGTAACAGAGATAGTTTGATAGAAGTAATGAAGACAGAAAGTGATAAAGTCCTGTATGCGGACAGAAAGCAGTAAAGTCCTGTGTGCGGACATAAGCAGATAAAGTCCTGTGTACGGACATAAGTAAAGACAGAAAGCGATAAAGTCCTGTGTGCGGACATAAGCAGATAAAGTCCTGTGTACGGACATAAGTAAAGACAGAAAGCGATAAAGTCCTGTGTACGGACAGAAGTAAAGACAGTGTCCACCAACATTGTGGGATGGTGAGGACAAGTAAAGGCAGTGTCTACCAACATTGTGGGATGGTAAGGACACAACGAGGAAATGAATTGTCTGCTATCATTGTGGGAGAGCGAGACATGACAAGAATATGTATTAGTCTTGAAATTCTGGCGTAGTCCAAATGGGGTACCGAATGGGGCAACCTTTGACACTACACTGGTTACAGCAGAAGCAATAAATAATAAACGATAAATAACTGGAAATAAAATAACACACTGTGTTTGTTAACCCAGTTCGGCGTATAACACGACCTACTCTGGGGGATACCAATCCAGGAGAGAATCCACTATGATAATACTAGTTAGAAGCTTCCAGCAAACGACCCGTTTACACTTCGTCACCTAGTCACTACCCGTGCTTTCTTCAACCTAGGCCCACCTAGATCAGAGACCCCGTCCCTTCTCCTCTTAACCACGCACCCAGCGTGATCGTAAGCAAACAAACAATTTGGTGAAGACACACTTCAAACAATACCTATCTCCGTACTTCAAAGCTTAGGAGTAGATTAAAAGAATACAACTCAAGAACACAGTCCTAAGCAAGTATCAAGTTGATACAAGATAGGCTCACAATAAAACAATTGACACGCTAAAACCCTAGACAAAGAAAACAATTCTTCACGAGAGCTTCAGTTACCTAAAAAGGTCTATGGTCTTCAATATATATAGCACACAAACAGCCACGGTAGTTCCTTGATTTTTGGCCTTCAAAAATAATATTCCATCATAGTATATCCGATAGCACACTATTTGATTAAACAAATCCAACAAAGTCCTAAAATATAGGTATATATTTTAGGGGCGATGCATAAAAGATAAGATCCGGAAATTAGCTTAGTTCCTTGATTTTAGGCTTCACAAATAATATATAATTGTAACTTATCCGATAGTAAAATATATGTTTAAATAAATCCAACAAAACCCTAAAATAAAGGAATATCTTTAGGGGCGATGCATAAAGAAGATATGCTCAGAAAATAAGCTTAGTTACTTGTCTTGGGGAACAAGTACAACGCTTAATGGATTTACTTCACAAAATAGGCGCACTAATATTGTGTAACAAACTTTCCACATATTCTGGCCTCAGGATGTTGTACCAAAGGTAGCCCCATCTTGTCCCTCCTCTGACTTGATCTTGTTTTTACAAAATGTAGCCAATTTCAAAAACCCAACAATCTCCCCCTTTGGCAAATTTTGGCTAAAACAATATCAGACCAGTTATGGAGAGATACAGTTCAAATCTTCCTTTAAGTCAACATACACACACAACTAAAAAGGAGAATATAACACAAGATTATATCATCTTCACTTCAAGTGAGTTAAATCATATGAGAAACATCAGAGATTAGCACCAGCGGAATAAACACATTTAGTCTCATAGGGCACAACATCAGAGAGAAATAAACTCTCTAAGTGGATTCACATTCTTGGAGAAAATTAAGTTTCTCACACAATAAGTCTTAAAAAAAACACACTTCACATCAGAAGACTAAGTTTCTCACACAATAAGTTTTCAAAAAGAGCACACTTCATATCAGAAGACTAACAGAAATTCCAGTTAAATAGAGAAAAATAAATTCTCCATTTAGACATTTTGGATGGTATCCAGGATTCTGGATGGTATCCAGGATGGGGCAACATCAACCACCTCATCACATACATCACATGTATCAATCGTTCCCCCTCAAACATACCAGGAAAACAGAGTCCATCATCTGGGATACATAGGAAAAATAAATTCCTAATCAACTAAGAAAAACAAATTCTCAGCTATATAGCACACAAACATACTCAGAATCAGAAAAACTGGATGGTAGCCAGGATGGGGCAGCATTCAGCAGAGCATCTGGGATAAAATGTAAATTGCTCCCCCTCAATCAATACACATCAGGATATCATCACAAATTTTACTCCTCCTGAATACATACATGTCAGGGAATCATCAGATACCTTCACTCCCCCTGAACATGTGCATATCACACATACAACAAAAATTAGGATTACTCCCCCTTACGACATGCATAGCAAATAAGTGTTACTCCCCCTCAACACAACATACATCTGCAAACATTATCTCTACACACCATACATCAGATCATGCATACCAGTACCACACACAAACTACCTACTACTGACCATCACATCATAGGATATTCATCAACACATACACACATCAGATGTAGATCCAGATGTAGACACATCTTCCACCACATGCAGCACACAGTCAAAGAACAAAAAAATTATATTATGACGCACATTACAGTACTCCCCCTTTTTAGCCATCAAATTTGACAAGATCAACAAGCAGCACCAAACGATCACAGAATAGCATAGTAGATCACACAATAGTAGAGTGCACATAGGTGCATAGTAAATCCAGGACATAGCCCACAAATCAAAGGAGAGAAGAAAACCTGAGCACCAAGACAAACCATCCAAAAAGAACATAATCAAGGCGCAAAGAAAAAAAATATGTTGAGTTATAATCTCTCTTTCTTGATCAGCGTGCAAAGAATATAAAGAGCCAAAAGTGGTTGCACGCACACATAGCGATAACTGCTATAAATTCATATTGTTGAACAATGAACGAGATGTTTCTATAGGAACCCACAAGTAACAATTATCTTTGGACCTTACACCTCTCATCAACACATCACCCTTCTCATTTGTAATCAAACACCCAGACTCGGTGAAATTCACTTTCATACCTTGATCACATAATTGACTGATACTGATTAGATTGGCAGTCAATCCTTTCACAAGAAGCACATTATCAAGCCTTGGCAAACCACTATTGGTTAGGCTTCCTATACCTCTGATCTCACCTTTTACTCCATCACCAAATGTCACAGAGCTAGTTGAATAAGACTTTAAGTCCATTAGGAATTTTTCTACTCCAGTCATATGTCTGGAACAACCACTATCAAAATACCAATTCTTCTTAGATGATGATCTAAAAGAGGTATGACCTATTAAACTTACATCTTCCTCCTTGGGCTTCCACTCTTTCTTGGTCTCAACCACTTCAACTTCAGGTTTTTGCTTCAGTGATTTTTTAGGATACCCATACAACTTATTGCAAAAAGGTCTTATATGTCCTTTCCTACCACAATGATGATACACCCATGGTTGAGATTTCCTATTTTTGATTCCCGGATGGGGTTGCACATGGGGCAGCCTCTGCTTCAACATTGGGGGCCTGTTGTTTCCTTCTAAGGGCAAAAACTTAAGCTCTGGATCATATTGCTTAGGTTTGTTGAGATTTTTGTAGTCATAACCAATCCCTTTTGTCCTCTTTCCAGGAACTTGTGTTTCAATTAACTCTTCTAGTGTAGTCGTGCCACCATGCATCATTATAACTTCCTTCTTCATATGTTCAAGTTTAGAGTTTAGTAATGTTACCTCATCATTCAGTTCTGAAATTGTGGTCAGATGCTCGTTCTTTTCAGATTGAAGTTCCAGTATGAGCCTCTTCTGATTTTCTTGATTTCTACAAAGTTCTGCACTTTTTTGACATAGATCTCTATAGGATGCAGCTAGCTCTTCATAAGTCACATCTCCAGTGTTGGATTCTGTGTCTGAAGTACATGTTCCAGTTAAGGCAGTGATGCGTTTAGAAGTCTCATTCTTAATATCATCATCATAATCATCTTCTTCTGACCATGTTGCAGTCATGCCTTTCTTTTGTTTCTTTAGATAATTTGGACATTCAGCACTTAAATGTCCATACCCCTCACATTCACGACATTGTACACCTTTCCCTTGACTTCCTCTCTCTTCAGGCTTTGGTATCCTTTGAGAGTTGAAATTTTTGTGGATGTCGAGTGAGATGTGTGGCACATTCTGCTCCACATTCAGCTTTCCACGCCTATCCATTCCTCTTAGCACTTTGTTAAATTGTCTTCCTAGAAGAACCATTGCCTCAGTAATGCTTGCATCAGTATCTAGATCTTCTTGTATATCATCACTTTCAGCATTTGGAACAAGGGTTATGCTCTTTTTCTTGTTTCCAGCACGTTCATTTGCAGACATCTCATAAGTTTGGAGGGATCCAACCAACTCATCCAATTTTATGTCAGATAAATCTCTAAACTCTTCAATTGTTGTGACCTTCATGTCAAACTTCTTGGGCAATGACCTCAACATCTTTCTCACCATTCTTTCTTCAATAAGTTTTTCACCTAAAGAATCAAATGTGTTAGCATAATCAAGAATTGTCATATGAAAATCATGTACCGTCTCATCTTCCTTCATTCTGAGATTCTCAAATTTAGTAGTTAGCATCTGTAGTCTGGAGTTCTTGACTTTTGATGTCCCTTCCTGAGTAGTTATCAATATCTCCCAAGCTTCTTTAGCCTCAGTGCATCGCTTTATTAATCTGAACATGTTCTTATCAACACCATTGTACAAGGCGTTCAAAGCTTTGTGGTTTCCAAGGGCAAGTTCATCTTCAACCTTCGTCCATTTTCCTTCAGGCTTCAAGGACACATTACCATCTTTGTTAGTGACAGTAGGATGTTCCCATCCATTCACCACAGATTTCCATGTCTTGCTATCCATTGATCTCAAGAATGCTTCCATGCGTGATTTCCAGTAATCATAGTTAGTACCATCCAACAGGGGTGGCCTAGTCACAGCTCCTCCTTCCCCTTCCATAATGACCAGAATCGTTCCCTGGAGCTCACCCTAATAACAGAACAGGGTGCCTGCTCTGATGCCAATTGAAATTCTGGCGTAGTCCAAATGGGGTACCGGATGGGGCAACCTTTGACACTACACTGGTTACAGCAGAAGCAATAAATAATAAACGATAAATAACTGGAAATAAAATAACACATTGTGTTTGTTAACCCAGTTCGGCGTATAACACGACCTACTCTGGGGGATACCAATCCAGGAGAGAATCCACTATGATAATACTAGTTAGAAGCTTCCAGCAAACGACCCGTTTACACTTCGTCACCTAGTCACTACCCGTGCTTTCTTCAACCTAGGCCCACTTAGATCAGAGACCCCGTCCCTTCTCCTCTTAACCACGCACCCAGCGTGATCGTAAGCAAACAAACAATTTGGTGAAGACACACTTCAAACAATACCTATCTCCGTACTTCAAAGCTTAGGAGTAGATTAAAAGAATACAACTCAAGAACACAGTCCTAAGCAAGTATCAAGTTGATACAAGATAGGCTCACAATAAAACAATTGACACGCTAAAACCCTAGACAAAGAAAACAATTCTTCACGAGAGCTTCAGTTACCTAAAAAGGTCTATGGTCTTCAATATATATAGCACACAAACAGCCACGGTAGTTCCTTGATTTTTGGCCTTCAAAAATAATATTCCATCATAGTATATCCGATAGCACACTATTTGATTAAACAAATCCAACAAAGTCCTAAAATATAGGTATATATTTTAGGGGCGATGCATAAAAGATAAGATCCGGAAATTAGCTTAGTTCCTTGATTTTAGGCTTCACAAATAATATATAATTGTAACTTATCCGATAGTAAAATATATGTTTAAATAAATCCAACAAAACCCTAAAATAAAGGAATATCTTTAGGGGCGATGCATAAAGAAGATATGCTCAGAAAATAAGCTTAGTTACTTGTCTTGGGGAACAAGTACAACGCTTAATGGATTTACTTCACAAAATAGGCGCACTAATATTGTGTAACAAACTTTCCACATATTCTGGCCTCAGGATGTTGTACCAAAGGTAGCCCCATCTTGTCCCTCCTCTGACTTGATCTTGTTTTTACAAAATGTAGCCAATTTCAAAAACCCAACAAGTCTGGACCAGACACACTGGAGATGACTTCTTTTGGGGAAATGAAACACAAGTTTTCAGGTGATTGTTTGCAAAATCTGCTACTTTGAATATGTTTGATGGAGACATCTCTGGACCAGATACACTGGGGATGACTTTTTTTTATATATGAATGATAGAGACATCTCTGGACCAGATACACTGGGGATGACTCTTTTTTTTTGATTTATGAAGCAAGACACATGATGGTCAATGCAGTATGTATGAATGATTTTGTTCGCATGTTGTATGTAAATATGAATGTATGTACACATATGTGAATGATTGTATGTATGTATGTATGCATGAATGAATGATATTTGTACATGACTGGATGAGATAAAAGTTTGACGGTAAGATGAGCATTGGGCCGATGTATCCGTACAACTACTCAAAAGTTCTTCACTGGGGGCAGTACTTTGTTACAGGTAAAATGAATCAGATCCTCGGGGTAAAACCCGATATGGTATGTCAATCCGTGGTAAAAATGATTGCTTCTTGGGGCAAAGCCCGTTGGTCAGAGGTTTAGCAGAAGTCGCCATTTTGTACACTGAAACCGAATATTTTCTCATGGTATTGTTTCGACAGTCATGCTTTTTGCTCTTTTTGTTGTTTTTTTTTATGTTTTGTTTTTTTTTTTTTTGAAATCCCTAACTTTTGCCTGGATCGCCCTTTCAGGTTTTCAATCCACGGGGAATATATATCTCTTTTTTTGTTTTGCCCCTAATTTTTGCCTGGACCGCCCTTTCGGGTTTTCAATCCACCGGGACGCTCATTTTTGCCTAAGCCGCCCTTTCGGGTTTTCAACTTAGCGAACTTTTCTTTTTCTTTTTCTTTTTTTTTTTTTAGCAATGACTGTGTTTGCTTTGTTGAATCTGACTGCTTTCGGAACAATGTTGATATATGCTTGTATGACTCGTGAATCTAAGAGATATGTTTGTCATCTATATTTTTTCAAAAAACAGCAACTAAAAACTTTAAATTATTTTTGAGTTTTTTGCTTCAAGTACTTTAAATTGAAAGAGAGGAAAACAAAATTGCAAATAAAATTGAATTCCAAATAGAGGGCACAGGCTCGAATTTGATTAATAGAGTGGTAATTGGCGAAAAGCACAACCCCACAGATCGTTACAAAGATGAAAAATGGTAATTGTGTGGGAAAGGTACGTTAAACACAATGATCGCTATTCTCCCTAACAACTTTGAATTTTCAGTCTAAAATGCTGTAAGCCAAAAATATTCTGTCAATCGAGGTGCTCTAAGTAGGTGATGCCTGATCCGATGCAGTTACTTGTCTTATTCCTTAACTTTTGCATAGATCGCCCTTTCAGGTTTTCGACCTATCAGGATAATTATTTTCTGTTTATGTCTCTAATTTTTGCCTGGACCGCCCTTTCGGGTTTTCAGCCCACCGAGACGCTCATTTTTGCCTAAGCCGCCCTTTCGGGTTTTCAACTTAGCGAGCTGTTCTTTTATTTTTTAGACAAAGTATTTCTTGACTGCATCGGCATTTACAAGACGAGGGAGCTCATCACCATCCATGGTTGCGAGAGTCATAGCACCACACCACCAGAAAAAGCTCTTTTGACAACATACGGGCCTTCATAATTAGGCGTCCACTTGCCCCTAGAATCCGGCTGAAAGGACAAAATCTTTTTGAGCACAAGGTCACCTTCACGGAACTCACGGGGTCGAACCTTCCTGTCAAAAGCCTGTTTCATTCTTCTTTGATATAACTGTCCATGACACAAAGCCGCCATGCGTTTCTCCTCAATTAAATTCAATTGGTCATATCTATTTTGGCACCATTCAGCTTCAGCCAGCTCAGTTTCCATTAAGACTCTCATTGATGGGATTTCAACCTCTACGGGGAGTACTGCTTCCATGCCATATACTAAAGAGAAAGGGGTTGCCCCTGTCGAAGTACGAACTGAAGTACGGTATCCATGTAAAGCAAAAGGTAACATTTCATGCCAATCTTTGTAAGTGACCAC
Source organism: Trifolium subterraneum (assembly GCA_951799995.1). Taxonomy (NCBI): domain Eukaryota; kingdom Viridiplantae; phylum Streptophyta; class Magnoliopsida; order Fabales; family Fabaceae; genus Trifolium; species Trifolium subterraneum. The sequence continues at coordinate 27,176,740 of OX637468.1, forward strand.
CATTTTCTGCACGATCTTCTTGATGTTCTTATTTGCAGCTTCAACTGCGCCATTCATCTGAGGCCGATAAGGAGATGAATTATGATGCTCAATCTTGAACTCGCCACACAGATCTTTCATCATTTTGTTATTCAAATTTATCCCATTATCTGTGATAATCTTGTTAGGAACACCATAACGGCAGATAATATGGTTCTTGATAAAACGTACGACCACCTGCTTGGTCACATTGGCATAAGACGCTGCCTCAACCCACTTGGTGAAGTAATCAATGGCCACTAAGATGAAACGGTGTCCATTGGAAGCCTTCGGTTCAATCCGACCAATCATATCAATACCCCACATGGAGAACGGCCAAGGAGAAGAGAGAACATTTAGAGAAGTCGGTGGTAGATGCGTCTTATCTGCATAAATCTGACATTTATGGCATTTCCTGGCATGTTTATAACAATCAGACTCCATTGTCAACCAATAATAGCCGGCTCTTAACATTTTCTTGGCCATTGTGTGTCCATTAGGATGGGTTCCGAATGAACCTTCATGTACTTCATGCATCAATAGATCAGCCTCATGTTTGTCCACACACCGCAGCAGGACCATATCAAAATTTCTTTTGTATAACACCTCATTATTCAGGAAGAAACTACTGGATAACCTTCTCAGAGTCTTTCTGTCTTTGTTAGACGCCCCAGGAGGATACTCCTGCTTCTGAAGGAACACCTTGATATCATGGAACCAAGGCTTGTTATCAACCACTTCTTCGGTCGCAAACACATATGCAGGTCTCTCAAGGCACCAAATACTGATGGTTGGTGTCTCGTTCCGGCGATTAACTCGGTACATCAAAGATAGAGTGGCTGAAGCATCGGCCATTTGATTCTCGTCACGAGGAATGTGACGTAGCTCAACTTTATTGAAGAAAGTTAACAACCGTCTTGCATAATCTCTATAAGGAATCAGACCAGCATGTCGAGTCTCCCATTCTCCCTTGATCTGATTAATCACAAGAGCTGAGTCTCCATAAATGTCGATGTTTTTTATCCTTAAGTCAATAGCTTCTTCATGCCCATAATGCAAGCTTCATATTCTGCAATATTGTTAGTACATTCAAACTGTAATCTCGCTGTAAAAGGAATGTGAGCACCTTTAGGGGTAACAATGATTGCCCCAATTCCACTGCCATAGAGGTTAACGGCCCCATCAAATATCAAACCCCACTGGGATTCAGGATCTGGTCCCTCGCCAAACACCGGTTCATCACAATCCTTCATCTTTAAATACATGATCTCTTCATCTGGAAAATCAAACTTGATTGGCTGGTAATCTTCAACTGGTTGGTGAGCCAAATGGTCAGCAAGAACACTACCCTTGATTGCCTTTTGGGTACGGTACTCAATATCGTATTCAGATAACAACATCTGCCAACGGGCAATTCTTCCGGTTAGAGTTGCCTTCTCAAAAATGTACTTAATTGGATCCATTTTGGATATCAACCAAGTAGTATGATTAATCAAGTAATGTCGAAGACGTTTGGCAGCCCACGCCAAAGCACAACAGGTCTTCTCAAGCATGGTGTATCGAGATTCACAATCTGTGAATTTCTTACTCAAATAATAAATTGCGTGCTCTTTTCTACCGGTTTCATCATGTTGCCCCAGCACACAACCCATGGATTCTTCCAGCACGGTTAAATACATGATGAGCGGTCTTCCGTCAACTGGAGGGATAAGGATCGGAGGTTCCAATAAATACTCTTTGATACTATCAAAAGATTTCTGACAGTCCTCTGTCCAAACAACCCTTGATTTTTGCGAAGCAACTTGAATATCGGCCCACATGTGGCAGTCATATGGGAGATGAATCTAGAGATTTAATTTAGTCGGCCCAGGAAACCTCTAACTTGCTTTTCTATTTGTGGAGCTGGCATTTCCCTGATGGCTCTGACTTTGTCTGGATCTACCTCGATACCTTTTTGACTAACAATGAATCCCAGGAGCTTTCCGGATCTAACACCAAAATTGCATTTGTTGGGATTTAAACGGAGACGATATTTCCTCAACCTTTGAAACATTTTCGATAAATACTCCACGTGTTCTTCTTCGGTGCCCGACTTGACAATCATATCATCTACGTATACCTCGATCTCTTTGTGCATCATGTCATGAAAAAGGGTGGTCATGCCCCTTTGATAAGTAGCACCCGCATTTGTTGGACCAAAAGGCATCACTTTGTAACAGAAAGTGCCCCAAGGTGTAATGAAAGCGGTCTTCTCTCTATCTTCGACTGCCATCTTGATCTGATTGTACCCGGAGAAACCGTCCATGAAGGAGAAAACCTTGGATTTAGCTGTGTTATCAACCAATACATCAATGTGAGGCAAAGGAAAGTCATCTTTTGGACTAGCTTTGTTCAAATCTCTGTAATCAACACACATTCTGACTTTGCCATCCTTCTTTGGAACCGGTACTATGTTAGCCAACCACTGAGGATATTCTGATGTAATAAGAAAACCAGCATCAATTTGTTTTTGTACTTCTTCTTTGATCTTGAGAGCCATATCAGGATGAGTTCTTCTTAACTTTTGCTTTACCGGAGGGCATTCTGGCTTCAGAGGCAAATGATGTTCCACAATTTCAGGATCCAAACCGGGCATATCCTGATATGACCAGGCGAAGATGTCAACATATTCCCTGAGTAAAACAATCACCCTTTCTTTGACAGATGCTTCTAAAGATGCCCCAATCTTGATTTCTTTCTTCTCCTCTTCACTACCCAGATTGATCAATTCTATAACCTCTTTATGGGGCTGAATAGTCCTTTTCTCTTGATCCAATAATCGTCTGATCTCATCTGGAATCTCTTCATCCTCCTCCTCTACAGCCTCGTAGACAGGGAGCTCAAAGTTGGGAGAGGGCCTAGGATCATTGTGTTCAACGGGTTTATTGATGCTTAGTCTGCATATGATTTATGATTGATTTTAGTAAACAATAGTGAATGCAAACTTCTGAATTTGATTAAAGCTAAGAAAAAAAAGGTGAAATTAAAAGATGTGTACATATTTTGGTTTTGTGTGTTACCATTTTTCATAAGAGTATAAATAAAATAGTGTCACGATAAGAAAAATGACAACATATATATTTTTTTAAAATACTTGAAGCTTAAACAAAGCCCTATTTGAGTTTCACTTTTGCCTGGGGCAGGACAAAAGGATTTTTGAAAAAAACAAAAATAGACAAACATATTACTTAGATAAAGGTGTGACAGAAGGGACATCAACAGTGACCCAATTGCAGTAAATTCTTCCATGAGTCACGAAACTAGGTGGCTCTTCCTCATCCTCATGCTCAATGATAGCATTAGTTTCTGGAGGGGCGTTGATAAATCCAGCACCACGAAAGATATCTGCGATGGGCTTCCGAACCATATCTGGCTTTTTCATCTTTGTGGACGGAGTGCAACCCAAACCTTCCTTCTTCTGGCCTTCTGCCAACTGTAAAAGACGTCCCCAATGTGAAGCATCATCCCCTTGCATCACCTTTTGTGCATCCTTCACAGATTTCATAGGTGCCTTGACCTTTTCTGAACTTCTTTCCTCAATAGAAAGCCCTTGGAAGGCTGTACCATCTTCAACATCAGCACCGATATAAGAAAAACCTGACAAATGACTGACCAATAAAGCTTCCTCTCCGTTCACAATCACAAATTTTCCTTCCCGTACAAATTTCAGCTTTTGGTGAAGCGTGGAAGTTACTGCCCCAGCTTCGTGAATCCACGGTCGTCCCAACAAACAACTATAAGATGCTCGAATATCCATGACTTGAAAGGTGATCTGGAACTCATAAGGGCCAACTAAGATGGGTAAATCTATTTCCCCAATTATTGATTTTCTTGACCCATCGAAGGCTTTCACGATTATTGCACTTGGCCTCAAAGGCACACCACGGTATGCGAGCTTGTCAAAAGTAATTTTAGACATCACATTCAAAGACGACCCGGTATCCACCAACACGTTGGATAATGAATCAAACTTACAACTTACTGAGATATGTAATGCTAGATTATTATCCCTTCCTCTTTCAGGGAGTTCCTTGTCACTGAAACTCAAATTATTGCAAGCAGTGACGTTCCCCACTATGCTACCAAATTGGCCCAAGGTTACGTCGTGGTCGACATATGCCTGGTCCAGGACCTTCATTAGTGCCTCTCTGTGCGCATCAGAATTCATTAAGAGTGATAAAATTGAAATCTTGGAAGGGGTTTGTAGTAATTGATCCACGATCTTATACTCACTTATCTTGATCATTTTTAAAACTTCATCCGAGTCTTCATACACTCTTTCACTAGTCCCACTAGAGTAAGGAATTTGTGTTTTTTCAACAGAACTATCGGTCTTTCCTTGAACAACTCCCGGAAGAATACGCCCATTCCTCAGTATTTTGCTATTATCTGCAATATTGTCCACGGATATCAAAGGAGGAATAGGTGTTTCCAACCCATCCTGCAACATGGTGGCATCATATCTATATGGCACAACTCTCAGGGACGTATATGGCATAGGCCCTGGCAAGCAGATCGCTAGTGGGGTAACTGTGGGCTCCCCACTATTGTATATCATCTCGAGACGGTCAGAGACATTGAATTCCGGTACTATAACGCAAACATCCTCGCTCTTTTTTGTGACTACCAATTCTCCCTTATCCATCAACCTTTGTATGTCCTCCTGAACTCGGGAACAACCTTGAGGATTCTTCAAACATTTCTCACAAGTTACATGATCATGGCTAAACAACTTTGCTTCACACATTTTACTATGAATAGGCACTAACAGGGTTTTGATATCCTTTACACTGAGAATGGTGCTTCTTTCTTGGCAACCTTGGATGAAGTGGATGGAGGACCCGTGATTGGGCAGCGGATTGTTTCGGACGTTAGGATTTTCATCCTTGAAAGACAGCACTTTATTACGGATTAATTCTTGAACAGCTTTTTTGAGGGCGTAGCAACGTTCCACATCATGGCCAGGGGCCCCTTGATGGAAGGCACAAGTTAGGTCACTACGGTACCAGGTAGGTAGTACTGCTGGCACAGGTGGAGGTGGTCTCGTCTGGACAAAAATTTTGGCGAGTAAGGCGGGGAGTATGTCGGCATATTTCATGGGTATGGGGTCAAATGGTGGATTTCTCTGGGTGCGATAGGGATAATTATAAGGTTGTTGGGGAGTTTGTGGTCGAATTTGTGGTTGCTGTGGGTATGGTTGTTGATAAGGGTGTGGATATTGTGGTGGTGGTGCTTGGGTCATTTGTGGTTGAAATGTAGGTGTAATGGCTGAGACATGCTGGTAAGTTGGGTATCTAGACTGGGGTCCCCCTTGAGTCACCATGCCAACTTCAGATTCTTTTTTCTTCGAAAAACTGTTGCCATATTTCTTAGCAGTATTAGTTGGAGCATTCTCTCTTATCAACCGTCCCTAACGGACTCCCTCTTCTAGGCACATTCCCATCTGTACCATTTCGGTGAAGATTCTTGACACAATTGAAGGTGCGTGGAGAAAACACAAGAAGGGGGGTTGAATTGTGTTTTGGATATTTAAAAACTTTCCAAGATGTTTAAAACTTTTCAGAGTCTTTAAAGCACAGCGGATTATTCACACAATTAACTTATAGCGTTATAAATGATGAAGGAGTAAATGAGAGAGTAAGAGAGAGAAGAACACACAACAATTTCTATACTGGTTCCCCTCACAAATTGAGAGTACTCCAGTCCCCTTGTTTCCAAGAGAGTTCCACTATAATCACTCGGATTACAATAGTTGCTCAAGCACACAAGCTCAAGACTTCCTTGCTTAAGCACACAAGCTTAAGACTTCCTTGCTCAAGCACACAAGCTTGAGACTTCCTGCCCTAAGTCACACAAGACAGAGAGACTTCCTTGCTCTAATCACACAAGATCAGAGACTTCCTTGCTCAAGCACTCAGGCTCAAGACTTCACTGCTCTAATCACTAAGACTGAGACTTACGTGCTTCTACACTAAGTAGAAGACTTTCTTGCTTCTACACTAAGCAGAAGACTTACTTGCTTCTACACTAAGCAGAAGACTTACTACTAACTTAAGAGCTTAAAACTTATTACAAAACATAATAACTTCAGAGGCTCTAAGCTAGTTTCTATGCTCACTTCATTTGAGAGATATTATCTATTACAATTCAAAATGCTCACTTTCTTGAGATATTTTTCTAATGTTGAGCGCTAGTCTTCAATTCTTTCTTTGGCATATTTATATGAGTTGAGAAAGACATTGAGACGTTGGAGAAATTCCCGTTGCAACTTGGACAGCTGTAGACATGAAGATTCGTTGAGTAAAGCCACGTCTTCCTTTGCAGAGAAGCTTCACCTTTGCTGTCTGTCCAATGGTACAGTTATAAGGTACAACTAGCTCCTAGAGAGAGGGATCACATCCTTTGTGACCGTTGCATTTTAGTTGACCTTAGAACAAGTCATCAGGCTTGATAAGTTGTAGTTGATGTAGCCCTCTGATGACTGGGAATTCCCTTTGCTTCTGATGAACCTTTTGATAACTTGGAGTCTGATTGGTCTTTGAATGGTTGGCCTCTGATAGTCTTTAGTAATTCAGATTTTGAACGCCTTCATCCTCTGAATGACTTATGACTATCAGACAGCCTCTGAACTCTTGTAGGCCTCTGAACATCCTTGAGCTTCTGAACTCCTCTGAGTCCCTGAACAGCTTTCAGACGTTCTGATCTACTTTGAGCTTCTGAACTTTGTATAGCTTCTGACCACGTTGTAGCATCTGAACTCTTTCAGAGTCTTAAATATTCAGACTTCCATTGGTTTCATCAGAGTTTAAATTAAGTGTGCTCTTGATTAAACGTTGAATTCTCCTGCACTTAATTTAAACATTAGTACCATCAATTGTCCATTTAATACTTTGTTATTATCAAAACTTAAGGGTGTGTATAAACACATATTTTGTTCCAACAATCTCCCCCTTTTTGATGATGACAAACACAAGTATTAAATACAATTGTTGTTGATAAAAATCAGCTATGTTGACATTAGGCTTCTGAGTTTTGCAAGCTCCCCCTAAGTCTGATAACCCATAGGGTTAGGTTTGTAAGCTCCCCCTATTTTGTATCCATAGTTAATTTTAATCAGTTTCAGAAATACTTTATTATATGACTTAAATTATTCATATTTCACTATGTAATGAACAAGGTTTTTAAGCTTCTTCAGTCCATAGTGTGATAATCTTTGAGTAAAGTTGCACCCTTACTCAAGAACTAACTATGAATAATAAACTTCAATTAATAAATGCATTCTCCTTGAAAATTAAGCCCTTAATGCAGATGCAAGATTAAACAGTATTTAAATTGAAGCAATATTTAAATTGAATGACAAAATAGAATCAGAGGCGCTTAAAGTCTTCTACATACACACACGGTTCTGATGGTTATCATTAACAGCTTCAGAGTTCAAAATATTTTCAAACAGTTTAGAGCTTTAAAAATCTTTTCAAAGAAAATAGCTCAGAGTCTGAACAAAAAAATTGAAAACAGTTCAGAGCTCTTTAGTACAATACTTTGAAATCCTCAAAGATCAGATTGTCATAACAAAGCATGTACCTCATGCTACTATTTTGACCACTCTCCTACGTTCTCTCTCTGAAGCACTACAAGGCCCTAAAAAGCCAAGTAATTTCGCTTCTTCCAACAATTGATTTACCAATATTCTTTCTCCCCCTTTTGTCATTATCAAAAAGGTAATATAAGCAATTAATATAAATTCAACTTTTAATGCCGTCAAATCAGAAGTGGTTGAACACATTTAATATTCGGCCATTGAATTTTGCTTATAAAAGGAGAGAGATACCTAGTCATTTTACTCACACAGAGTAATCATAGGTTATTGATAGATCTCTTGAGAGAAAAAAAATGAAACACTCAGAGAAGAAGAAAGTAGTTTCACTGAGAGCAAGTCAAGATAGGAGAAAACATAAGAAGAAACCAATGGAAACAAAGCCAGTGTCTGTCACAGAAGAACTCAGTACAGAGTCTGAAGAGAAATCTTTGGACTCTGACTGTTTTAAGTTCTGAAGACATATCTTCCTGAAGAAAATCAAACTGATATCCAAGGCTCTATAGGGGCTAGAGTCTTTTCTTGAAGAAAACCAAACTGATGCTTCTGAGTTGGTTTCTTCAAGAAGGACTCCGAGTTGGTCATATGGCTTTAGCCAAAATCTCAACTTCTCCCCTCTGCAAAGGTCATATTTTTAGGTGTGCAACTTTCAAATATGGCCTTTGAAGCGACCAGAAGACAATCCTTGGGAAAACTTTATATGTAATCCAGAACTTATGTTCTTATGAAACAAAGTTCATTACTTTGGCTTGTTTGTCTTTGATTTCTTATTAAGAGTTCTTCTCTTGTCATGTAATCTAATCTTTTAGGAACATCTTATATTGTACTTATTGAAAATCAAATTTTATAAATAAGAGCTCAAGAGTTTGAAGTATTGAATGTCCAAGATATGTTTGTTTAACAATCAATCAATTAAAGCAATATGCAATTGTTTGTTTAAACAAAAGATAAATTTTAGATTCATTAAGTAAATAAAACAATCAATCGGATATTGTTAATCAAAACATTCATGTAATCATAGTGAATAATCAGAGTAAACTTAGCATAGAATCAAAACATTTATGATTATAAACACTCTATCCTATTAATGTGTTTTAAAAGCTTAGTCAGTTAAAGAAATCATAGAAGAAATCAAGATACTCCTAGTGTTTAGGGTTATTATGATAATTTTCAGATTAGCATCTACTCTTTCACCATTCTCATAAGCTTATTCACTTTGCCTTCAAATCTTCTAATAACACTTCCATAGACAGAATTCTTCAAGAGCTTGTTGATTGCCTTGATCCCCTTTCAGACTGTCTTAAGAGGTACATTCAGATCATTCATTATTGAGGCTAACCTTTCCCTAGGTTTTTGCCCAATATTTTATCTTGCAGTAGAGGATTCAGGATGATTCCTCACTGTGTCCTTTTGAATCTGAATGTCTTTCTTCATTTGCAGCTTCATCTGTCCTTTTTCTCTTTCTCTTCTCTTTTTCTTCTTCAACTTCAAACCCTTCTCCTAAGCTGTCTAGTAGTTGAATGTACTGATTGACAATGCTACTAGAGATAGTAGGTATATCAATGTTGTTTTTCTTCAGCAAGGAAGGTCCTAAGTGAGACTGAGGCACTAAGGGATCTGAGGGTTGAACCTCATGTCCTGACAGTAAGTTCATGTGAGAAAAAGTATGAACAGATACTATGGAGGCTCTGATTTCCCTTAACAGGCAGTCATGACCTGCGGTCTTGATTATGTCAATTACCCCACATTGATAGAAGATCTCACTAAGTATCCTAGGGTAGATGACATTCACAATAGGCTTGTCCTGAATCTGAGTGCTTAAGACTGCTTTGCAAAGATGTTTGAAGATATATTCAGCCCAATATAAGTTAAATTTCCTAGAGAGAAAATAAGCAAAATGCCTATGATCCTATGACAATTTGTCAGAGTCATTATCACTAGGAAGTATAGAACTTAACATTATTTTGGCTAAAATTCTCTGAGTGGGCTTCAGATCTTCTAGCTTGTCGCTCTCACAGCTTTTTCCTTTGATGTAACTTTGTCTTGTTATGATCTTTAGAAACTCAGTCTTCCTTACCTTATTGTGACTGCTGGAGTAGTGAAATCCTTCATTTGGAATGGATAGCACTTTGGCTAAGTTTGAAGCAGTGAGAATTACTTCAAACCCACACACAACAGAATGCACTTCATCTTCCTCAATGATTCTTAAGCCTAACTCTTCAGGAGTTTTGTATCTATTTTCAACCCTTTCTTTTCTTCTTGCGGCCAGCTCTATATCATAATCTTCAACTGTCTTCAGCTTGCTTCTGATCCAAAAGTCTTTTACCAGAGCAGGATAGATTGGACCATTTAAAAGATTCATATATCTAAGGCTCCCTTTATGATGAGAGAAGAACTTTAGAACATCAAACTGATTCTTTTCCAAACTATCAAAGTCCACTGGTTGTTCCATAACCACGTTCCAAGATTTTCCCTCCATCTTAAGAGACAAATCTGTAGAGAACATTTCTTTGCAGGCGATGGTGTTGATTGGAAAATCTTTAGGAAAAGTGAACGAAGATTCTGAAACTGATGTAGAAGTAGATGCCATTATAGAAAGTTAGGGTGAAGAGTTTGCTTAAAAACTAGAGAGAGTTTTGTTAAGGAGAGGTTTGAAGGCAACATAATAGAATGAAAACAGAGTAAATATGCAAATATTTAAATGATTTTGTTTAAAACATATTAAGGCACACAATACATTTAATCAAGAATATAAACCATCATTAGCTGTTTTAAACCAATCAGAACGTGTATGCGTGTTGTCTTTTTGGCGCCAAAACGTTTTAGTAAAAATACTTAAACGTTTCCAATTCATTTTGTATTCAGAGGCTTAACCGTCAGAGGTTGAAACGTTTCTCAGAGTCTGAGATTCTTCAGATGCTGAAACCTGAAGAACTTCAGAGGCTGAAAAACAAGTCTTTCAGGACACAAGAAAATATGTTCAGACATGATTTTTCTAAGGTTTTAGTACTGAACATTGTGCATCCTAAGAAGACATTTTTCAAACCTTTGAGAGTTATTCCTCTGAAATGTCATTCAGGAGTTAAGCATACTTACCTTGCATTGAAGCTTTCTTGATTAGGTGTAGTCAGAGTCATAGCCAGAGCAATCACTCCACCACACTGAGTTGTTATCATCTTCAAAGCAAGCTTCCATATCTTCATACTCCCTTCTGCTCCTTATGTACTCTTCTTCATCTTCTTCTCCATCTGACTCTTCAAGAATGTGCCTTCTATGCACAATTGCTCTTCTTCCATTCACAGTCACATGCATCCATGTGATTGGAAGGTTCAGAGTCTTAGTTTCACCTGCAATCAAGTAAACAATTTTGTCTCTTGGTACCCACTTGCTTGAGGGTCCTAGACTGTTAGTTGCCAAATCTTCATCCTTCATTTGTTTCATCTGAGAACTTTCAGATACAAATGTAGTGTAAAGATTTGGAAGTGAGAAGCTTCCATCAATAGCTGATGAGCTTGGTTCCTCTAGTGTTTTACTGCTAGAGTATCTAATCCCATTAGTATTGTTGGTCTTAAGGTTTCAAAGCATGGAAACAATTTTATTTTGATCAGCATTTATGTTACAGTACTCTTTGAGAACTTGAGAGTGCTCAAGGGGTTTGTAACATATAGCAAAATCATTCTTAGGGTCTTTGGTTTTGATAAAATCTTTTTGTTTAAGACCTTCAGAGTGATTTGCTTGCTTACTTAAATTCTCAGTCTGCTTTAAGCTTTTTAAACTTCTGCTGACTATTAGAGAGTTTAAGTATGGTCTTATTAAGATGCTTGATCAATTTAGCTTTGGAAAGACTAGAATATACCTGATTTGTTGATCTCTGAATGCTTTCTTTGCTCTCAGGTTCTGATTTTTCAACAGAGCCTGAGTCTTCAGAGTCTGAGCCATCTTCAGAACTTGATCCTTCAGCTCTTGGTGCTCTTTCAGACTCATCTTCAGAGAAGCTGTCTAGTACATCCCATGTTGTCATTCCTTTAGCTAATCTTCCTCCATTCTTCTTGAAGATGTACCATCTTTGAATTTTTCTTGAAAATCTTTCAAGATACTCTTCATCAGGTTCTTCAACAAGATCTTCATGCTCCAATGCTTGCTTTCCTTTCCTTGCTGCTTCTGCTTCTTCACGGTTCAACTCTTGCATTTCCTTCAGAGCCAATTCATGGACTCTGAGTAGATCAATCAATGATTTAGGACTCATTGAATTGATATCTTCAGTTTCCTCTATAGAATTTGGAATTTCATTCCAGTTCAGAGGCAAACTTCTCAGCAACTTGCTTACAAGCTCTTTGTTGCTGAGTTTGTTGTTGTGTTCTTCAAGCTTGCTTGTAATAGCTTGAAACCTTATGTTCATTTTCTCAATGCCCTCATTTTCCTCCATCCTAAACTCCTCATATTGATCTAACAAGCCATTTACTGTTGCCCACTGAATGCTTTCATTATCATCACTAATGAGGCAATCAGTAGTAGCTGTAGAAGCAATATCAGAAGTTAGATTAGCCCCTAAAGTGGAAGGATTTTGATTGTTGCTCAGATCTTCATTTATGCTCAGTTCATCTTCAAATTTCTTGCTAAGATCAGCAACTTGTTAATGTAGCTTCAGCTTCCACTTATCCATGTTTTGAGCCATGGAGGTTTTCTCCTTTGGATCTTGACTGTCTCACGGTTAAGTGATTTACCAACAAAACCGAAGCTCTGATACCAATTGAAGGTGCGTGGAGAAAACACAAGAAGAGGGGTTGAATTGTGTTTTGGATATTTAAAAACTTTCCAAGATGTTTAAATCTTTTCAGAGTCTTTAAAGCACAGCGGATTATTCACACAATTAACTTATGGCGTTATAAATGATGAAGGAGTAAATGAGAGAGTGAGAGAGAGAAGAACACACAACAATTTTTATACTGGTTCCCCTCACAAATTGAGAGTACTCCAGTCCCCTTGTTTCCAAGAGAGTTCCACTATAATCACTCGGATTACAATAGTTGCTCAAGCACACAAGCTCAAGACTTCCTGCTCTTAGTCACACAAGACTTATAGAGACTTCCTTGCTTAAGCACACAAGCTTAAGACTTCCTTGCTCAAGCACACAAGCTTGAGACTTCCTGCTCTAAGTCACACAAGACAGAGAGACTTCCTTGCTCTGATCACACAAGATCAGAGACTTCCTTGCTCAAGCACTCAGGCTCAAGACTTCACTGCTCTAATCACTAAGACTGAGACTTACGTGCTTCTACACTAAGTAGAAGACTTTCTTGCTTCTACACTAAGCAGAAGACTTACTTGCTTCTACACTAAGCAGAAGACTTACTACTAACTTAAGAGCTTAAAACTTATTACAAAACATAATAACTTCAGAGGCTCTAAGCTAGTTTCTATGCTCACTTCATTTGAGAGATATTATCTATTACAATTCAAAATGCTCACTTTCTTGAGAGATTTTTCTAATGTTGAGCGCTAGTCTTCAATTCTTTCTTTGGCATATTTATATGAGTTGAGAAAGACATTGAGACGTTGGAGAAATTCCCGTTGCAACTTGGACAGCTGTAGACATGAAGATCCGTTGAGTAAAGTCACTTCTTCCTTTGCAGATAAGCTTCACCTTTGCTGTCTGTCCAATGGTACAGTTATAAGGTACAACTAGCTCCTAGAGAGAGGGATCACATCCTTTGTGACTGTTGCATTTTAGTTGACCTTAGAACAAGTCATCAGGCTTGATAAGTTGTAGTTGATGTAGCCCTCTGATGACTGGGAATTCCCTTTGCTTCTGATGAACCTTGATCACTTGGAGTCTGATTGGTCTTTGAATGTTTAGCCTCTGATAGTCTTTAGTAATTCAGATTCTGAACGCCTTCATCCTCTGAATGACTTATGACTATCAGACAGCCTCTGAACTCTTTGTAGGCCTCTGAACATCCTTGAGCTTCTGAACTACTCTGAGTCCCTGAACAGCTTTCAGACGTTCTGATCTACTTTGAGCTTCTGAACTTTGTATAGCTTCTGACCACGTTGTAGCATCTGAACTCTTTCAGAGTCTTAAATATTCAGACTTCCATTGGTTTCATCAGAGTTTAAATTAAGTGTGCTCTTGATTAAACGTTGAATTCTCCTGCACTTAATTTAAACATTAGTACCATCAATTGTCCATTTAATACTTTGTTATCATCAAAACTTAAGGGTGTGTATAAACACATATTTTGTTCCAACAACAATACCCACCATTTTCTCATAGAAGAATGGGCTCAGAGTATGCAAAAATAACTTGCACAGTTCTTTCTCTTCTATCGGAGGATGAATCTGAGCAGCAAGCTCCCTCCACCTTTGAGCATATTCCTTAAAAGATTCTTTCTCCTTTTGTGCCAATGCTCGTAACTCATCCCTATTAGGGGCCAGATATGAATTGTAATTATACTGCCGAATAAAAGCACTGGCCAGGTCATTAAAGGAACTAACGTTAGCCCTATCAAGGTCCATGTACCATCTTAGAGCTGCACCGGTCAGACTGTCTTGAAAATAATGGATCAACAACTTGTCATTGCTGGTTTGGGTAGACATCTTTCTAGCATACATTATCAAGTGAGTTTTGGGGCAGGTGCTCCCCTTATATTTCTCAAAATCTGGGACCTTAAACTTATGTGGGACCACGACATCAGGGACCAAGCAGAGTTCATGCGCGTCTTGGCCGAACAAATCCTTTCCTCTAAGAGCCCTCATCTCTTTTTGCATCTCATCATACTTGATTTGTAAGTCATCCATCATGTCATAACCTCCCACACTTTCCGCATGAAAGATGGGCATCTGGTTTTGTTGGATAGTATGAACCAAAGGTGCGGAAACGGTTGCTGTAACCTGGGGAAGTGTGTTAACAAGCTGAGGAATAGGCACCGTCGATTGTACATGAGGAATTTCAGATACCATAGGACGTGAATCCTCCCCGAGAAATCCAACAGGCATGCCCCAAGGGTAACCCTCTGGCATAACAAACTGAGGAGTGCTAAGGGGTGTAGACGAAACCGGAGGAGGTACAAAGGTACTGCTAGACTGAGGTTCCGGAGCTGGCGCCTGATTCTGGGTAGCCATCAAAGATGCCACCATGCTAGTCAACTTCTCAATCTCTGTTTGCATGGTTGTCACCTGTTCCCGGAGCATATGGTTTTCTTCCTCAAAATTACTCATCTTGTTTCTCAACCTGGACCGAGTATTGTAGACACGAGTTGGTTTGTACCGAATACGCCGTGCCACTTTAACTGAGACGGAGAGAAAAAGAAAGGACGTGAGACTCTGTTTTGAAAACTTATGTGTGCAGTATGATGCATGATATATGTTATGCTAAAATATGCAAAGTTGTTTTTTTTTTCGAAGGACCTTAAGACAATAATTTTGTAAACATTTTATAAGAAAAGGAAAAGTAAATAGAAATTTAATAATTCAAAGGTTACAACCATTTTTCAAACAAAACAAAAACATAAAACAAATCTAAATCCGGACTCTTGAAGCCCATTAGCCATCAAAACGTGAATCGAGGCCAGAGGAAAATAAATCCCCTTGCCTCTTCTTCCTCTTGCTATCTTGTCTCAATAAGGCATCCTTGACCCTAATCATATCTTCCTTCTCAACCAACAAACCACTTTGTAGAGAAAGCACCTTCTCTTGTTCCTTCAACTTCTCCTTCAACTCTTTGTTCTCAAGCTCAGACTCTCGGAATTTTCTCTCCCACGCATCCTTCTCAAGTCTCAACTTTGCCAAAAGTTCTTGGAATTCATCTATAGTCTTGAATCGGATAACTGAAGGAGGTGTGGTAGAAGAAGACGCATCAACAGAAGATGACTTCTCGAAACTATAAGGCATCCCGCGCTCTATAGCCCTACTTATTACCCATTTAGTGTAATCTTCGGAGACAATTCCAAGCTTCTTTCCTAACTGATCCTTCCCTTTTCTATGAACATTATGCCAAGCCCGAGCAAAACTTTCTCTCGTGTATTGACTTCCTTCTTCGTTGAGATAGAATGTGCCGGTCAATAAAATGCTTTTAGGCCTATCCCTCATGGGGTATCCGAACTGCCGCCTAGCAAGCGTAGGGTTGTAACTGATTCCTCCTCGTGTGCCAAGAAGAGGCACATTGGAGAACTCCCCACAACCATCAATAATCACTCCAACATCATAAGCCGCATCGTACCAAACTATATCGGATGAAGTAAGAGGCATAATCCTTTTGGCCCAACGGAGCTTTTCTGGATTCTCCTTGAAGTGTCTAGTCTGAGGTAGGTGTGAAATAAACCACCTATATAGCAATGGTGCACAACAAAGAATAAGTCCCTCCCCCTTGTGGGTCCTATGATGAATAGAATGGTAAGCATCCGCAAGTAGGGTCGGGACGGGATTCCCTCCCAAGAAGATTTGGATGGCACTATTATCCACAAAACTGTCAATATTGGGGAACAATACTAACCCATAGATGAGTAGAGCAAGGATAGCTTCGAAAGCGGCCACATCTCCGTTTTTGGCAAACACAAATGCCCTCCCGAATAAGAAATTAGAAGTCAATCCTTGAAATCCCCCCTTTTTAGTGCGACTGGAGACTATGTCTGAAGTCTTCAAGTGAAGAGCATTTGCAATAACTGAAGTTGCGGGAAATTCTTCTAAACCGGTATAAGGTACCCTTTCGGAGATCGGCAAACCAACCCAATAAGAATATTCCTCTAGAGTAGGAACCAACTGATAATCGACAAAAGTAAAGCAGTGGTAAATTGGATCATAGAACTGGACGAGTGTGTTAAGAATTCCCTCTTCAACATTTGTATTGAGGATGCTCAAAAGTTTCCCATATCGCTTTTGAAAATCTTCGGGGAATGGAACTAGAGCTCCTAGCTCTCTTAGTCGGGAAAGGTCTGGTTCCTTGAAACTGTACTTCTTAGTGTTCCTTTTCTTTAGGTCCATAATATGTAATGTTTACAAAATAACTCTCTTAGGTCCTTCGAAAAAAGATTTTCTTATGATGAAATGAATGCATGGATGCATGATTATGTTACAATGATTCAATACACAAATGAAAGGTAGGGATACATAATGATGGAGTTAAGGGTAAAAGCCCTCCCATATGGTAAGTACTAGGGTTTACTTGTACCTGCATCACGGGTTCTACAAAGTTCCTAAAGTCATTGACCGTCTCATGGATATTACCGGGTTACGAGACTACTCTCGTTCCGATAACATCCACGGGATAATCTCGTTTGAGTGTTGTTTCGCGTGACGACTAATCTCAAGACTACTCTTGATTTAGCCACCGCACTACGTCCTAAGAAAGGCCAAGATGGGTTAAAGGTGATTCTAAACGTTCTCGGCTTCGCCGGACACTCACATTGAAAATAATACCATCATCATGACTTTTCATGACAACGAGTACTACCGTCGTGAGGCCTCCACCGAGCGGGGTCATATCACATGTGCTTCATAATCCAGACTACTCTGGACATGTCACTATGATTTCACCCCATCCTATCTTATTGTGTCACTCAAGCCCGGGTTAGGACTTTATCTCACCACTCAAAGAAAACCCCAAATATATG
This sequence comes from Trifolium subterraneum, assembly GCA_951799995.1. Taxonomy (NCBI): domain Eukaryota; kingdom Viridiplantae; phylum Streptophyta; class Magnoliopsida; order Fabales; family Fabaceae; genus Trifolium; species Trifolium subterraneum. Next base: position 27,194,002 of record OX637468.1, read on the forward strand.
CAAACATTTTACAATTAAAAGCGCAAAGATAATAATTTAAAACAAGTTAGGTTCAACCCGCTTGGTTGTCCCCTGTGAAGTCGCTGAAGGTGCGTGGAGAAAACACAAGAAGGGGGGTTGAATTGTGTTTTGGATATTTAAAAAATTTCCAAAATATTTAAATCTTTTCAGAGTCTTTAAAGCACAGCGGATTATTCACACAATTAACTTAAGGCGTTTATGAATGATGAAGGAGTAAATGAGAGAGTGAGAGAGAGAAGAACACACAACAATTTATACTGGTTCCCCTCATAAATATAGAGTACTCCAGTCCCCTTGTTTCCAAGAGAGTTTCACTATAATAACTCGGATTACAATAGTAGCTCAAGCACACAAGCTCAAGACTTCCTGCTCTTAGTCACACAAGACATAGAGACTTCCTTGCTTTGATCACACAAGATCAAAGACTTCCTTGCTCAAGCACACAAGCTTGAGACTTCCAGCTCTAAGTCACACAAGACAGAGAGACTTCCTTGCTCTGATCACACAAGATCAGAGACTTCCTTGCTCAAGCACTCAGACTCAAGACTTTACTGCTCTAATCACTAAGACTGAGACTTACGTGCTTCTACACTACGCAGAAGACTTTCTTGCTTCTACACTAAGCAGAAGACTTACTACTAACTTAAGAGCTTAAAACTTATTACAATCATAATAACTTCAGAGGCTCTAAGCTAGTTTCTATGCTCACTTCATTTGAGAGATATTATCTATTACAATTCAAATTCTCACTTTCTTCTGAGAGATTTTATCTAATGTTGAGCGCTAGTCTTCAATTCTTTCTTTGGCATATTTATATGAGTTGAGAAAGACATTGAGACGTTGGAGAAATTCCCGTTGCAACTTGGACAGCTGTAGACATTAAGGATCCGTTGAGTAAACCACGTCTTCCTTTGCAGAGAAGCTTCACCTTTGTTGTCTGTCCAATGGTACAGTTATAAGGTACAACTAGCTCCTAGAGAGAGGGATCACATCCTTTGTGACCGTTGCATTTTAGTTGACCTTAGAACAAGTCATCAGGCTTGATAAGTTGTAGTTGATGTAACCCTCTGATGACCGAGAATTCCCTTTGATTCTGATGAACCTTTGATAACTTGGAGTCTGATTGGTCTTTGAATAGTTGGCCTCTGATAGTCCTTCGTAATTCAGCATCTGAACGCCTTCATCCTCTGAATGACTTATGACTATCAGACAGCCTCTGAACTCTTGTAGGCCTCTGAACATCCTTGAGCTTCTGAACACCTCTGAGTCCCTGAACAGCTTTCAGACGTTCTGATCTACTTTGAGCTTCTAAAATTTGTATAGCTTCTGACCACGTTGTAGCATCTGAACTCTTTCAGAGTCTTAAATATTCAGACTTCCATTGGTTTCATCAGAGTTTAAATTAAGTGTGCTCTTGATTAAACGTTGAATTCTCCTGCACTTAATTTAAACATTAGTACCATCAATTGTCCATTTAATACTTTGTTATCATCAAAACTTAAGGGTGTGTATTAACACATATTTTGTTCCAACAATCTCCCCCTTTTTGATGATGACAAACACAAGTATTAAATACAATTGTTGTTGATAAAAATCAGCTATGTTGACATTAGGCTTCTGAGTTTTGCAAGCTCCCCCTAAGTCTGATAACCCATAGGGTTAGGTTTGTAAGCTCCCCCTATTTTGTATCCATAATTAATTTTAATCAGTTTCAGAAATACTTTATTATATGACTTAAATTATTCATATTTCACTATGTAAAGAACAAGGTTTGCAAGCTTCTTCTTTCCATAGTGTGATAATCTTTGAGTAAAGTTGCACCCTTACTCAAGAACTAACTATGAATAATAAACTTCAATTAATAAATGCATTCTCCTTGAAAATTAAGCCCTTAATGCAGATGCAAGATGAAGCTGAAGGTGCGTGGAGAAAACACAAGAAGGGGGGTTGAATTGTGTTTTGGATATTTAAAAACTTTCCAAGATGTTTAAATCTTTTCAGAGTCTTTAAAGCACAGCGGATTATTCACACAATTAACTTATGGCGTTATGAATGATGAAGGAGTAAATGAGAGAGTGAGAGAGAGAAGAACACAGAACAATTTATACTGGTTCCCCTCACAAATTGAGAGTACTCCAGTCCCCTTGTTTCCAAGAGAGTTCCACTATAATCACACGGATTACAATAGTTGCTCAAGCACACATGCTCAAGACTTCCTGCTCTTAGTCACACAAGACATAGAGACTTCCTTGCTTTGATCACACAAGATCAAAGACTTCCTTGCTCAAGCACACAAGCTTGAGACTTCCTGCTCTAAGTCACACAAGACAGAGAGACTTCCTTGCTCTGATCACACAAGATCAGAGACTTCCTTGCTCAAGCACTCAGGCTCAAGACTTCACTGCTCTAATCACTAAGACTGAGACTTACGTGCTTCTACACTAAGCAGAAGACTTTCTTGCTTCTACACTAAGCAGAAGACTTACTACTAACTTAAGAGCTTAAAACTTATTACAAACATAATAACTTCAGAGGCTCTAAGCTAGTTTCTATGCTCACTTCATTTGAGAGATATTATCTATTACAATTCAAATGCTCCCTTTCTTCTGAGAGATTTTATCTAATGTTGAGCGCTAGTCTTCAATTATTTCTTTGGCATATTTATATGAGTTGAGAAAGACATTGAGACGTTGGAGAAATTCCCGTTGCAACTTGGACAGCTGTAGACATTAAGGATCTGTTGAGTAAAGCCACGTCTTCCTTTGCAGAGAAGCTTCACCTTTGCTGTCTGTCCAATGGTACAGTTATAAGGTACAACTAGCTCCTAGAGGGAGGGATAACATCCTTTGTGACCGTTGCATTTTAGTTGACCTTAGAACAAGTCATCAGGCTTGATAAGTTGTAGTTGAAGTAGCCCTCTGATGACTGGGAATTCCCTTTGCTTCTGATGAACCTTTGGTAACTTGGAGTCTGATTGGTCTTTGAATAGTTGGCCTCTGATAGTCTTTAGTAATTCAGATTCTGAACGCCTTCATCCTCTGAATGACTTATGACTATCAGACAGCATCTGAACTCTTGTAGGCCTCTGAACATCCTTGAGCTTTTGAACTCCTCTGAGTCCCTGAACAGCTTTCAGACGTTCTGATCTACTTTGAGCTTCTAAACTTTGTATAGCTTCTGACCACGTTGTAGCATCTGAACTCTTTCAGAGTCTTAAATATTCAGACTTCCATTGGTTTCATCAGAGTTTAAATTAAGTGTGCTCTTGATTAAACGTTGAATTCTCCTGCACTTAATTTAAACATTAGTACCATCAATTGTCCATTTAATACTTTGTTATCATCAAAACTTAAGGGTGTGTATTAACACATATTTTTTTCCAACAATCTCCCCCTTTTTGATGATGACAAACACAAGTATTAAATACAATTGTTGTTGATAAAAATCAGCTATGTTGATATTAGGCTTCTGAGTTTTGCAAGCTCCCCCTAAGTCTTATAACCCATAGGGTTAGGTTTGTAAGCTCCCCCTATTTTGTATCCATAGTTAATTTTAATCAGTTTCAGAAATACTTTATTATATGACTTAAATTATTCATATTTCACTATGTAAAGAACAAGGTTTGCAAGCTTCTTCATTCCATAGTGTGATCATCTTTGAGTAAAGTTGCACCCTTACTCAAGAACTAACTATGAATAGTAAACTTCAATTAATAAATGCATTCTCCTTGAAAATTAAGCCCTTAATGCAGATGCAAGATGAAGCAGTATTTAAATTGAATGACAAAATAGAATCAGAGGCGCTTAAAGACTTCTACATACACACTTGGTTTTGATGGTTATCATTAACAGCTTCAGAGTTCAAAAATATTTTCAAACAGTTCAGAGCTTTAAAAAAAATCTTTTCAAAGAAAATAGCTCAGAGTCTGAACAAAAAATTTGAAAACTGTTCAGAGCTCTTTAGTACAATATTTTGAAATCCTCAAAGATCAGATTGTCATAACAAAGCATATACCTCATGCTACTATTTTGACCACTCTCCTACGTTCTCTCTCTGAAGCACTACAAGGCCCTAAAAAGCCAAGTAATTTCGCTTCTTCCAACAATTGATTTACCAATATTCTTTCTCCCCCTTTTGTCATTATCAAAAAGGTAATATAAGCAATTAATAGAAATTCAACTTTCAATGCCGTCGAATCAGAAGTGGTTGAACACATTTAATATTCGGCCATTGAATTTTGCTTATAAAAGGAGAGAGATACCTAGTCATTTTACTCACACAGAGTAATCTTAGGTTATTGATAGATCTCTTGAGAGAAAAAATGAAACGCTCAGAGAAGAAGAAAGTAGTTTCACTGAGAGCCAGTCAAGATAGGAGAAAACATAAGAAGAAACCAATGGAAACAAAGCCAGTGTCTGTCACAGAAGAACTCAGTTCAGAGTCTGAAGAGAAATCTTTGGACTCTGACTGTTTTAAGTTCTGAAGACATATCTTCCTGAAGAAAATCAAACTGATATTCAATGCTCTAGAGGGGCTAGAGTCTTTTCTTGAAGAAAACCAAACTGATGCATCAGAAATGTTTTCTTCAAGAAGGACTCCGAGTTGGTCAGATGGCTTAAGCCAAAATCTCAACTTCTCCCCTCTGCAAAGGTCATATTTTTAGGTGTGCAACCTTCAAATATGGCCTTTGAAGCGACCAGAAGACAATCCTTGGGAAAACTTTATATGTAATCCAGAACTTATGTTCTTAATGAAACAAAGTTCATTACTTTGGCTTGTTTTTCTTTAATTTCTTATTTTTATGCCTTCTCTTGTTATGTAATTTGATACTTTAAGACTATCCACATGTTGTACTTATGAAAAGTGAATGAAATTCAAATGTTTGAAAGATTATTTTGCAAGATAGAAATCATTTAAGGAGTTAAAACAGACAAACAAGTGACATACCAAACAGAATTAACAACTTGCACATTCAGATAACTATAGTGAATAGGTATGTTATCAATTAGAATTTTAACCTAAACAAAAGTTTAACCTAATCAGAATGCTTTGCAAATTATCAATCATAAAGTCATATAAACAATTAGACAAGTCCTAAGGTTGGGGTTGACTACAGAGAGATGCTAGGGTTGTCATGATGTTTTTCTGATTGGCATTTACTTCTTCCATCAATCCCACAAACTTGTCTACTTTTTCTTCAATCCTTCTGATGTCATCTTCATAGAACGGATTCCTTAGATATTGTTGATTTGGTTGATCACCCCTCAGACTGTCTTGATGAGGATCATTCAGATCGTCCACCTTTTCTTTTGCAGCAGAGGATTCAGGATGATTCCTCTCTGTGTCCATTTGATTCTGAATGTCCTTTTCAGCATTGATAGCTTTTTCTTTGTCAAACTTCTTCTGTTCTTCCACAGCTGCCTTCTGAAGATTGTGCACTTCTTTCACCAGTTCCTCTGTCAGACTTATCCATTGAGAAGCATACTCAGATGAAGGCATATTTGTTTGCCTTAGATCATAAAGACCGTGTATCTGTTTAAACAAATCATTGCAATTGTTCAGACATCAGGATTGTCTGATTGGGTGGGATGAGGTTTATTTGGTAAGGGTGTATTTGTGAGTGGAGATTGGAGAGGGTAGGCAAATGTTCGGATTGTTGAGGACTAGGACTGGTATGATCAAAGTTTTTTGAGATGGAAGTCTTCTGTAGAGAGTTCTTTGATCATAGCCTCAACATGGTCTGATGAAGGGTGATTCAAGTTTTCTTCTTAAACAATATGTTCAGAGAATTGGAGTTCAGATGGAATTTGATTTTTGAGTGAGTGAGAGTCTGAAGGCGTTTGAGTTATAGATGACTTGGTCTTAGCTTTTAGATGTTCAAGGCTAGCTAGGATTTCATCTAACTCATTGGGGTTGTAATCAGACGAAGATGATGATGATGATATGTTGATGAAGACTAGTTCAGGGTGAGTTGATTTAACAGATTCTGATATGAGTTGTTTTATGGTAAGATTATCTTCAGAATCTGTCTGGTTATAGTTTGAGAGAGGTTGGGTTGATGATAAGGTAAACTGAATGTCTTGAGTAGTAGTAATAACATGTTTAGATACATCACCTGATATGTTATGTTCTGAGCTTTCATTAACCTTTTCCTCAGACTCCTTGATAAGATTCCTTCGTCTGACGTTGAGAGGTTCATCATCACTCTTTGAGCCTTCAACTTTATATGCTTTCACTAACCTTCTTCTCTTCTTCTTCAAATCTATCTTCTCAGTCTCAAATCCTTCTCCTAGGTTGTCCAACAATTGAATATACTTATTGACAATGTCACAAGAGATTGTAGGCATGCCAATGATCCATTTCTTAACCAAGGAGGGTTCTGAGTGAGGCTGATATATCAAAGATTCTGAAGGTTGTACTTCATGTTCTGACATCAGGTTCATGAAAGCTAGTGAATGAGAAGAAAATGTGGGAGCTCTGCTTTCTCTTAACAAGTAGTCATGCCCAGCAGCTTTGATTATATCTATCACCCCACATTGATAGAAAATCTCACTGAGGACCCTTGGGTAGACTACATGTATATCAGACTTGGCCCTGATTTTGAGATAAGAGCGCAGATTTGCATAGGTGATCAAAGATGTATTTAGCCCAATTTAAATCATATTTCCTTGTGAGAAAATAGACAAAGTGTCTATGATCCCACGACAAGTGATCAGGATTTTTAGTTCCTGGGAATATAGAACTTAACATGATTTTGGCTAATATCTTCTGAGAGGGCTTTAGATCACCTATCTTGTTGCTCTCACAGCTTGTCCCTTTGACATAGCAATGTCTTGTCATATTCTTCAGAAACATAGATTCTTGTGCTTCACTGTGACTAAAGGTATAATGGATACCATCGTTTGGGATGGATAGCACCTTAGCCAAGTTTGAAGTAGTGAGAATTACTTCAAATCCGCACACAACAGAATGCACCTCTGTTTCTTCAATGACTCTTAGACCTAACTCTTGAGGAGTCTTGTCTTCATTTTCAGGCTTTTCTTTCCTCCTTGCAGCTAGCTCCTTGTGATAATCTTCAACAGTCCTCACCTTGCTTCTAATCCAGAAATCTTTCACCAGAGTAGGATAGATTGGACCATTTAATAAATTCATGTACCTAAAGCTCCCTTTGTGATTAGAAAAGAACTTTAGGACATCAAGATGGTTCTTTTCCAAACTATCAAAGTCCACTGGTTGTTCCATAACCAGGTTCAGAGATTTTCCCTCCATCTTGAGAGATAAATCTGTAGAAAACATCTCCTCACAAGCAATGGTGTTGATCGGAAAGTTATCCGAAAAAATAAACAAGGAGTCTGGAATTGGTGTTGAAGTAGATGCCATTTCAGAAGGTTAGGGTGTGGAGGATGCTAAAGTGAGAGATAGAGTTTGTTCTAGCTTTGAAGAGCAATAGTTTGATAGTGTAGGGTGAGTGTTTAAGAGTTTTATTTTAGAAAACATAAAACAAATTAAAAACACACAATACATTAAATCAATCAAGAATATAAACCATCATTAGCTTTTTAAACCAATCAGAACGTGTATGCGAGTTGTCTTTTTAGCGCCAAAACGTTTTAGTAAAAATACATAATCGTTTCCAATTCATTTTGTATTCAGAGGCTTAACCATCAGAGGTTGAAACATTTCTCAGAGTCTGAGATTCTTCAGATGATGAAACCTGAAGAACTTCAGAGGCTGAAGAAACAAGTCTTTCAGGACACAAGAAAATATGTTCAGACAGGATTTTTCAGGGTTTTTAGTACTGAACACTGTGTATCCTAAGAAGACATTTTCAACCTTTGAGAGTTATTTCTCTGAATATGTCATTCAGGAGTTAAGCAAACTTACCTTGTATTGAAGCTTTCTTGATTAGGTGTAGTCAAAGTGATAGCCTGAGCAATCACTCCACCACACTGAGTTGTTGTCATCTTCAATACAAGCTTCAAAGTCTTCATACTCTCTCCTGCTCCTTATGTACTCTTCTTCATCTTTTTCTCCATCTGACTCTTCAAGAATGTGCCTTCTATGCATAAATCATCACAAAAAGCGTCATCCCCAGTGTATCTGGTCCAGAGATGTCTCCATCAATCATAAATCATCACAAAAAGAGTCATCCCCAGTGTATCTGGTCCAGAGATGTCTCCATCAATCATACATCACAAAAAAAGAGTCATCCCCAGTGAGTCTGGTCCAGAGATGTCTCCATCAAACATATTTCATGTAGCAGATTTTGCAAACAATCAACTGCAAACTTACAGTTAATTTCCCCAAAAGAGGTCATCTCCAGTGTGTCTGGTCCAGACAAGTACATATTCTTGTCATGTCTCGCTCTCCCACAATGTCAGCAGACAATTTATTTCCTCGATGTGTCCTTACCATCCCACGATGTTGGTAGACACTGTCTTTACTTGTCCTTACCATCCCACAATGTTGGTAGACACTGTCTTTACTGCTTATGTCCGCACACAGGACTTTACTGCTTTCTGTCTTTACTTATGTCCGCACACAGGACTTTACCGCTTATGTCCGCACACAGGACTTTACTGCTTTCTGTCTTTACTTATGTCCGCACACAGGACTTTACCGCTTATGTCCGCACACAGGACTTTACGCTTTCTGTCTTTACTTATGTCCGCACACAGGACTTTACTGCTTATGTCCACACACAGGACTTTACTGCTTTCTGTCTTTACTTCTGTCCATACACAGGACTTCACTGCTTATGTCCGCACACAGGACTTTACTGCTTTCTGTCCGCACACAGGACTTTATCGCATTATGTCTTCATTACCCCTGTCAGATAATCTTCATTACATTCAAACACTTTGTAAATATAGCACTCATAAACATAACACTCATAAGCATAACATTCATAACATCATATCATAGCATTTTATAGTTTACTCTGGTCAAAAAATGGTGTACTCTGTATTTAAGTCTCTTCCACCGTCAAACCAAAACAAAAACATCATCAAAAAAAAAATCATCTTTTTCTTTTTATCTCCGATGGAAGAAACTTAAATAGGGGCATCTGTCATACCCCATTTTTTGACCAATCGCTTTTATACGTCTTTTTACGACGATTTTTTTTCTTTGTTCATTTCTGACGAAATTTCGGCAGAGAGGTATTTTAAAATACCTCATTTGGTTACGTTTTATTTTCCTTTTATTATTTTCTGTTTTTTATTTTATTTTTATTATTCATTTTCGTTTTTTTATTATTATTGATATATTATTATTTTTTATTTTATGTTAATTATTATTTGTGTATTTTTCCATTTTTTTGGTGTTTTTTAAAAGAAGTCCAGATAAGGTTTTTTTGTCCAGGCCCAAAGGGGCAATTTTGTCCAATTGTGGTATTTTTCATCTGCCAAATCCTAGGTCTGACACACAGTACAAATAGCACAGTTTCCAAGAAGGGAAAAATCTCAGATCAGCATCAGCCGCATAACACTTTCATCAAACAGAATCAAAAAAATAGAAAAAACAAAAATAATCAAAATCCTTTTCATCTGTTCATCTTCATCATCAAACGAAATCCAGAAACTCATACAAAATCAAACCTTCAAAATCACCAATCCTCATTCAAAACCGAAACCCAGATCAAAGTTCAAAACCACAAACCCTCAAATTAAAACCCAAACCCAGAATCAAAAACAGAAACCAAAGAAAACGAACCCAGAAAAAAAATATCAAATCATCATCATCAACCGTCGAACCCAACATCATCAGTTCTTCAAAATCCTCGCAAACACAATTCGAAAAAACAGAGAACGAAAACACAAAGAAGAGGAGATTAGAAATCATCCAGAATCAAATCAAAATCCAATCCATTCACAAACAGGAATCGCAAAGAAAACGCGACGAAGAAGAAGGCAGAACTGAATCGTTTTTTTGTAACTTTTTTTTCCTCTTTCTGTTCGATCCGTTTTTCTTGGTTGTAGATTTGATCATTTCGGATTGGGATGAGGGTTTAGGATTCATCATTGTTTATTTTTTGGTGTTTAAAATGTTTTGAGAGAGCAGAGAGGTTTGAGAGAGAAAGAAGCTCGCCGGCGGCGAGAGATTAGAGAAGAAGAGTTTCTGCTTCTTTTAGGGTTTTATTTGTATATATATAATCTGCTTACAATCATGTGCGCGCAGGTGCACAGCCTTATCGTGCACCTGCGCGCCTTGTCCTTCTGATCATGATCATACGTGCTTGTTTCTTTTTGCCTGTGATCAGATCTGAGCTGTCTGATCAATCAGACGGCTCTGATCTGATTTTCGTCAATTTCTTCATACACCCCCTCTAGGCCACGCCCCCCAGCTGGGCTTGGGCCCAGAGTTGCTTTTTGCACCCCCTTTTCAGTTTTAATTGTTATTTGCACCCCTTTTGTTTTTTTTTATTTTATTTTTGCATATTTAATTATTTATTTCTTGTATTGTAAAGACATTAGATTGTATTTTTTAGGACTTGATGTAAATTTAAATTAAATTGCATAGCATCATGTTGCATTCATCTCATATTTATTTTTCCTCGCGACACCTTAGAATGTAATTAGGAACAAATGTACACTATAAATGAAAAAATCGCATCTCATGCATATTTATTTATCGCTTTCCGCAAAAAAACGTTAGCATATTAATTCCGAGGGAAAAGACACCGTTTTGATCAAAATATCATTACGGATCGTCTTCGCGCTTATTTTGCCTATTGCGACGTTTGTATCTTTTTTCGCGCGCTACCTTTTAATTTTAACCCAACATTTTAATCAAAAATAGTTAGTGTTTTATTCTCAAAAATGAGGTCAACACCTCTTCAAAAAGTTAGTCGCTTTATTCTAAAAAAAACGAGGTCAAAACCTCTTTCACAAAATAGTCAACACAATTCATTTTCACATATCATCAAGCATAAAAAAATACTTTGTCATCATACAATTTTCAAACTTTGGACTTTAAACCGAACGTTTCTTTTTATTGCGAAACTTGGATTTTAAACCAAGTGCCTTGGACTTTAACTATCAGACAGCCTCTGAACTCTTGTAGGCCTCTGAACATCCTTGAGCTTCTGAACTCCTCTGAGTCCCTGAACAGCTTTCAGACGTTATGATCTACTTTGAGCTTCTGAACTTTGTGTAGCTTCTGACCACGTTGTAGCATCTGAACTCTTTCAGAGTCTTAAATATTCAGACTTCCATTGGTTTCATCAGAGTTTAAATTAAGTGTGCTCTTGATTAAACGTTGAATTCTCCTGCACTTAATTTAAACATTAGTACCATCAATTGTCCATTTAATACTTTGTTATCATCAAAACTTAAGGGTGTGTATTAACACATATTTTGTTCCAACAGAAGCAATATTTAAATTGAAGCAATATTTAAATTGAATGACAAAATAGAATCAAAGGCGCTTAAAGACTTCTACATACACACTTGGTTCTGATGGTTATCATTAACAGCTTCAGAGTTCAAAATATTTTCAAACAGTTCAGTGCTTTAAAAGATCTTTTCAAAGAAAATAGCTCAGAGTCTGAACAAAAATTTTAAAACAGTTCAGAGCTCTTTAGTACAATATTTTGAAATCCTCAAAGATCAGATTGTCATAACAAAGCATGTACCTCATGCTACTATTTTGACCACTCTCCTACGTTCTCTCTCTGAAGCACTACAAGGCCCTAAAAAGCCAAGTAATTTCGCTTCTTCCAACAATTGATTTACCAATATTCTTTCTCCCCCTTTTGTCATTATCAAAAAGGTAATATAAGCAATTAATATAAATTCAACTTTCAATGCCGTCAAATCAGAAGTGGTTGAACACATTTAATATTCGGCCATTGAATTTTGCTTATAAAAGGAGAGAGATACCTAGTCATTTTACTCACACAGAGTAATCTTAGGTTATTGATAGATCTCTTGAGAGAAAAAAAATGAAACGCTCATAGAAGAAGAAAGTAGTTTCACTGAGAGTCAGTCAGAATAGGAGAAAACATAAGAAGAAACCAATGGAAACAAAGCCAGTGTCTGTCACTGAAGAACTCAGTTCAGAGTCTGAAGAGAAATCTTTGGACTCTGACTGTTTTAAGTTCTGAAGACATATCTTCCTGAAGAAAATCAAACTGATATCCAAGGCTCTGGAGGAGCTAGAGTCCTCTCCTGAGGAAAACCAAACTGATGCAACAGAGTTGGTTTCTTCAAGACGGACTTTTGGTTGGATGGCTTTAGCCAAAACCTTAACCTTTCCCCTCCGCAAAGGTCATGTAGGCTTGTAACCACAAACATGACCTTTTAGAGCATCAAGAAGATAGTTCTTAGAAATTTTAGTCTTGTAAACCAGAACTTATGTTCTCAATGAAATAACATTCATTACTTTGGCTTATTTGATTTTTTTTTTTACTTTTATGCCTTCTCTTGTTATGTAATTTGATACTTTAACAATATCCACATATTGTACTTATTGAAAAATAAATGAAACTCAAGAGTTTGAAAGATCATTTTGCAAGATAGAAATCAATTTAAAGAGTTAAAACAAACAACCAAATGACATACCAAACAGAATTAACAACTTGCACATTCAGATAAATATAGTGAATAGGTATGTCAGATTATCAATCAGAATTTTAACCTAAACAAAAGTTTAACCTAATCAGGGTGCTTTGCAAATTATCAATCATAAAGTCATATAAGCAATCAAACAAGTCCTAAGGTTGGGGTTGACTACAGAGAGATGCTAGGGTTGTCATGATGTTTTTCTGATTGGCATTTACTTTTTCCATCAATCCCACAAACTTGTCTACTTTTGCTTCAATCCTTCTGATTTCATTCTCATAGATAGGGTTCCTCAGATGCTGTTGATTTGCTTGATCACTCCTCTGACTGTCTTGAAGAGGAAAATTCAGATCGTCCATCTTTTCTCTTGCAGCAGAGGATTCAGGATGATTCCTCTCTGTGTCCATTTGATTCTGAATGTCCTTTTCAGCATTGATAGCTTTTCCTTTGTCAAACTTCTTCTGTTCTTCCACAGCTGCCTTCTGAAGATTATGCACTTCTTTCACCAGTTCCTCTGTCAGACTTATCCATTGAGAGGCATACTCAGATGAAGGCATATCTGTTTGCCTTAGATCATAAAGACCATGTATCTGTTTAACCAAGTCATTGCAATTGCTCAAGACATCAGAAATGTTTAATTTTGTTGGGAAAGGTTCATTGGTTTAAGGTGTGTTGATGAGTTGAGAACTGGGATTGGTATGGAGAAAGCCTTTGAGATGAAAATCTTCTAAGAGAAGTTCATTGATCATAGCTTCAACAGGGTTTGATGAAGGGAGGTTCAAGTTTTCTTCTGAAATAACATATTCAGAGATTTGGAGTTCAGATGGAGTTTGGTGTTTGAGTGGGTGAGAGTCTGAGAGCATTTGAGTTATAGATGACTTGGTCTTAGCTTTTAGATGTTCAAGGCTAGCTAGGATTTCATCTAACTCATTAGGGTTGTAATCAGACGAAGATGATGATGAGGAAATGTTGATAAAGACTGGTTCAGGGTGAGTTGTTTTGACAGGTTCTGATATAAGTTGTTTTATGGTAAGGTTATCTTCAGAACTTGTCTGGTTGTGGTTTGAGAGGAGTTGGGTTGATGATGAGGTTAATTGAATATCTTGAGTAGTGGCAACAACAGGTTTAGATACATCATCTGATCCCTCAGACACCTTGATAAGTTTCCTTCGTCTGACGCTGAGAGGTTCGTCATCACTCTTTGAGCCTTCAACCTTATATGCTTTCACTAACCTTCTTCTCTTCTTCTTCTTCAGCTCTACCTTCTCAGTCTCAAATCCTTCTCCTAGGTTATCCAACAGTTGAATATACTTATTGACAATGTCACAAGAGGTTGTAGGCATGCCAATGTTCCATTTCTTAACCAAGGAAGGTTCTGAGTGAGACTGATACACCAGAGGTTCTGAAGGTTGTACTTCATGTTCTGACACCAGGTTCATGTGAGCTAGTGAATGAGCAGATAATGTGGAGGCTCTGCATTCTCTTAACAAGTAATCATGCCCAGCAGCTTTGATTATATCTATCACCCCACATTGATAGAAGATATCACTGAGGACCCTTGGGTAGGCTACATGTATATCAGACTTGGCCTGATTTTGAGATAAGAGCACAGATTTGCATAGGTGATCAAAGATATATTTAGCCCAATTTAAATCATATTTCCTTGTGAGAAAATAGACAAAGTGTCTATGATCCCATGACAAATGATCAGGATTTTCACTTCCTAGAAATATAGATCTTGACATGATTTTGGCTATCATTTGCTGAGTGGGCTTCAGATCACTTATCTTGTTGCTCTCACAGCTTGTCCCCTTTACGTAGCATTGTCTTGTCATGGTCTTCAGAAACATAGAGTTTTGTGCTTCATTGCGACTAAAGGTGTAGTAGATGCCTTCATTTGGAACGGATAACACCTTAGCCACGTTTGAGGCAGTGAGAATTACTTCAAATCCGCACACAACAGAATGCACCTCCGATTCTTCAATGACTCTTAAACCTAACTCTTCAGGGGTTTTGTCTTCATTTTCAGGCTTTTCTTTCCTCCTTGCAGCTAGCTCTTTGTGATAATCTTCAACAGTCCTTACCTTGCTTCTAATCTAGAAATCTTTCACCAAAGTAGGATAGATTGGACCATTTAATAAATTCATGTACCTAAAGCTCCCTTTGTGATTAGAAAAGAACTTTAGGACATCAAGATGGTTCTTTTCCAAACTATCAAAGTCCACTGGTTGTTCCATAACCAGGTTCAGAGATTTTCCCTCCATCTTGAGCGATAAATCTGTAGAAAACATCTCCTCGCAAGCAATGGTGTTGATCAGAAAGTTATCAGGAAAAATAAACAAGGAGTTTGGAAATGGTGTTGAAGTAGATGCCATTCCAGAAGGTTAGGGTGTGGAGGATGCTAAAGTAAGAGATAGAGTTTGTTTTGGCTTTGAAGAGCAATAGTTTGATAGTGTAGGGTGTGAGTGTTTAAGAGTTTTATTTTAGAAAACATAAAACAAATTAAAAACACACAATACATTAAATTAATCAAGAATATAAACCATCATTAGCTGCTTCAAACCAATCAGAGCGTGTATGCGTGTTGTCTCTTTGGCGCCAAAACGTTTTAGTAAAAATACTTAAACGTTTCCAATTCATTTTGTATTCAGAGGCTTAACCATCAGAGGTTGAAACATTTCTCAGAGTCTGAGATTCTTCAGATGCTGAAACCTGAAGAACTTCAGAGGCTGAAGAAACAAGTCTTTCAGGACACAAGAAAATATGTTCAGACAGGATTTTTCAGGGTTTTTAGTACTGAACACTGTGTATCCTAAGAAGACATTTTCAACCTTTGAGAGTTATTTCTCTGAATATGTCATTCAGGAGTTAAGAATACTTACCTTGCATTGAAGTTTTCTTGATTAGGTGTAGTCAGAGTCATAGCCTGAGCAATCACTCCACCACACTGAGTTGTTATCATCTTCAAAGCAAGCTTCCAAATCTTCATACTCCCTCCTGCTCCTTATATACTCCTCTTCATCTTCTTCTCCATCTGACTCTTCAAGAATGTGCCTTCTATGCACAATTGCTCTTCTTCCGTTCACAGTCACATGCATCCATGTGATTGGAAGGTTCAGAGTCTTAGTTTCACCTGCAATCAAGTAAACAATTTTGTCTCTTGGTACCCACTTGCTTGAGGGTCCTAGACTGTTAGTTGCCAAATCTTCGTCCTTCATTTGTTTCATCTGAGAACTATCAGATACAAATGTAGTGTAAAGATTTGGAAGTGAGAAGCTTCCATCAATAACTGATGAGCTTGGTTCCTCTAGTGTTTTACTACTAGAGTATCCAATCCCATTAGTATTGTTGGTCTTAAGGTTGCAAATCATGGAAACAATTTTATTTTGATCTGCATTAATGTTACAATACTCTTTGAGAGCTAGAGAGTGCTCAAGGGGTTTGTAACATATAGCAAAATCATTCTCAAGGTCTTTGGTTTTGATAAAATCATTTTGTTCAAGACCTTTAGAGTGATTTGTTTGCTTACTTAAATTCTCATAGTCTGCTTCAAGCTTTTTATACTTCTGCTGACTCTTAGAGATTTTAAGTAAGGTCTTATTAAGATGCTTGATCAATTTAGCTTTGGAAAGACTAGAATATACCTGATTTATTGTTCTCTGGATGCTTTCTTTGCTCTCAGGTTCTGATTTTTCATCAGAGCCTGAGTCTTCAGAGTCTGAGCCATCTTCAGAACTTGATCCTTCAGATCTTGGTGCTCTTTCAGACTCATCTTCAGAGAAGTTGTGCAGTACATCCCATGTTGTCATTCCTTTAGCTAATCTTCCTCCATTCTTCTTGAACATGTACCATCTTTGAATTTTTCTTGAAAATCTTTCAAGATACTCTTCATCAGGTTCTTCAACAAGATCTTCATGCTCCAATGCTTGCTTTCATTTCCTTGCTGCTTCTGCTTCATCACGGTTCAACTCTTGCATTTCCTTCAGAGCCAATTCATGGACTCTGAGTAAATCAATCAATGATTCAGGACTCATTGAATTGATATCTTTAGTTTCCTCTATAGAATGTGGAATTTCATTCCAATCCAGAGGCAAACTCCTCAGCAACTTGCTTACAAGCTCTTTGTTGCTGAGTTTGTTGTTGTGCTCTTCAAGCTTGCTTGTAATAGCTTGAAACCTTATGTTCATTTTCTCAATGCTCTCATTTTCCTCCATCCTAAACTCCTCATATTGATCTAACAAGCCATTTACTGTTGCCCACTGAATGCTTTCATTATCATCACTAATGAGGCACAGAGTAGTAGCTGTAGAACCAATACCAGAAGTTTGATTAGCCCCTGAAGTGGAAGGATTTTGATTGTTGCTCAGATCTTCATTTAAGCTCAGTTCATCTTCAAATTTCTTGCTAAGATCAGCAACTTGTTGATGTAGCTTCTGCTTCCACTCATCCATGTTTTGAGCCATGGAGGTTTTCTCCTTTGGATCTTGACTGTCTCACGGTTAAGTGATTTACCAATAGAACCGGAGCTCTGATACCAATTGAAGGTGCGTGGAGAAAACACAAGAAGGGGGGTTGAATTGTGTTTTGGATATTTAAAAACTTTCCAAGATATTTAAATCTTTTCAGAGTCTTTAAAGCACAGCGGATTATTCACACAATTAACTTAAGGCGTTTATGAATGATGAAGGAGTAAATGAGAGAGTGAGAGAGAGAAGAACACACAACAATTTATACTGGTTCCCCTCACAAATTGAGAGTACTCCAGTCCCCTTGTTTCCAAGAGAGTTTCACTATAATCACTCGGATTACAATAGTTGCTCAAGCACACAAGCTCAAGACTTCCTGCTCTTAGTCACACAAGACATAGAGACTTCCTTGCTTTGATCACACAAGATCAAAGACTTCCTTGCTCATGCACACAAGATCAAAGACTTCCTTGCTCAAGCACACAAGCTTGAGACTTCCTGCTCTAAGTCACACAAGACAGAGAGACTTCCTTGCTCTGATCACACAAGATCAGAAACTTCCTTGCTCAAGCACTCAGGCTCAAGACTTCACTGCTCTAATCACTAAGACTGAGACTTACGTGCTTCTACACTAAGCAGAAGACTTTCTTGCTTCTACACTAAGCAGAAGACTTACTACTAACTTAAGAGCTTAAAACTTATTACAATCATAATAACTTCAGAGGCTCTAAGCTAGTTTCTATGCTCACTTCATTTGAGAGATATTATCTATTACAATTCAAATTCTCACTTTCTTCTGAGAGATTTTATCTAATGTTGAGCGCTAGTCTTCAATTCTTTCTTTGGCATATTTAATTATATGAGTTGAGAAAGACATTGAGACGTTGGAGAAATTCCCGTTGCAACTTGGACAGCTGTAGACATTAAGGATCCGTTGAGTAAAGCCACGTCTTCCTTTGCAGAGAAGCTTCACCTTTGCTGTCTGTCCAATGGTACAGTTATAAGGTACAACTAGCTCCTAGAGAGAGGGATCACATCCTTTGTGACCGTTGCATTTTAGTTGACCTTAGAACAAGTCATCAGGCTTGATAAGTTGTAGTTGATGTAGCCCTCTGATGACTGGGAATTCCCTTTGCTTCTGATGAACCTTTGATAACTTGGAGTCTGATTGGTCTTTGAATAGTTGGCCTCTGATAGTCCTTCGTAATTCAGCTTCTGAACGCCTTCATCCTCTGAATGACTTATGACTATCAGACAGCCTCTGAACTCTTGTAGGCCTCTGAACATCCTTGAGCTTCTGAACTCCTCTGAGTCCCTGAACAGCTTTCAAACGTTCTGATCTACTTTGAGCTTCTAAACTTTGTATAGCTTCTGACCACGTTGTAGCATCTGAACTCTTTCAGAGTCTTAAATATTCAGACTTCCATTGGTTTCATCAGAGTTTAAATTAAGTGTGCTCTTGATTAAACGTTGAATTCTCCTACACTTAATTTAAACATTAGTACCATCAATTGTCCATTTAATACTTTGTTATCATCAAAACTTAAGGGTGTGTATTAACACATATTTTGTTCCAACAGTCGCCATTTCTGTCGCGGTGATTTTTGGATATCGAGTTATTAATTAACTTCGAATCACAATTTAATGTTCCACCACCGATCTTTAATTTATCCGAGGGAAAGGGAAAAAGTTCGAAAAAAACCCTATTTTTTAGAAAACAAGGTTCGGGGGTTGGTTATACGAAGGGAAGGTATTAGCACCCTAAGTATCTATAGTACTCTATAGGAACCTCTTGTTTTTATTCTAACTTTGCGCTTTATTTTATTTGCTTGTAAAAATGTATAAGTGTGAGAATTAAAGTGACGATTGAGAAATGTTTAAAGTGACGAAAAAGAAAGAAAAAAATGTTTTTGTTGATTTTATTGATTGTAAAGACAAGTCTCATGCCTACGTACCCGAGGGATCAAACCACCGTAGTTCGGAGTAAAAAGCCGAGTAAATTTGTTTGTTTGATTTTAAGGTTTTGAAAATGGTTTTAAAAGATAAATAAAAAATGTGAGATTGGTTCATTTTTATTTGTGAAATTAAGTCTAAATGATTAGGATTGATTGATGTTTGATTTAGAAAAGAGGCGCGATCGCTTGGTTTGAAGTCCAAGGTTTATTGTGAAAATGGTTTTGAATGATAAAAGTCGCTTGGTTTGAAGTCCAAGGTTTTTTGCGCGATTTGGAAAAAAAGCACTTGGTTTGAAGTCCAAGGTTTTTGAAAGTAATTGACGATAAAATGTTTTTGATGCTTTTCGATATTTGAAACTAAATTGTTTGAGTATTTTTTGAAAGAGGTTTTGACCTCGTTTTTTTGATAAAAAGTAAACGAATAATGGTTACGTGCGAAGAACAAAATACTAACGTTATACTAAATAAGCGCGGAGTCGAACCGAAATGATATTTTGATCAAAACGGTGTCTCTTCTCGGAATTTAATTTTCTAACGTATTGACAGAAAGCAATAAAAAATAAATATGCATGCAATGCAAGTTTTTTTCATTTAAAATTACATCTTCCTAATTACATTATAATTCCTTTGCAATTAAATAAACATGACATGAATGCAAGATACGTATGCAATGCAAATTTTATTTATAATTACAAATTTCCTAATCACATTCTAATTTCCTTGCAAATAAATAAATAAGTAAAAGTTTAAACATAACCACAAGATATAATAATATTACAATGCATAAATAGACAACAAGTAAATATAATAATATGGTACAAAAAAAAAAAATAAACAAATAAATGGCATAATTTAAATGTTAAGATGAATTTAATTTTAATGGCTTATTTTGTTCAAAATGACTTAAAAAATCACTGAAATGAAAAGTCATTTTTAAATAAGCTAAAAAAAGAGTTACAAACAGAAGTGCAAATAGCAGGAATAGGGGTGCAAAAACATACAGAAATAAATAAGGCCCAGCCCAAAAAAGCCTTTCTGTCCAAAAAAAAGACCAAAATCGCAGGATCAGTTATGGCCGTCTGATGGATCAGACGGCCCTGATCTAAAATTGAAATGATGAGATCTAGGCTAAGTGATCAAAATCAGAAGGTTATAGGCGCGCAGGTGCACGATAAGACCGTGCACTTGCGCGCACTAGATCGGAGAAGAGGTATATATAGGTTAACCCTAAAAAAAAATCACAAATCTCTTCTCTCTTTGTTCTCAGCCGACGGCGGCTTCTCTCTTCTCATCTCTCTCTGCTCTGTTTTCTTTCATCTCAAACCACAAACTCCATTAAAACCTTTCCCTCTTTTTCTTCTTTAAAACAAATTAACATCAAACACAAACACAAACTATTCCTAAACATAAATCCAGATCCAAAATAAACAAACAAAACACGTACAATCCAAATCGAAAAACAGGAAAACGAAAATGAAAAAAAAACGAGGGAACAACCTTTGATGCTTTCTGTTCTTGATATGAGTTTCTTTCTTCTTCTTCTTACTTCTGTTCTTCTTTTCGTCCCTTTGATCTGGAAAAGAAAGTATGCAGTTCGTTCGTTTTTTTTTTTTGGATTTTGGATTTAGGAAAAGGGTTTGATGATTTCGGTTTGTATGGTTCGATTTGGTTTTGATTCTGATTATGGGTTTAGATCTATTTGATGGATGATGAAGTGATGAGGACGATTGGTTTTCTGGGTTTGTGATTTTATTTGGTTCTGTTTTTGGTTTTGTTTTTGCGGTTTTTGATTTTGTTTTTGGATTTAAGGATTCTGGGTTTTAATTTGAGGGTTTTCTGGTGATGAGTGTTAGTAATGGTGATGAACAAAGATGAATGTTCTGATATTTTTTTTTTATTTTCGTTTTTTTGCTTTCTTTTATTTTTTTTTTTGTTTTGATCTGGATTCAGAAGAGATGAATTGCGGCTGACTGTTTCTGACCCAAGGCACTGTGCATTAAATGCACTATATATAGTGTGTCAGGAATTTAGGGTTTTGGCAGATGAAATTTCCTCATTTGGACAAAAATGCCCTTTTGGGCTTGGACCAGGACAAAAACCCACATTTGGACCAAAATAAAAAACTAACAAAAACCTCAGCAAGCAAAAACGAAAATAATAATAAAAACTTAAAAAAACATAATAATAAAAAACAAATTAAATAATAATAATAAAAATAAAACAATATATATGCACATAATAAAAGGAAAGAAAATAAATAAGAAACCAAATAAATGAGGTATTTTAAAATACCTCTTTGCCGAAATTTCGTCAGAAATGACAAAGAGGGGAAAAAAAAGTTTTAAGCGCCGAACAAAATCGATCGGTCAAAAAATGGGGTATGACAAAGGTATTATTTTAAGGAGGGGCATCGATCAAAGCCTTTATTTTAAGATAATAAAGGTATAATAATTGATATGATTTTTTGTGTTTTTGGTATTGCGGAATTATTACATGTTCATATTTCATGTAACTTGTGGTTATGATTTTTGGTTATGGGTTTTTGTTGATTTCTTCTTTTTCTTCGTCTTCATCATCATCTCCTTCTTCTTCCATCTTCACAGGTCCGTAAACGAACTTTGCTCTTATGCCATTGATTGAGAAAAAAAAAATCAACATGAATCTCGGGCTGGATACAACACAAAGATATTCAGTTGGGGAGAAGTGTTCAAAAGTTTTTCAAATCTCAGGTTGGATACTACACAAAGATATGGAGGAGTATTGAGGAACAAAAAAAAATTCAGCACAAATCTCGGATTGGGTACGACAAAAAGATATTCAGTCAAAGAGGAGTGTTGAGAATAATGACATAATATCTTTTTTTGAAGATTTTAGATTTAAATATAGTTTAGATTTATATTTGAAATAAAATAATATTAGGGTTTATGATTTATATTTTTGTTTAGAATTTTAAGTATTCTTTTAGAATTTATAGGATTTGTTTGTTATTTATATATAGCCATATAGTTATGAATAATAATGAGAAAGAAAAACAAAACATGATAGTATTCTCCATGTAACAACTTGTTGTCTTCTCCGTTTTCTCCATCAAATATATCTCACCAAATTCCGCAATACCAAAAACACAAAAAAACCATATCAATAATATATATAATATTTTGATGTCAAATTTAATTTTTGTGTGTATTTTTAAAATATATGTAAATTGTAGATGATAAAATATAAAAGAAGGATAAACATAAACACATACAATATCTACATATTTTGATATTTAAATGAAACTGCTCAAAAGCAAAAATAGAGAAAAATTGGCCGGTAGGGGTAGGTCAAGACAAAAACAAAGAACTAAAGATTAAGTGTCTAAAAAACACACAAAATAATACTAGTATTAAAATCTATTACAATGATGTACCAAAAAATGAAACTATTACAATAATTATTAATTTCTTTTGTATGAGGTAAACATAATTATTACATTTAACTTAGAATGTCTTAGGGTCTTTTTTAATAAAAGAAATCTCAAATTAAACAATTATAAATTTATTTTACCTCGAGGTTAGAAGTAAATCCAAAATGGATTGTTTGTAAGAATTTTTTTTTCACTACCGGTATTTGCCTCACTGGACTATCTAATTTGGTTCGTAGGTCAGTTCTGACATCAAGTGATTCCAACTTTCTTCCGATGGCAGTTGCGGGGATCGAACCGTGGTTCTCTCTACCAAGTTCAACCGTCAATCACAATTGAATCAAACGAACGATTGGTTATAACACCTAATTTAATTGACCGAAATTGTTGTACCGGACATTTTTTTAATTTTCCCATAGACATTTGTTTTTCCACGTGAGTTTAGTTCAGTGGATAAAAACGTTATATTTTATATTCAAGAGTTAAAGATTTGAATCTCGTATACTCAATTTATTCATAGTTAAAAGACAAAGAAAATCTAAAGTGGACCATAGAAGAGATTGGTTTAACTTTTAAGATTGGGTTAGGAACCATTAAGGAACAACACAACGTTCATAAATAAATCATTAGAGTACCAATATATCGCGGCATAAGTGGTAAATATTTGATTTTTTTAACGATTTACTCATGGATTCGATCTATGACCAATGCGTATGGAGAAATATTTATTGAGAGTGGTTAACTTCTTAAATAAATCTCAATTAACTCAAAAAAAATTAACTCCAAGAAATTAGTCTCTCCAAAGGGGAGGATGCTTTGGCTTAAAAAAAAGAAGAGAATAAGGGCACATGTTAAGAATACAAATGTGGTAAAAAATTATTGCATTTTGTGTATTCATCAACTACTTGAACATTACTCCCTCCGTTCCAAATTATATGTCATTTTCAAGAAAAAATTTGTACCAAATTATATGTCACTTTACATTACCAATGAAGCATTTAATGCAATTTTTCCTATTATACCCTTAACTATTTATTACTCCTCTTCTTTCAATACTTCAATTTTGTTTTTTCAATACCATAAATGAAGGATAATTTTGTAAATCAACTCATAATTTATCTTTTCCATACAATAATGATTACATTTCTTAATATGTGTAAAAATGTCTGATATATAATTTAGAACGGATGGAGTAAACGTTTTGTATCGTTAAAAACAAAATTTCTACTTTTAGATAGTTTATCATGTGCGCTTAGTGCACATGTTAGGATGATCCTAAAAAAAATGATTATAGTAATAATAATTGTTAGGCAAATAAAAGTGTGAAACAAACAAACAGTAGAATGTTGTTGACTAGGAAAACAAAGAAACAAGGAAGATCATAACAACAACAACATTGTGACTTGTCAGCTTTTAGATTCAATGCAACCTCTGAACTGAAACTCTCTGAACAACATTGAATCTTCTGTACCTCAGCAGATGAAAACTGAATGGCCAAGATGAATTGTGCTGTCGAAGGTGGATGTCCCACAGACTATGTAGCTGTTACTGTTTCCATCGCCTCCTTCATTATGTAAGTTTCTTTCTTTCTAATGGGTCACTGTTACTCTTCCAAATTTCCACTCCGATTCCTGTTTGATTATATGTCTCAATGAATTTTCACTTCTCAATCTCATTAACAAGTTCTAATCTTTCATATATTTTCTTTACCCTTTTCATTTGCAAATTTGTTTCCCACCATGCCCTTTTTTTTAACCTTTTTAATTTTCTTATTCTTTGATGATTTATGTGATTCCATTTTAGTTTGGTCTTTAGCTGAATTAAGTGCTTATTGTAGGTGCTTATCATCTTTGAGCTTTATGAATAAGCTGTTTCTATAATTAACAAAAAGGGACAAAGTTAAACTCTGTATAAAAAATAAGTTACTAATACTATAATACAAAAATGTTTCATGGACACCCACTTTTTTTTGTACAAAGATGACACTTGGTTAATCACATGTAAAAATGTAGTTAATTCGCTGTTAATTTAGATCACGTTGAAAATTGTGGTTAATTTATGTAATTGAATTAAATACAATTTGGGCCGTGAATTGAATTAACTATCTACTCGACTGAATTAACAACATTTTTGCGCGTGATTAACCAGGTGTTGCACGGGTGTGCAAAAAAGGGGTGTCCATGTATCATTACTGTTATAATAAACTGTCAAGACAAGCTTGCAAAAATAAGTTGATAGCAGATTATGAACATCATATAACCTATTTTTGTAAGCTCTTCAGAACAGTGGCGGAGCCAGAAAATTTATAAAGCCCGGGCAAAATCTCAGTTTTGCGCTGAAAAATCTCAATTTTGAACAAACAAATCTCAGTTTTGCCCTAAACTAACCCCTAAAAAATACCAATTTTTTTTACCACAGCCTGGGCAAGTGCCCGGGCTGGCCAGGCGGTGGATCCGCCACTGCTTCAGAACAATTATACAAGGGCATATGTTATAATATAAGTTCAAATTAGCTCTTCTAATTGCCCCTTTACCTTATTGTTAAAGCTTTGTTTGTTTCAAAATATATATAAATTGGACTTTTTATGCATGTGCTATTGGTAATTGCTGGTTTCTATCTTTCAGACTACTCGTATGGTCAACATTTCCCTTCATAATTCACAAGGTTCCTCGTACTAAAGGAAGTGGTTTTTGGATACCTGTAATTCAAGTTGTTGCAAGCTTCAACCTTCTTCTATCAATTATGGTAGAAAGAAAACCAATATTAGATGTTCAGTCATTACTCATTACAGTATATTTGCTCAAATACTCTCGGATCGCCTTGTTTGTTTTCACGCTTAGCTATTTCTATATTTTTTGTATGCAGATGTCAAACATTTTCTTGAAATTTGAAAAGAGGCATTGGTGGCATTCGTGCTACTTGTGGGCAGGTTACCTTGCCATCTTATCTGACTTGTTTATACTTCGTAGTTGAGTATATGAATATGTGTTACGTATTAGCATAACCATACTTATTGTTTATTTCCAGTATGGGGTGAAGGTCCACTAGGGTTTGGTTTGCTGTTGAGCTCCCGCATAACACAAGCATTTCAGTTATATTTTATCTTTGTCAAGTAAGTGACAACATGATATTGAGTTGTTTGTTAGGCTCTATTAGCTTCCAGTTGCTGCTTTGGGAGGCACTTTGCCCAAAATTTCTACCCAACCCCGTTTTCGCAGTGTGAAGTTTTTATTTTTATTTTCCTTTTGTATCTTTTTATTTTTGCTCGCTGCATTTCTTATAAGGTGCTAATTAAATGAGCTACCGTTCATATATGTCAATTGTGTGCTGAATTAATTTCTTCGCTGATATTTCAGGAGGCGTTTACCACTAATCAGATCATTCTTTTTAATTCCACTTATTCTATTTCCCTGGATTGTTGGTGCTACTGGTAAGAATCTAAATTAATTTGAAGTTACTTATTGCTGTTGTTTGTGTTGCGTAAACTTTGCTGCTGGGAGAAGAGGTAGTAAACTAGCAGTAGTGGATATAAATTTATCCTAGTTCTTTAATGTTTTTTCCGCCTGTAGAGCTGCATCTTTTCAAATCTTTCTGTTTTACATACTTAGTATTCTCAACATCTTGTATTATTTCAAGAATTGATGACCAGAATCACCCCTTTGCCTAGCCTCTCTCTATTGCTTGCTAAGTTGGTATTTTTCCTGTATTCATTTCTAATAAATTTATTAATTCATGCTTTAGTTATCCATATAAAGAAGCCTCTTAACAATCGCTGCCACATGTCGGCTCAGTGGACCATACCAGTTGCCATCCTTCATTCATTGTATGTTGCCACTTTGGTTGGAGTAACTGCTGCTGTTCATCATATAGAGTTCAGGTTTGATGAACTGAGAGACCTCTGGCGGGGAATACTTGTATCATCTATATCCATCGGTACACTTTTTCCTATATTCTATAAGATACTCCATTATATCTTTATTAAAGCCTCTAGCTTAAGCTTTCTACTGATCAGTGCTCTAAGGAAAATACCAGTGTTCTGAATTCACAATTTAGTTAAAATGAGTAGTAACACTCATATGCTAAAAAACAGAAGCAGAAATCAATGTTAGCTCTTGAATGCAATATTTTCAAATGTTTATATCTCGGTATGCTTTGGGAACCGCTTTGCATAAGTCTTATGTTAAATACAGGATGATTTACTTTTTGAAAAGTGAAAACAGATTTTATGACTACACTGTGCAGTCCCTTTGACTAGCGACAAATTTTTAATCTTATTTAACAATGGCTTGATGACTTAAAGATAACTGATGTTCATTTTGCAAAGTCTAACCCAATACCTAAATCCACTAAAAAAAATCAAACTAGTGTTGTAAAAGACGAGGTTGAGGAAAGAAAAAAAGTGTTCAAATTACTGGAATTATGTTAATATGATAAGAATCATGTATTGAATGCTATTACACAAGAATCATGGTTAGTCTTAAATATTTATACTAATATTAGGGAAACAGATCATGATATATAAGGAAATATGAAAACTAATCCCAAGAAATAACCTACCTAAGAAATTACTTCAAGTTCAAGATATTGTAAGATATTTTTCATATATTCTAAAAATAATTTAATCTACCTAAGAATCATGTAAGATATTTTTCAATAATTTAATCTTTGCTCACTTATTCTGTCAGTTGTATGGATTACTGCTTACATACTTAATGAAATTCATGACAATATCCGGTGGCTTGAAGTTGTCTCCAGATTTCTTCTTTTAGTTTTGGTATGTTTTCCAACTGCTTATTTTTGCATAACAATGGAATAAGGGACATTGTTTAGTTGATTGAAAGTATGAATTCAATGTCATTAATTATGTTGTAATCTTGTATTTACTTCATCTTATGTTGTCTTTATTAAAGGCTAGCATACTCGTTCTGGCTTTCTTTTCAATATCAAGTTCACAACCACTGCTCTCGCAAATCAGCTTGAGGAGAAGAGAATCCAGAGAATTTCGCACAATGGGTCAGGCTTTGGGAATACCTGATAGCGGGGTATTAACACAAAGTGAACAGAATTCGAGGATAGATCCTAATGAACCATTGGATAAGCTTCTCTTGAACAAAAAATTCAGGCACTCTTTTATGGCATTTGCTGATAGGTAAAATGTCCTTCTGTTTCATATGCTGGAATCAGGGTTTCTCTTATTTAAGAGAAATGATTTATTTAGGAGAAATAATAGAGGTGAAATGTGTGGCCTTTTCAATGCACTAAATAGAATAAATGTTACCTTTGGATAAAAGAGTCTCGGTTGAGATAAACGAATCTTTTTTAATCTTGTCTCGCTCCCTCAGGGTCTAGAAAGTTTGGAACTAAGAAAAAAACGCCTTTGTTCTTGCAAAAGAGTAATATATTATTGTTTTAATATATTTACAGTTGCTTGGCTGGGGAGAGTGTGCACTTCTTTGATGAGGTGCATGAGCTAAGTAAAATATCGGAAAATGACTGCGTAAGAAGAATCTATATGGCACGGCATATTATTGATAAGTACATAGTTGCAGGTTGGTACTTTTTGTTACAAATAGCTTCCTTAATTCATTCTTTGCCGTGTTTTCCTCCATGACATCTGCTTTTACCATTGCCAATATTGTGAAACCGGATTTGTCTTGCCCTTTTTATAAACACAGCTATTTCATTTAGACACAGTTGCATGTCTCGCCGATGGTATTATTTTCCGTGAATGAGTTCAGTCCCAAGAGCTTTAGCTTGATAGAAAAAAAATAATAACCACATGCTTTCAAGTTTTCCTTCAAAATGTACGGTGCTGGTGTTTTCATATTTGCTAGAATGTAATTTTACAGGTGCAGCTATGGAGATAAACATCTCTCACAGAAGCAGACAGGAAATTTTGTTAACTTCTGACCTCGCACGCGCCGATCTCTTTCATAATGCACTTAATGAGATCGTGCAGCTGATGAAAACGGTGAGTTTCTTAGATTCAGAACAATTTGATGGGACTCTTAATTAAAATTAGCCTGGTTATGGCTGTATAAAATTCATCTAAGTTATATATATATTGCATCCACTTTCCCAGAACTTGGCAAAAGATTATTGGTCATCAATGTTCTTCCTGAAGTTCCAAGAGGAATGTGATATGAGATGTAATGGCTTCGAGCTTGAACAAATGACAGGGTGGAACTATTCTCCAAGGTTGAGTTCTGTGCATGGTACAGATGATCCTTTTCACCAAGATTATCTTTTGAAGAACTCAGAATGTGGCAATGATACTGACTCGTGACTTGGTAGCGCTTATCGACTTGCCAAACCAGA
Source organism: Trifolium subterraneum (assembly GCA_951799995.1). Lineage (NCBI taxonomy): Eukaryota > Viridiplantae > Streptophyta > Magnoliopsida > Fabales > Fabaceae > Trifolium > Trifolium subterraneum. The sequence goes on from OX637468.1 coordinate 27,222,731, forward strand.
TTTACCTTTTTAGAAAATTACTGATATAGTACTTTTTTCCTACTCTATCTATATATTGTTAGTGTTTACAAGTGAGGTATATGTAGGAAGAAAGGAAAAAAAAAGCCTTCTATTTTTGTTTTTACTTTTTGTTACCATTTGTATAGTTAGGCTAGGCTCATGTACATGTTAGCATTGTTGCTAACACTGATAGTGGGATACTGATTTGAACCCTAAACACATCTTTGGTCTACCATTTTAAGCATACAAAAGACATCTTGTTGTACTCTTATCGCTGAATGCAGCTAGCTAATAACGTCCTTGGTATTACCGAGTTTAATTTTTATGCATGGCAGTGTAAAAAAATTTTTACACATGCATTCAATCACTATACAATATAGATATTAGTATTGAAACTACCACCAATAATGCTTTGTGACAGTATATTGTAAACTTACAATGTTATTGATTAACTTGTGTTTGTTGTTGGTTAGTTTGGTTGTTTGTAATTGATTGTGTCCACTGTTAGTGACAGCCAGGACCATGTATTAATTTCTTTTTGACTATTTCTCTTTCTCTGGCACTGAAGTTTTCCTCCTGGTAATTCTCTGATTCCTCTTAAAACTTTTCTCAAGTCTCACTTTTGCTGAAGGTCATTGATTGGTAAATGTAAAATCTGTAAAGATCAGTTTCAATTTGATGGATTGAGATTGAAAAGCACACAGGTTCACACTGTTTTGCATCTCGGCTATTGATCATTAGATCGAATGGATTAGATTAACTCATTTACAAAATTATTGGAAATGATTTCAGCCACACCACACGTTTATGATCGAATAGTTCTTATCTGTTACAACTAATAACATTCTGCTGTAACAACATGAAATCTTTTTCCCAATTTGAGGATGGCCAGTTTCCTTAAAAAATAATTATAACCTCTATGAATAGTGTAGTAACCAATTTCATCCAAATTAGCATTTCATTGGGAATAATTTTCTCAAAAGATTTATCTAATGTTCTCTCATGATTCTAAATCTCCACCCTCAATTTCCTCTCTTTCATATCTTTTTGACTTTTTCAATGGACGGTTGAGATATAACTGGACATTCATGCCACATTGGTTAGAATATTTAGAGGGTATAATGGCTTGTTTTCAATAATGAAAATTTCAAAAACCTAAACTTACCCTTATATCCGGATCATACAGTTCTTGTTTCCAAACTCGTAAACCAATAATAGCAGGTAGGAGTTACTTAATTTGTCTTCAAAATTTATTACACTTGTAATTGATTACATTATATCTGATGCCTTGGACATCTGTCTATATTATTAATATATGTATAAAATTGTGGAATTCAACCCCACACTGCATACATGATTATATTTATATGAGGAGTGTTATTTGGACAACAATTTTTTAGACAACATTTTGGGACAACATTTTTTCTCCTTCATCTTTTGTGACAAAACAATAAAGAAAGAGATGAGGAGAGAGAGTAAAATAACAATGAGAGTATGAGAGAGAATGTCGTCTCAAAAGTTGTTCAAAATTGGATGTAGAAATATGATTTCTCAATTTATTCACTCACATCTTATGAACTCAAGATTGGTGAACATTTAATACCAAACAAACAAATATTTTCTAAGATATTCTTTGTCAGCAGTAAAATACTACTACACTTCTTCAAACTACAAGTGAGTGATATTTGACAAGACATGAATTTGCAAGATTTCTTCTTAGCAGTAACAATCACCTTAGGCTTCATCAAAATATGCAAATATCTATTCAATTTTCTCAACTGGATATGGATCGTGTTCTTGAGACCAACAAAACAACTCAAAAAATATGGTTCTTGGGCTATAATCACTGGCTCCACTGATGGAATAGGTAAAGCTATGGCTTCTGAGTTTGCATCTAAGGGACTCAACATTCTCTTAGTTGGTAGAAACCCTCTTAAACTTGAGACAACATCAAAGGAGATAATAGATAAACATGGTGGAAATGTTAAGGTAAAGTGTGTTGTTATAGACATGCAAGATATCAGTGGAAAGGAAATAATGAAAAGGGTAGAAGAAGCAATAGATGGTTTAGATGTTGGAATTTTAGTTAATGGTGCTGGTGTGGCTTACCCTTATGCTAGATATTTTCATGAGGTTGATTTGGATTTGATGGATTCTATTATCAAAGTGAATGTTGAAGGAACAACTTGGGTTACAAAAGCTGTGATTCCTAGTATGATTAAGAAGAAAAAAGGTGCTATTATTAACATTGGTTCTGGTTCTACTGTTGTTCTTCCTTCTTATCCTCTTGTCACACTTTATGCAGCTTCAAAAGCGTAAGTAACTTTTTATAAGTGTGTTTTTATTCATCAAATGCACCTCAAAATGTTATGATATTAAAGATCTGTTATTTAATTCATTTTCTTTGCTTAATACTGTCTGCAAAATCTCTTTTTCTTCATGTGTTTTGTTTGGGTGAGATTTTCTTCATGTATGATAAGTATAAGCTAAGAAGCACAAACACTCCTTGGATTAAGTGTGTCTCGATGTCAGACTTGCGTCTGTGTCCAACACTAACACAACACCGACATTTACTACATTGAATTATTTCATTTTCTCAAATTATTATCGATGTTGATGTGTCACTATTTTTTCCATGTCCGGTGTTTGTGAAACAAATTACTTTTCCCCTTTAATTGTTAGCTATAAAACTAATCATTTATATTTCAATTAGAACCAAATTGGAATCCAGATCCTCATGCTAATTTTACAGGTATCTTGCAATGTTCTCTTCATGCATCAATTTGGAATACAAGCATCAAGGAATTGACATCCAGTGTCAGGTTCTGTGTTTCTCCTCTTCATTTCCTTTATGTTTCAAACCAAGTGCTTAATCCATATATCTTATATCTTAACTTATTTGAGTTTATTTACTGGCTGTAAAGCACAAACACTCCTCGGATTAGCCATGTCCTTGTGTCAGACACGCATCAGTGTCCGACACAACACCAGCACTTACGATTACATTGAATTATGTCATTTTCTCAAATTATTATCTGTGTCGATGTATCAGTGTCTGTGTCGTATCCGGTGTCCTTGTCTGTGTCTGTGCTTCATACGCTCTACAAGATAGTCCATAAATTGTTTTCCGTTTATTTTCACACGCTGGACAAGATAGCATGTGAAAAGTGTTTATAGCTTTCTTATATGATGTGGTGCAATGCTATGTTGAATATGCAGGTTCCATTATTTGTGTCAACAAAAATGACAAGGATGAGAGCATCTCTTTTTGTTCCAGCACCAGAAATATATAGCAAAGCATGCACAAAGTGGATTGGCTATGAAAAACTGGTTGTACCATACTTCTTTCATGATCTGCAATCCTTTCTTATAAGGACAATTCCTGATGTATTCTTGGATTCCTACATGCTGCGTTATTTTCTATCCATGCGTAAAAGAGGACTCATTAAGGACTCAAAAAAAAGCATCTAAGTAATAATTCTGCAACACTTCAAATATGTAGTTTCCTCTTTTTTGTATTTTCTAGATTGGACTTTTGGGTACATCATTTTCCTGTTATTATTATTGTTGTTTGCTTAATTTAATTAGCTCTTATTTGGTTTGTCATATTTGAGCTAGCATGTGGGTCAGTTTGTGTAAGTTTTTTTCTTTTTTGTGTCAGTTTGTGTAGTAAGTTGATGCATGTGATGATAGATATATTTTAATAAAAAATGGCAAAATTACAATTTTAGTCTTTTGATGGCATATCATTTTAATCTTGTAACTTTTTTTTTATGTGACAGTTTAGTGCTTTATTTTTTCTTTACGTCACTTTTATTCTTTTTGGCCCTTTATTCATGTTTGTATATGATTTTTAATGCTTTAAATCTATGATATTTTTTTACGGTATATGATATATTTATGATTGAAAGCGAACAAAGAAAGAAAACTATAAATTTGAAGTTTGAAATTCATGTCCAAACATGAAAAAGGACTAAAATGTTATTAAAAAAGATAAAAAGGACTAAACTGTTACTTGTTACTCAGAGTAAAGTTAAAGGACTAAAGATGTAATTTTGCCTAAAAAGATAGAAATTAATACTATAAAATATAGGATGTCTCATGAGTTTAACTCAGTGGATAGAGACATCATATTATATATGTATGAGTTAAAGTTTATGTCTCAGATACTCCACTAATTTACTTTAATGGTAGCATTTTTAGCCATTAGACCTCGCATTATGATTTTGTCACATTATCCATAACTTAAATTACTTTCTTCTTTTTATAATTAAGAACTGTATGACAAAACACTTAAGAAAATACATAAATTTTTTCCTAAAATACATTATCAAATATTGTATCTTTTAATTTTTGTGTGCGTTTTTGAAGTATGCAAGTTTTTTTCGCATGTTACTAGTTTGATATATTTATTGATTTTGTCGACAACTAATTTTTGTTGAGAAATTTATTGGATCTCTCCTCCTAACCACACATTTTATTCGTACACAAAGTTTGAATCTCATACCTTGCTTAAGAGATGTGAGTATAATTTTAATCGTACGAAAGTACTCTCTCTAGTCTCATATATAAGAAAAAATTGACATTTTAGATTCATTATAGAATTGATGTATTAGACAATAATATAGTCTAAATACATTAATTCTACAATGAATCAAAAAAGTGAAAATGATTCTTATATATGAGACTAGAGGGAGTAATCTATATCTATACAATATATAAAGGGGATAAGGGAGTTTGGGATGACTTTTTCATATTTCCATTATACCCCTCATGATTACTTAACATTGATTTGATTTTTTTTGTACCAACAAAAATCTTTTATTAACAAACTCACCATAACATAAGGTGCATCTTTTTTTAGAAGCAAAAATCTTTTATTGATAAACTCACTATAACATAAGACATATCTTTATGTTTTTGGATATAAGTTAGACACAGGCATGTCTGGCCCGCTAGTGTTTATAAAAGAAATGTGTGAATTGTAAAAGATGAAAAGTAAGAAAGATACATATAAAACTCATGCACCGTGAGACAATTTAATAGTTTTTTTTTTTTTGACAAAAATACAATCAACTCATTTCACAACTAATAATGTTTTTAATATAAAACACTAAATTTTATCAAGTAGGGAAGAATTTGAGCAGTATAATAAAAGTTATAAGTTCGATACTCTACTATAATAAAAATATTTTCAATATAACCAGAAATAGAATAACAACAGTACTACTAGTCCAAATCATCGGAAATGGATTTGCTGAAGTTGGATTTCCATGCATTTAGATGCTGTAGAGAAAAATAGTGTGTATTTGGGCAAGAGAGAAAAAACAAATATTTTAAAACATAAATAAAAAAATTGACTTTATCATATTTGTACATAACTTTGGGGAACTGCAGGAAAGATTAACTCCACTGGATCTTGATCCCAAATCATCCTCATTAAGTGTTGTTAGGTTGGATCTTTGTGCTTTATTTATTATTAGACCTTTATTTACTTTGTCTAAACAACCTTTATTAAAAAAAAATGGACCAATTGAAGCCAATTCCCATACTCCGGTTTTGGACAAGTTGCTAGTTTTGAACTTGTTGTTTTGATTATTTTTGTGTTTATTTATTGAATTTTATTTTTAGAACACAAAACATAGTCCTCCCATCCACAGCATGCATATTCAATGAAATGAATCAATGTCTTGAAAAATTAACAGACCCAATTTTACAAGTGGCTATTTTGTTCTGTGGATTCTGCGCCCATTTTATTTCAAAAAGTACTTCACCATAAATTATGTTCTCTTCTACATTTCATTCTCCATAAGCTATTTTCTCCCTCTTCACAAAATTATTACATCACCCCATCTTACTTACTAGTACACCCCCCACACAATATGGAATGTTGTATCATCAATAGGCTTAGGACACAACCCTTATGGTTTGTTCTCATCTTCCTTGTAGGCTTATTCACCATTCTAAGGTTTGCTTTCATTTATTTCAAATGTTTCTATGCCAAATATCTAAGGGCTCCTAAGAAACTCAAAGAGTGATGAATTATTTACAACATTTATATCTATGGAATTGATATCGATCAATAAAGGCTTCTGGAGTACTGTTTCTTTTTTGTTTTTTTTTACATTATTGGCCTATAGTACGGGTTCATCATTTAATTTCTCTAAGTTTGTAATCTTTTTTTAATAAAAAATTTGTCCTGTAATTTAATATGTTTACCTACTTTTTGTTATTACTTGATTTGATTTTGTGGTCACCTTTTGTCTATAAGCCATGTGGATATAGTTGCTAGCCTAAAATATTTCACTTAGGTTTCCACATGTCAAGAGCTATGAAGTTCCGATACTCTAAAAATGGCGAAATATCGTGTCTGATATTTGTTTGATATCGATTCTCGTTCGATACCTTTGATACTTGTATCGAAGAGTATCGGATAATTAATATTATTTTTTTAAAAAAAAAGTTATCGGTACGTGTCGATACTTCTCCGATACGCGTATCAAAGAGGTATCAGACAATTAATTTTCTATGGTAATAGAATTGGAGTACATCAAACTGATACAATCTATGTTTCCTTTTAAATAATGAATGTTAATGGATGATGTTCTCTGTCTGGTACTTATAATGTTTTTTTATAGTACTAGTTATGTTCTTTTTTAGTAATACTTACTTATATAACTTAAGATATTATGATGTTTTTTTTATAGTACTAGTTATGTCCTTTTTAGGTAATACTTCCTTAACTTATGTAATCGTCATTTGTTTGCTCAGTTTGAGTAATTTGAATGTTAATTTTTTATCATTATTGATTTTTTTATGTTTTTATCATTAGTGATTTTTTTCATGTTTATATATATTTAATTTTAATTTTTAAATAACGTATTGTGGCAGTACCGTATCGAGGATTTTGAAAATTTTCTCGTATCGGTATCATGTCACGTATTCAGGCTTCATAGGCCAGTAAGCATGTTCTTGTTTGATAGTATGGTAGTTTGTTTTTTTTTTACAACGCAGCAGAGGATTGAACTTATGACCTCTTGCTTTAAAATGAAGGCAATTTGATCTATGTGAACTTAAATATCTTACTTTTTTTTTTTTAAGCAACTTAAATATCTTACTTATTTATTTTAAAGATAAAATTATAACCATAGTCAACAAATTGAATGCATGTCCTTCATTTCCTACATATTTGTTTCAGCAAACCAACCTACACACATTGAGTTTGAATTTCTAAATATACCACCACATGCAGAAATCCCAGGAGTACCATGAGACCAGAGGCGGATCCACACCAAGCCCAGGGTGTGCAACTGCACCCACTGAAATTTTAATAATTACACCTGTTATCAGATTTTATTTATTTTTGCACCCCCTGATAAATTTACATTGCACCTGCACTGCACCCTTCCTTGTTGGATGACTATCATTTTGACAAAATGCAAGCATTGGGGAATCGAATCCTCATTCTACCGTTAATAGACAAAGAACTCCACCAATGAGCCATGGTGATCAATGGTCATACATATTGCATATTTGAGCTTTAAACATATGACCTGAATATAATTTAAATTTTTATTTTACTATCTTTATGTTTTAATTTAGGGTTAAATATGTGTTTTCGTTGGTAAAAATTAGTTACAGTACTCTTTAACTTAGTTTTTTTTTAACTAGTTATGTTTTTTTTATACAAAACGTTTTTCCTCTCATGTTTATCTTTTTTATTTATTAAAAACTCATATTGATAAACTTACCACAAAAAAGATTCATTGATTACAAAAATAAACTAATGTAAGAAAGAAAGTAAAGCTCACTCTAAAAAAAATGTTCACTATGAAATATGAAATTTATTTTTAAATAAATTAAAACCATATCCATTTTGGTAATTATGTATTTAAAAACAATTCTAGTTCAAATTATCCGAACATCATATATTGATAAGAATCAATTTTAGCTGAATATATCCAAACATAAATCAAATTATATTCAACTCACTTTTAATCAAAATCAATTCTCTCAAAATCAATTCTATGAAACACAATTCTCTCCACCGTCAAACCAAACATATACTAAATCTTTTTTGATTTTTTTTTTGTCATGTAACCTAACGGCTAAAAATTTCACTCAAGTGAATAAATGGGATGATCGGGGTTTGAACTATACCCCTTACATGTATAATGCAATGCCAATCTTCTTTGATTTCTTTTATTTTTAACGGCAATGCCAAATCCAAATGTCATCACCTCGACAACTCACCACCACCGCAGCACCTCCGGCCACCACCACCCCATCACCATCACCACCAAATCCCAATCACCAACAAAAGCGAGATCTAAAACAGCCACACGCGTCATCAAAACAGAAAACAACGCCGGCACCAAAACCACCACCCTTAATGAAAACCATCGCTCGCCACAGCCCAAAAAAGGCCAGAACACTGGAACAAAGACAAAACCAAAACGAAGGAACCAAAACAACACCGAAAAGAGGGTAGCAACTAGCGACGAAAAACTCATCGGAAAACTTCTTTGATTTCTAATATACCAAATTGTGTCCAACTCCAAGCTCGAGATTTTATTATTATAAAATAAATTTAAGTTAAGAGAATAATGTTTCAGTCTAACCCAAAAAATACTAAATTACAAGGCCCTATCTTCTACTATACAATCTTCAATGGAAAATGCTATACTTCTATTTAATGCCTTACGTATTACCAGTCTTCTACATTGGAATACTGGTTGTTACTATTAGTGCTTTGAATTGAAACCTGTTATTATGGTACCATACACCACACGACATTAATATACGTGACGAGATATGTAACAAAACTTTCAAAGTTTAGGTCACCTATTTACAATCCAAACCAAACATGACACGAGCTACTCACATCTTCTCAAATCTAATCTTTAATTTTGGTGTCTATATCTAATGCCATTTATTCATGGACAATACAAACACTAAAATTTGAGGGGAATAATGCTTAAACTTGATTGATATCAAGCAAAAAATTAAAATTTAAACTTTATTTTGAAGGACATCAAAGTAAGAAGAGGGTCACTAAAAATAAAAACGTAGTAAAACAATTGCAATTTCACAGTTAAGCTAGAATGACTAAATTGTAAAAAATATATTTAAATGTGTAAGCTTAATAAAAAGGGGATATTTACCTAAAATTAGAGTTTAATTGATATTTAGTGTTGATGTAAAAATTATTTTCACTTGCATCAAATAACATCTCTATAAAATTGATAATTATGACGAACTAATACATCAAAATAGCATAAAAAAAATTTGAATAAACAGAAGAAAAAAAAAGTAAACTGAAATTGGTCGAGGTAGCCCTCAAGGTCTGAGTCAGACTTGATAATTAGTAACCCAATAATAATTAGATCGCATTTATTTTATCTGACCCACCAAACTAAATCAGGTCGGTCCATTTAACAGCTATAAATTCCACCTTAAAATTATACATTAATATATACTCCCTCCGTCCCATATTATAAGGGAGAAAAAAAAACACACTTATTAAGAAAACCAAAACTTGAGAATTTGAAATATGGTTTTGTGGGTCTTTCTTGAAATAAGTTGTATGAGAAGATGTAAAAACAAATTTGATTGGTTTTTGTTTATTGAGAAAATGAGAGAGAAAAAAAATTAAATGCAATTTGCATTTAATTTTATAAGAATAAGTAAAAAACATTCTTGAAAGTTCTTTTTCCCCTTATAATTTAGGACAAAAAAATGGTCATTTTTCCTTTATAATATGAGACGGAGGGAGTATGCCTTCTATAATTTTTTGTTCGAGACGAAAAGAGTAGTATTTTAGTACTACATGAGATGTGATGCATAAACAAACATTAACAAGTGCTCTAAGTTATTTATTTCCATGTGCAATGAGATGATGATACATAAGTATTGAATTCCATGGTGTTACTGTTGTCCCAACTGTCCAACCTCCCTACTTAATTCTGTTTGATTTTTCTGCTCATCTACCTTACCAGTTAAGTACTACCATACCATTTCCACACTACTCTCTCTCTCTCTCTCTCTATTTTTTCATAAATAAATAAACCACTCTTTCTTTTTCTCCCTTCACAACTCTCTCTACTACACCATTTCATATCAAAACATGGATTGCTGTATAATCTCTAAGCTCAAAACTCAACCTTTCTGGTTCCTCCTTCTCTTCTCCCTCGGTCTCTTCACAATTCTCAGATTCACTCTCATTCTTCTCAACTGGGTCTATGTCAATTTTCTCAGACAACCCAAAAATCTCAAAAAGTATGGATCTTGGGCACTCGTTACTGGACCCACTGACGGCATTGGAAAAAGCTTCGCTTTTGAACTCGCTCGTAAAGGTTTGAACCTAATCCTGGTCGGTCGTAACCCCGACAAACTCAAAGACGTTTCAGATTCTGTTAAAGCTAAGTTCGGAAAAACCGAGGTTAAAACTGTTGTTGTTGATTTTGCCGGTGATCTTGATGAAGGTGTCAATAGAATTCGTGAAACGATTGAAGGGTTAGATATTGGGGTTTTGATTAATAACGTGGGAATTTCTTATCCTTATGCGAGATTTTTTCATGAAGTTGATGAAGTGCTTTTGAAGAATTTGATTCAGGTTAATGTTGTTGGAACTACTAAGGTTACTCAAGCTGTTTTACCTGGGATGGTGAAGAGGAAAAAAGGAGCAATTGTTAATATTGGTTCTGGTGCTGCTATTGTTATTCCTTCTGATCCACTTTATGCTGTTTATGCTGCAACAAAAGCGTAAGTGTTGTTAATTAATTGATGAGATTTGTTCTTTTTTGAGGTTGTGAAATATTGATGTTTTTTATGTTTTTTGAAATGAGGGTTTTTGTATTTGTTGTTTCAGGTACATAGATCAATTTTCTAGATGTCTCTATGTTGAATACAAGAAGGATGGGATTGATGTGCAGTGTCAGGTATTGTGCTGTTCTTTTGTTCGAGTCACTCCTTTTGCATAGCATACTTGTAGCTTAGTATTTTAGGGTTTTATACAATTTTGGCGCAACATAACAGTTTTTGACGTTGAGACCGCTGGGTGATTGAGGTTTTATAGGTTGCATTTGACTGTAATTCTCTCAATATTAAGGATCACAACACAACCATAATTGTAACTGCTGTAACTGCTATTTAAAACATGCTTAGTAAAACTTTTTTGGGGGTTAAAAGTACTTTTTTCTTTAAATTAAAACACCCCTATGTATGAAGGGTCGTTGCATGTAATATGCAGGGACTGGGGTTCGAACCTGATACTCCCACTTATTCACATTAAAAAAGTGAATTTCTAGCCACTAGGCTATTTGACAAAAAATACCCCTATGTATGAAGTTTCAGAAAGTATACCCTGGCTAATTAATTAATACCAAATTAGAAGAGACTGGAACTTGGAAATCCGGCTAATTGGTTTTGTGGTGATGAGATATTAAAATAGCATAGGCATTAAATTTTGTAGCATCACCTCTATCGTTACTATTATGGACTTTACCAAGGGGGAACTATCACCATAATACAGAAATGCAAAACGTATGATTTAGTTGGTAAAGTACACATGTTTATGGTTACAACAGTTTACTTATATAAACCGTGAACAAAAACTTAAACAGAAAAGAAACCCTTTTATTGTTTCCTTTGTTCAAGTTGTTGCAACTAAATGGCTATGAAGTTTGTTGGAAGCTGAAGACTTGATACATTCTAATTCTGTTTGATATTGATATTTTTTTTATGACAACAATTCTGGCCGTGTGTGTTTCGAGTTTGGATCCTCTCTATTTTTTGAAAAACTCAATTTATGAGAGGGACAGACACAAAAAAGATATTGAAATGATCAATTTTATAATTATTGTAGCTTTAATTGTTTAAGATATTGTAGCTTGAATTGTTTAAGATATTGTAGCTTCAATTAATGACTAGATTTTGAAACATGAAAGTATAAACAACGATTGTGAAATTTAGATGGATGCACTGTGCACTTTCACAAGTCTAGGTTGCTTTTGTGATTTCCCTTTCCCACACACCATCCAATGTTTTTTCTTCTAGTAGTTGGAAAGCCGTCCACCTAATTAATCTGTTTATGGAAGAAAATTGACTACTCCCTCCGGCCTTAATTACAAGCAAAAGTCAACTTTTTAGATTCATTGAATAACTGATGATTTATCTGGTCTATTGAAAAGTAAATTTTTGCTTATAATTAAGGCTGGAGTAATATGTTACAATGGATTGATTACATGCAGTGTTTGGTATGATTCTTGTCATGTTTCTGATGGATATTTTTCTTGATTCCAGGTTCCATTATATGTTGCAACAAAGATGGCATCAATCAAGAGATCTTCATTCTTTGTTCCATCAACAGATGGCTATGCAAAAGCAGGTGTGAAATGGATCGGATATGAACCTCGTTGCACACCATACTGGCCACATACCCTTCTTTGGGCCGTGGCTTACTCGTTGCCCGAGTCTATAGTCGATGCTTGGCGCCTACGGTTTTGTATCGGTATTAGAAAGAGGGGTCAGCTCAAAGACTCAAGGAAGCAAGAATAAAATGATACTTGTTTGTTTGTTTGTATCGCGTAGGCGTAGATGTTGTTTCTGATAACCGCACACTGCTGCTAGTAGATCATCTTTCTAAGTTGTTTTATGTGTTTCTAGTCTTACTCTTACTGTTGTTGGTCTTAATGGGTATCAATTGTGTTGCCTATTCTTTTTCATGCCACAATTCCGTTTGTGTTTCTGTTCTTTAATGTTCTACTTCGTCTTCTATAGTGTATGTTGTTTTTTATGCCTTACTTTTCTCCCATTTCGAGGCTCGAGCTTTAAGAGCGAACAAGCAATTTGGGTCTCAAAGTTGCGAAAATCGGCCAGAATATTGAATACATCATTTGAAATTGTTAACTCATTTGAGTCATTTAGATGTGATTGTGAGTCGTTTAGATATTGTGCATGGTCATTGTAACTTCCATGAAATCTAACTAACAACAAAGTAATGAGCATGTGAGTTGAAGAAACCTCTAACTTCTTAGGCCACAAACTTGACCACACTATTCAAAGCTGTGTAGAGGAGTTGAAATTTTGAGTATGGTGGAGTTGATGGAGAGATAACATTTGAAGTTGATGGTTAAAATATGATGAAATGGGATTTGGATTTGCCGCAGTGGAAATATCACGCAGTTATACGATGTAGTGTATCTCCGCCGTCCGATCAAGATCGGACGTCTGAGATCATTTGATCATTTGATAATTATTTAATCTCAGACGTCCGATCTTGATCGGACGGCCGAGATACACTACAGCGTGTAACTGCGTGATATTTCCACTGCAGCAAATCCAAATCCTGATGAAATGTGCATGTAAAGCTATTACTGTGATTTTCTTACCAATTGTTTTATTTTTTAACATAAAAAAAAAAAAAATTAAATTAGAGGTTCCAAGCTGTAGTTCCTTAACTATTGAAGAGAGATAAATATAAAAATAGTTATGATGAATGCTCTTTGAGCTCTAAGATGTTTTCTGTTTGGAATCTTTTTTATTTGGGTTGAGGCATAATCTCTTCACCCTAATTTTTCTATAAAATATATAAATAAATAAAATAGTTTAAATAAAGAGTACAATTGAATAAAGCAATTATTATAAAAAATAAAATGAAAGGATATAATTACACCAAAATTTGGTATTCAATTTACAGTATATATTAGTATAGATGTTTTATTACATGATTATTTTCTCTTTTATGACTTATATTATTATTATTATTATTTTCATAAGAAAAATAATAGTATATAAATTAATTAATAAAAATGTGAGAGTAAAACTATTTTACAATACCAACAAAAAAAAACTATTTTACAAATAAATAATGACACAATATACATATTTTTAGTCTCATAATATATATATATATTTTAGGAACTATTTTTTTTTTGTTTCTTCTCTCCTTTCAACCAGTTTTTTTTTCCACACACATAAATCATATATTGAACTATTAAGAGATTTACATATTTTACCACTTTCATCAATTTATAATTTGTTTTTTAGCAACTTAGTTGATTCTAATCAAGTGGCATCATAATGTAATTTATTTTTTTGACAAGATCATAATGTAATTTACTATTTTTGTTACAATAATGTAAGTTGGGAGGGGCTTCCAGAACGGGCTCCCCGAACCAGATTAAATCGGCGGATACATAACATTATTCTTCAAGATTTTCAATTTTATGTGACTGATTGTGGTGGGTTGGAAACCGCTCATCACTTGTTTCTTTCTTGCCTCGTTTTTGCCCCGCATGGGGGTTGGTCCGGTCATGGAATGACATGTCCTCAGCTGACCCGGTTCTGTTACAAGAGCATTTTATTCAGTTCATTCACTCTACTGGTAGTTTGAGAGCTCGTCGCTCGTTCTTACCGCTTGTTTGGTTATGTTGCATCTCAATTATGTGGACCGAGCGGAACAACCATGTTTTCAAGGCTACGAAGTCTTCCATTAACCAATTGTTAGATAACGTTAAATGTCTTTCTCTATGGTGGTTGAAATTAGGGATGTCAAAATTATCCATTTATCCATTATCCATCCAATCCATTCACTAATGGATTCATCCAATCCATCCATAAGTAAAAATCTTTGTTAATGGATTGGATTGGATCCATCCATTTAATTAAATTAAATGGATGGATCCAATCCATCCACCTTAATTTCAAAATCCAATGGATGATTGGTTATTATTTATTTTAAATCCAATGGATTGCCACTTTAAAAAATAAAAAACACAAACATATCAAAGTTTTAAATAATATTTTTTTTATAAATAATTTAATAAATTTTAAATTAATTTCTTTACATAAATATACTACTTTTTTTTAACATCCAATCTCATTCTTATATATAAATACTTTTACTTTTTTTTAACTACCTTTTATTATTTTTTAAATAAATGGTTTTTTATTTTTTTTAATAATTTAAAAAATTATTAATTTTTAAAACTAATTTTTTTAAAATAAAATACTGATTTTAATTATTAAAAAAAAATCAGATTTTTTATTAAAAAAAAAACTAAAAGAAAGAATCAAAAAACAAGTTTATTAAAATAATTAAAAAAAAAAACAGTTTTTCTACGATTTAGAATAAAATAATAATTTTAATATTAAAATATATTATATTTATTATTATTAAAATAAAAGGGGTGTCAGGTTGGCGGCCGGCTGCCGGAGCTCCGTCACCGGCCGCCGTGCCGGTCACAGGAGCTCCGCCGCGACCACCGTGGGAACGCAGGAAAATCTGGATCCGCCACCGTCAACCACCGCGTCGGCGCCGGAGGTCCGACGTTGACTGCTGTTGACCGGTGAGCCACCACCACCTACATTTAATTATTATTAAAAAAAAAGAAAAAAATTGGTTTGGGCTATCACATGTATTTGGCCCATTTGTCAAAAAAAATGGAATGTTTGGGCTTATTGTTTGAATTGTTTTTACTTTTTACACCTTTAATTAAAGAAAAAAATTAAATTAAAATTTGAACTTAGTTTTTGAATTATTTTTTATTTTCATATAAAATAATAATTAAATTAATTTTATTGGATGGATTGGACATCCATCCATTAGAAAGATGATAATGGATGAATTGTATTTTATCTCTAATGGGTGGATTTGATTGAATTTTTTGATTGAATGTTAATGGATTACTTTGGTCCATCCATTAACAATTCAATCCAAATCCATTCAATCCATCCATTTTGGCACCCCTAGTTGAAATTAAACAATGTAAATTTTGATTTCAACACTCATATGTAGTGGTCGAGATCATTCGCTTGTATAGACATCGATTAAGCTTTTGGTTTCTATGTAACGACTTAGTTGTAAACTTTAGTAGTTCTTGCCAGCACATTTTGTGCTAATAATAAATGCTCTTTGTTGGTTTAATATATCTTATTTTTGTTTGTTAAAGAATAAAAAATTAAACTCGCAGTAAAAACAAAAAAAAATTACGAAATCAAATTATTATTCTGTCAAAAAAAATATCTTCAAATCAAATTACTAGTGTATATATATATATATATATATATATATATATATATATATAATATAATAAGATGGTGCGGCCATTACCAACTTACCATAAACCCTTGAGTTGAGAGGCTGATACGAACACGAATAATGAATTCTTTACCAATCGGATTGTAAATTAGGGTTTTAGAGCGCAACCACTCAATGACAATGGCGACGCCCAGTTCTCACAACGTCATCTTCGTCGATACTAATCTCGACACTCACTTCGCCCTCACCATCTCCGATCACGATTCCGTCTCCGACCTCAAAAGTAAGCTCTCTCTCTCTCTCTCTCTCTCTCTCTCTCTCTCTCTCTCTCTCTGTCGATACTCTTCTTTTTTATCATTGTTGATTGAACATCAAATGATATTCATGCTTTTCATATTTAGAGAGAATCGAGTCGGAACATCCTTCATGCTTTCCCAAAATTGGACGAATACAGATTCATGGGATTAAGGTACATCAACTCTACTGTCTATACTGTTGTTTAAACAATGCTTGTTGCAACTTGCAATGTCTTATTCATGCTTTTGTTTTTGGTATAGGTTAAGCGTAACGGTCACTTTTATCATTTATCGGATTCAATGATTGTGAGAAGTGCTTTTATTGGTTTCAATGAGACTTGGTTTCTTAGTGTTGATGTTTCTGCATTGGAAGATTGTAGACAGAATGAGAACCCGTTTTCTCGTGTTTCTCTTCATCAGATGGATTCTATTGGCATTGCAAATAATGCTTTGCTTGATTTCGGTGATAATGATAACAATGCAATCATTTTACCGTGTAATAACCAGTTGCAACTGTTGGAGAACAAGAAAGATGACAGAGAAGGAGTTTCTGTTGTTAGACCTTGTGTTTCTGAACATACTGCTAAAGAAGCGGAGGGTGGTGTCAAATCATCGGGCAATAATGACATAACGACTCCATTGCCTGGTTCGATCCCCAAGACAGATGACCGTAGTCACTTGAACAATGAAGTTCAAAGTTTACGTATGGATTGGGAAGTAGATGGGCTTGGTAAAGGAAATAAGGATGATTGTAATGTGGGTGTGGAAGAATCTTCAATATCTGTGCGGAGTGAGAAGAGAAAACGGAAGAGTAAAAGGAAAAGAGAAGACACTGTGAATGTGGGTGGTGATAACTCAAAAGAAGAAATCCCTGCTGATCGCCCGCGTGTTTCAGAGCACATTGAAAAAGAAGCTGTGAAAAATTTGGAGACGGTTCCAAGTTTAAATATTGAATGTATAGTAGATGGATCCGGTCAAGAAAATAAGGAAGTGCCGTCAATATCTGTGCCAAGTGCAAAGAGAAGAAAGAAAAGTAAGAAGGAAAAAGAATGCACTGTCGGGGATGATAACTCAAAAGAAGAAATCCCTTTTGATCACCCACGTGTTTCCGAGCACACTGAAAAAGAAGCTACAAAAATTTCGGAGGTGGTTCCAAATTTATTTGTCGAAAGTGAAGTAGATGGGTCCGGTGAAAGAAATAAGGAAGAAGGTAATGTGGTTGAAGAAGTAGTACCTTTAGTATCTGTGCCAAGTGCAAAGAAAAGAAAGAAGAGTAAGAAGGAAAAAGAAGGCACTGTCGGGGGTGATAACTCAAAAAAAGAAATCCCTTCTGATCACCCACATGTTTCCGAGCACACTGAAAAAGAAGCTACAAAAATCTCGGAGGTGGTTCCAAATTTATTTGTTGAAAGTGAAGTAGACAGGTCCGGTGAAAGAAATAAGGAAGAAGGTAATGTGGTTGAAGAAGTACCTTTAGTACCTGTGCCAAGTACAAAGACAAAAAAGAAGAGTAAAAAGAAAAAAGACACTGCAGGAGGTGATAACTCAAAAGATAACATTGCTGCTGTGAATAATCCTGTCAATTGTCCATCTGAAAGGGCATCCAGTTTCAACAATTTTCAGGTGCCTCAATCAGAGAACAAACAGGATGATAAAAAAGAAATTCCTTCTGACGGTCCATGTGATTCACATAACACTAAAAAAGAGGTTGTAAAAAATTTGGAGATGGTTCCAAATTCACATATTGAATGTGAGGTAGATGGATCCAATAAAGGCAGTAAGAATGACTCTATTGTATGTGAGGAAGGAACTTCTAAATCCGCACCAAAGTCAAAGAATAAGCAGAAGAGTAAGAGTAAAAGGAAAAAAGAAGACACTGTCGAGGGTGATATCTCAAAAGATAACATTGCTTCTGTTGATCTCCCGCATGCTCCAGAGCTCACTGAAAAATCTGTCAAAAATTTGGAGATGGTTCCAAATTCACATATTGAATGTCAGGTAGATGGATTCAATAAAGGCATTAAGGGTGACTCTATTGTATGTGAGAAAGAAACTTCTAAGCCCGCACCAAGTGCAAAGAAAAAGCATAAGAGTGGAAGGAAAAAAGAAGACACTGTAGGGGGTGATATCTCAAAAGATAACATTGCTTCCATTGATAATCCTCTTGGTTATCCATCCGAAAAGGCATCCAGTATTAACAATTTTCAGGTCTCTCAATCAGAGAACAAACAGGATGAAAAAGAAATCCCTCTTGATCTCCCATGTGTTCTAGAGCACACTGAAAAATCTGTCAAAAATTTGGAGATGGCTCCAAATTCACATATTGAATGTGAGGTAGATGGATCCAATAAAGGCATTAAGGGTGACTCTATTGTCTGTGAGAAAGGAACTTCCAAGCCTGCATCAAGTGCAAAGAAAAAGCATAAGAGTGGAAGGAAAAAAGAACACGCGACACAAGATGACACTCTGAAGGAGAAGGATGTGTCTGTTGTTGTACCAGTTCAGCATGATATTGTAGTCCTAGCCAACTCTTCAGAGAATGGAGATAAAGAAATAATTAAGGAAACTGAAGTTTTAAAGGAGCATCAGAACACTGAAAGTAACGATAGCAACACTAAGAATGATGGTAATGTTGTGTCAATGAAGGAGTCAGAACTCAAATCTCCTGTAAAGAAGCCTAAGAAAAGCAAGAGATCTCGAAGTCATAATTCTAAAGAACCTTTAAAGGTAGAAACAGCATCTCAAAAGGATCAAGCACAGACGGCTGATGGAGCTCTCAGGGAAAGGAAAGAATCAGAAGGTACTCCATAAATAAATAGGTGAAAATAGAAAATACCTTCCTTTAAGTTTTTATCATGTCAATATTACTTTGATAAATACATTTTAGAATAGTACACCTCTAGATCTATCACTGATCTTTCTTTTTCGCATATAGATATCGTTTTGAGCAAAAGAAATCATGACAAAATGGAGATTGAAACAGATGCAAGCAAAGAAAGCATACAGTTTACAACAAAAGAAGCAGGAAATTATAAGAACCAAAGTGATATTGAAATGGAAGTACAGCCTTCTGATGCGAATGGGCCCAAGGATCTGATGGAGGATAATGATAATGTTGTTGTTGGTCATTGTCATGAAAGTGAAGTTGGTCAAATCAAAGGAGCTACGGAAGGAGAAGTACGGCCACAAAATGATGACGTGAGTGGAATGAAGGAACCTGTAAAACCGGTGGCAGAAAAAAAGGAGATAAAAAAAGTTAATAATAAAGGTGGAGGACAGACACCTAAAAAATATAATGGCCTTGTAGATGCTTTGGAGAGTGAAACTGTTGTTGCCAAGTCTCTTAAAGCCACTGTTTGTGATGCTATGCCAGAAAATACTGACACACATGAAAATCCTCTAAATCAAACGGAAGGGAAAGTAATGCAGCAGCAGGAAATACAAGGTTCTGTTCTTTCTGTGACCGATAAGGGAGGTGATTTTAGCACGGATGATGCTGATTCCTTGGAACAAACTAAAACAAAATCGAATGCTGAAAATGTGGATGAACATTTCAGTAAGAGACTGAAAAAGAAACCAAATAACAAACAATCTTCTACCCCAAAGGGCACATCAGATATGCTAACAAATGGTCATGTTTTTGATAGTAAGAAAGAGTTTGATGTACAAAAGATTGATAAGGCACCAAATGCACACAAGACTGGACAAGTTGCAAAATTGTCTAGTCAGTCTGATAGTGCCATGTCTTCAATCGGTGAAAATAGAAAACCCCGTGGCAATGCTTCTGTGAAAAGTATGGATTTGGAAAAACAAAGGGAACACATTCCTACTTCGAACGGAAAGCTTGAAGGTTCCAACAAGATGGTTCAAAATAAAGCAAGAAAAGCTTCTGGGAATTATGTCATGGGAGTTGTGAGTAACTCGCAGCCGAAGAAGAGCTTGTTAGAGGGAGCAATTTTCGAGGCTGATGATAGCAGTGCATCTGAAGATGACGATGAAAATAAGGTTGATTCTGATGCTAGCACTAGAACTCCATCTGATAATTCCCTCGTATCTGATTTTGACTTTGACGGGTATGACAGTCCAGGTCAGGATTCACAACAAAATGGTAAGTGAAATCTACTTTGATTGCAAGTGTACCTTCATTTATAGTGAATGCAAATATTCTTCAGGTGGTTGAAGAGTTTCAGACTGTGTTTGTTACGATTTAACTTTTCCTTTTCTCTCTATTCATTGACACCTGATCTTTGGTAATAAATCTAATGTTGCCAATTCATCTTCCACCTGATCTTTGTGTTCGAAGAGCTGCTAGCATGTCATAAATCATTAATTAAGGTTTAAAATATTGGATTTTATGGAAGTTGAGATGAAAAGCTTGTTTTATCCCTCTGCTAATTGAGACTTTTGAAGTTTTTATTATCAAGTTGTTACTTTGTTAGTGCTGGAAGATGAATTGGCAACTATTAGATTATTGCAGTTCAGATTTTGTTCTTATCTACTGTACTTACTTGGAAAACTTTTAGTAGCCGTTAATATTATGTAGCAGTCTTACTATATGTTATCAGTGTGCCATTTGTTTCCTGGTATGCTTATTGTTCTTGATGTTGTTGTTGATGATGACTGGCTTGAATTGAAGGTTTATAAAAATGGTGTTAAACTCTGGGAGTAATTTTTTTCTCTTTTTATATCAAATTGGATCAGGTGCTTACGATGGGAAAAGGCTGGAAAATGATGAAAGAAGTCCCTTAAAAGCAAGGTAAGTTAATAAATTGTATTTCTGCTATGAGTTTGCAAAGTGGGCACAATGTATATCTGCATGTTTTAAAGCAATTGATTGTTTCTAATGTGTCCCTTTCTGCTTCCATACTAAGTTTTGTTTTTCATCCTTGGAAAATTCTTTACACACATGACCATTTGCATCTGAACAAAATCTTGAAACACTTATGCTTACTATCATTCAGTCTATAACTATATGCTTCTTATCATGTTGGACTGGATTGTGTGCAAATGGTAATGGCTGACTTGCCACAACATCTTCATAGGAGTTTCATATTTATTTTGAGCTAATCAAGTATGATTTTCATCCATTGATAAATCTAGCGTGATCTACATTTGTGTAATCCATGGATTGTCCCTCCCTTTTCTCAAATATTCGACCTCTTTTGGGAGTAGTCTTCAAATAGAGTAAAACTTTGTTCACATCCTGTAAATGTCTTCTTGTGAATATGCCGTGTCTGGTGTGGGATAGATATTTTGGCTTCCTTATGCCCAGTGGCTCTTTTCATCACAACTATATCTTTATTGATGTTGGGATTCTAATCGATGTCTGTAATTAAACTCTGATACTGCAAGAAGGTTGTTTAGAAGAAACAAACTAGGATATATGGTACTTAGCACAAGACTTTCCTCCATTTCTCAACGGCAATGTAAGTCATTCAGGTTAATATTGAGAGCAAAAGTTGTATGATGATGGTATTAACAATATCATAATTATCACAGCGAAATGACTAAACAAACTCTTTTGGAAACAAATATGGAAGTAATAACTTTAAGAAGACTAAACGAAGGATGCCAAGATGCTGCTTGTGTTGAAGCCAAATTCAGGCTACATTAGATCTCTATCGTCAATAGCAGCTGTAGCAGCTCCTAGTCAACAATAGGTCTTTTGTAAAATTGCGACTTTTTGGTCATTTCACCCTAAAATTGCCCCTTTCCCTCAGCTTTAGCTTTTCACTCCTCCGAAACTGCATCATCTCCCCTCCTCACCTTGTGCGGCTTTTCAGTTGCTCTTTCTGTGTTTTTGTGATGGCCATCCTCACCTTGGAGACCGTGATTCTTTTAAAGGAGCATTTCTTCAATACGATCAATTTTCTACTATCCTTGAGAGTAGTGTGAACACCCGGGCTTGCAAATAATTTTAATTGAGGCAATATGTTGGCTGAAGGATAGGGAGCTCAATAGGATGTAGAGGAGTTGAGATAGCAAGAGACTGTTCTGGGGGGCAGTGGTTGTTGGAAGACAAAAAGGCCCTTTGGTTTCAACCATTTGGAGGTATGGTCAGTAGGTTCCACAAAAATAGAGACCAATAAAGACTATCCTTTTAGAAAGTAAGCAGGGTTTCACAGTGCCTTGGAAAAAGATAGGCCAAAGAGGAATTTGACCTCAGAAACAGGTGTAGTGAAGAGGAGGCTGACGAGCACCCCAGTGTTTGTTATAGCTGCACCCACCAATGAAGGCGAACAGCTGGATGCACACATGGCACGAGAGAGAGTAAATATATGGCTCGCCTTTAAATTGGATATTGCTGTTGGTTAAAAGGTGGCGGCTGACATCAGCATAATGGTGGCCAGAAGGGATTCGTATACTAAGCACTGACCACTGAGCTCCGAAAAGTAGGCATAATGAAGGTGCCCGGACAGGGAAACAACCCAAGACTCCAATGAATACAACCTAGTGCGAGTTCTGTATCTAATCTAATCTAATCTAATCTCTTAGATTGCGTTCTCTGCTTGAAAAAAGAAGTGACTAACTGTTAGTTTTGATAAGTATCCAAACAATGTTAGTTGGGATAAGTATAAAAATAGCCTTTTCTAATAACCAAGAATATGAAAACAGTTGTACAACTGTACAAGTAATAGGAAAGGAAATATATCTATCTATAATCTATAGTAGTAATAATAATAATAAAAGGAAATAATGGAATAGCTTCCTATAATACGGCTTTTAGATGGGCATTGGATAGTTTATGTTATAATGAATTGAGTCATTTACATCACCATCATGTGAATGATGTAAACTAGTCACATTGTTCTCATGAAAGATTTTCATTTTATTGAAAGGGTAATTAAATGACTCTTTGAATGTATAAATGCTTTGTCTTTGTCTGGGACATGCTTGCTGATACTGATTTCATAAGATAGATGTTTTTGGGGCTTCTCTTTTGTTTTACTTTTCATTATTCCTGTCTTATGTACATCTTTGAATTTGCTATTGGTGAATTCTGAATCATTCTTTGTCCAGTTTGTCAGGCCCAACAAAAATGTCAATTGATCATATTGTTAGAAGCTCAACAAGGTATAAGAGGGCCAAACTTACAGCCTCTCAATTGGATGAAACGGAATTTGTTCCAGACAGCCTTGCTGAAATGTAATCACAAGTTTCAGCAGTGATATTTTTGTTCTCTTCTGTAGCTGGCGTGAGGTGTCTCATTTACATTGCACTTACGGGAGGGTTTACGCCATCTTGTTACCTTCTTTCCAAATAGTGCTGATTTTCTTTTAAGCTTGTTTATGGATCATGCCAGTGATTTTTGTCACGAGTTGAGTTTATTAATTATACCATTCTGGTATATTATTACTACCATTATGTTGCGAAGAACATCAATCAAATTTTGTCGTAGAAAGTTTGAAGTGAATGCCAAACCATTATGTTGCGCGCCAATATAATGTGAATAATATTGTTATTTGTGGAAGTTCTTACTTGTTTAGGTTCTCTACAGACTACAGTTTATACAGCATTGATATATTTTAGAATGAGACTATTTTCTCAAGCAAGAAATTATTGCTTTCAAACCAAACATTATGTTTCAGATATATTCGTATATCTAAAAAAAAGACGGTGATAAACATAAATATATATAGGGAAATGATCAAGAATTACAATATAACTTGATTGCACACAAGTCAATGTTGTGTTTGATCAACATTGATGAATTTTTTTTATTATAACTTAGTTGAATCAAAAGTACTTTTTGTTTGTGTATATTTTCATGAGTTAGAACAATAAATTTGAGTGTTTAATTACTTTCTTATCATGAAAGCTTCAAATTAGAATCCAACTGTTTTCTCTCTATGTGAAGCCAAACACAGACATCTATCAAAATTAATTTTCTGATACTAAATTCACTTTTACCTCACAAAATGAATCCAAACATGCTATGATAACAGGTATGTATGTAGTGAATTTGTTAGATATTAACTGTTTAAATTGTAAAAAAAAAAAGAGTGATATGCAAAATGAGATTATCTCAAAAAAAGTAGGCAAAATAAGAAAATGGAATGGCTGCTAAGTTTAAGTAGAAAGCCAAGTTTGATATACAACACAAAATATAGAGAGAGAGAGAGAGAATTAGATACAAGTCACAGAAGTTTTACAACAAAACATTGCACAAAATTCCCCTAGTTTCTCATCCTATTGATCTGGTTGAGAGCAGGCTGCAAAATATTGTAAAGCACCCAAAGTATAGCTGGTGCAACCACAAACAACAGAAGTGTACCCCTGTTGTCACTTCCTGCAGCAGCAGCATCAGCAATCAAACCAATCTCACTAGCAGATGCTTCTGACATCATACCTGAAGCTGCAAGCCCACCAAGCCCAAGTCCAAGCCCAACAATCACTCCTCTTGTGCTTCGCATACGGTTGATTTGGTTCAAAGCAGGCTGCAAAATATTGAACAAAACCCAAGCTATAGCTGGAATCAATGGCAACAAAAGTGCTATTCCTCTGTTATCACCTTCAGCTATTTCTGCTATTTGTTGAGCAGCGAAAGCCGCATCAGAGGTTGCAAGAGATGAAAATATTGCTCCTGCAATTGCAAGTGAAGGTGAGACATATTTGGTGTTCTCAACTGAGATAAGACCCTTTGGTTGGTTCTGAGTGGTGGTGATTTTGCATGTTGTTGTTGTTGTTAGCTTAGTTGTGGGATTTTGTAACTTGGGTAGGCTTGTGTTTAGGCACTTTGAGTTGATCATCATTGCCATTGTTGCTGCCATTGATGAATATGTTGTTGAGATAGCAGTGATTCTCAAGAGTGTGTGGAGTGAATTTGGTCGTTACTATGGAAGAATGAAGACTAGAGTTTTGAATATAGATTGGAAAGACACGTAGGAGAAATGAGGACCAGTTATATTGTGATTTGTAGATTCTTTTCTTATCTAAATAGTCTCATTGGTTGGATTTCCACCTCGTATTCTATGGTTTCTTATCACTTCACTTTATATTCAAACTAAAATTCATTAAACATTATTATTTGTCTTTATTTGTTTGGTGTGTGACAACTTGACGATCAGCATTAAAAAAAAAACAAACAAGAGTTGGTTTATACTAAAACTCTTGCTTTAGAGTGTAAACCTCCAATAAAAAAAAATTATTTTATAATAAAATTTTGTTTTAAATCTCACTATTTTTTTTTTTGGTTTTGTTTTCAAAACCAGTTTAATCTGGTTCGGGGGTCAATTCTGGCATCAAGTGGTTCCAGCTCCCTCCCGATCGCAGTTGCGGGGGATCAAACTATGGTCCTCCCTACCAAGTCCAGTGTCAATCACCACTAAACCAACTAACGATTGATTTTAAATCTCACTATTATAAATTATACAATATTCATTTTCTAATAAACGTTCTCTCTCTAAACGGAAAATTTTTTCTCTTTACCTTCTCATTAATTATAGATCGCACTGCCTCTTCCCCATATCCAAGCTTTGCCTTTAAAGATACAACTTTCTTCTTCTGGTGGTGCGATGAGTGGTGTGGCCCTTCGCACCATCTTGGTCCAGTTCGACATTGTAGATGTACTTTTTTTTGTTTGTTTTGGTGGTCGGTTCGACATTGCTCTATTTTGAATTGTTTTGGTGGTCCTACTGCAGTTCTCTGTTGGGCTGTTGGGTTTTCTCTTCTTCATGGTTGTGGTGGCGACGGATCTGGATGAAATCCCTCACAAGCGTGTCTTTGTTTTTGTCTCATTGTTTTTGTCATGACGGGTCGTGTTATGTTTTCTTGGTGCTTGGTTGTGGTTGTTTCGGCAC
The DNA here is from genome assembly GCA_951799995.1 of Trifolium subterraneum. Taxonomy (NCBI): domain Eukaryota; kingdom Viridiplantae; phylum Streptophyta; class Magnoliopsida; order Fabales; family Fabaceae; genus Trifolium; species Trifolium subterraneum. The sequence continues at coordinate 27,248,869 of OX637468.1, forward strand.
TTCCACCTTCTTGGCGGCGGTTTCTAGTCAATGGTGTTTCGGTTGATATCGCGGGTGGTTGGTTTTCTAGATATTTGATTCTTTGATTGTTTTCAAATATGTTGAGATTTGCAGGATTCACGGTCTCTGTTTGACCTCTATCGCGTTGGTGTCAAATGATTTTTCTCGAGTCGTGTTTTGTTTCTTGGTGCTATGTTGTGACTGATTCGGCGGTGTCACCCCCGTGATGGTGGTTGCTAGTCAGTGGTGTTTCTGTTATTGCCTCGTGCGGTTGATTTTCTAGATATTTGATTCTTTATTGTCTCCAAATATGTTGAGATTTGCGAGATTTGTGGTCTCCAGTTGACCTCTACTGCGTCGATGTCAACTAATTTGACATCCTCGTGTCAGACTGGTGATTATGTTTGCAATAGCGGTGTTGAGATTGCAGCTAGAGATGACAAAAGTATTCGTACCCGCGGATATCTGCGGATAAAATCTGCCACGAACACGGAGCGGATACTAATGGATATCTGCGGGTAAGATAAATAGATATTTCAACTACCCGATAGTTAATGGATACGGATGCGGATCTAATGGTATCCGTATCCGTGGATATCTATACCCGTTAGTAAATAAGAATATTATATAAATATTTTTAGTTATCAATTATAAAAAAGCTTTGTTAATTCTTTAGAATTTTGTGATGAACTTTGTTTTGATTAGAAATAAAATATATGAAGTTTTTTCTTAAGAGATCAATATATGAATATTATTATATTTTGGTGAAAAGAAGAAAAATAAACGTTTGACTTTTGTTGTTAAATTGAAAGTGAAAATATATGAATATTATTATGTGTTATTAATCTTTTTATTATTTCTTTAGAAAGAAGATAAAGAAATTCAAGTAATTAAAATGATTTTTTTTATAAGAATAACAATTTATTTTTTTAAAATTTATTTTCCATGGATATCTGTAAATATTCGCAGATACTTCAAAAACCGTGGATTACCCGCTTAGCAGATACCCGCACGGATATTGATATTGTATTTATCCAACAAAACGGACACGAATATCATACTATCCGTCTCCACGGATATACATTGACATCCCTAATTGCAGCACCGTCCATTTGTTGGTTTCTCTACCACCACCTTTTTTCCTGAGCTAATGCAGTCGGAAGCACTAGGTTTAGCAAGCGCTAAACTTAGAATGATAAGCAGACAAGTTGCAAGCAAAAACTTATCAAAAAGGGTTTCCGGAATCCACCAGATTTTGAGAAAATAATCTCTATATTTTTGAATGAAAAGTTGTCTCTTAAGGCTACAATAGTTTAGCTTAAATAATAGGAAAAATAAAATTATAATAAATTTAGCTAAAATATAAAAATAATAAATCTAGCTAAAACATAAAAATAAAAAATCTAGCTAAAATATAAAAATAATAAATCTATCTAAAATATAGTAGAATTAAATCTGCACTATTCCGTTTACACACCACTTCCTCTTCAATTTGGCGCGGCCAACCTTCCTACATCAGTCTCCTCTACCTCAAAAGAACTCGACCCCATTGGCATGGTATATATATATATATGGGGTTTGCTAACTTAGACCCACCTAAAAACATGAAGGTCTAAGTTAGCAAAGTGCACATTTTCACTTTGGACAAAAAAACAATTACCACTACTCAAACATGTTATAAATAGAAGGGTAGTTGTGTCACTGTCATTTAATTAATTAAAGAAAATAATTAATTGAAGTGGGAAAGTCACGTGTCTTTCAAGAAACTTCCTCTGTCCGATAAATCGAGTGTTCCATGTTAAGCCATGTGTCCCTTTTTAAAATAAAGTGGGTGTAAATTAGCAAAGTGAGTGCAAATTAAGGAACATTTTAAATGAAAGTTACAAAACTATCCCTCAAATTACTAGTTTTAAATAATAAATATGAATGGTTTTTTTGTCCAAAGTGAAAAGGTGCACCTTGCTAACTTAGATCTTCATGCTTTTAGGTGGGTCTAAGTTAGCAAACCATATATATATATGCAACATTGAAAACTTTGAGACTTTTGCATTTTTCAGCAACTGTTTTATTTTTCTGCCCAGTAGTATCTTCTAACTTATCCTTGGCAGCTTCTTTAACAACATCATCAAGCTTCTCTTCACTCCGCGTCATCAACAAGAAGTTAGGCTTGTTTCCCCTTTGGTTCTTATCAAAGTGTGCCCCATATAAATATCATCACATTATCTCGTCCTCGATAAGTGATATCATTATCAAACTGCCAAGTTCTACCAAGTAAAACATGACAAACTTCCATACCAATGACATCACAAAGTACCTTTTCTCTGTAATGCTTTCCGATGGAGATAGGAACTTTACAAGATAGTGTAACTCGAACTTGGGAACCCTTGCTTACCCAACCGAGGGTGTATGGCTTCTGATGAGGTTTAGTGGATAACTTCAAATAATCTACTAGTTTCCGCGACACTAGATTTTCTGTGTTGTCATTGTCCATAATCAAATTACACATTTTGTTCTTGATAGAACAATGTGTTTTAAACAAATTTTTACGCTGCCCTTCATATTTGGATGCTAGTAAAGTTCTTTGCAACACAAAACTTACCCACTTATCAGATTCTTCCTCTGCAAATTCAATATTTGCATATTCATCTCCATCAACTGCAAGTCGTTCTCTTTCTTCTTCTTCCACCTTTTCCTCCACCACAACCACAACTCTCCTTGATGGGCAGACATTGGACTTGTGGCATTTCCCATTACATCTAAAAGAAGTACCACCAGAGGGTTTGACATATGGATTGTTCGGTTTTTGCGCTGGGGCCTTGCCTTGCGGTGCACTACTATAACCGCCAGTCATCTTATTACAAAGAGTAAAATCTTTGGCTGTTGTATTTTCCTCTTTATCATCTAAGTCAATATTGTTTTGAGGAGAATACCTTTTGAAAGATGAGAAATTTCTGGGGGATTTCTCCATCAACTCTGCTTTCGAAGCTAGGTTGGATGCCTCAACAACGGTCCAAATTGTTTGCAAACCCATCTTCTCTTGTATGGATCCTTTCAATCCACTAATGTAACAAACCACTAATGTCATGCACTCGGTCACTAATCGCTTGCCCTAAACACATTCAATATACATCTTATACAGAATTTGTTCGTAATCTTCAGGTAAAAATCTTTCAAGCATCAAATGTGTCATCTTTCGCCAAGTTCGATTGGGGTTTTTTCTCTGCCTCTGAAAAACGAGCCTATCCCACCAGACATTGGCGATACTTTTCAATCTTATCGCTACCATCTTAACCTGCTTTCTCTCGGGGACATCCATGACGTCAAAGAATCTGTCAACATCAACCTGCCAATCGAGAAATTCGTCCGCTCCCATCGTTCCATAAAACAACGGAATATCTGCTTTAATGCGGTAATCATGGTGATTGCCACAATCACTTCCCTCATCAATCAGGATCTCCTCGTCTCCAAAACTTGCCACATATTATGAAGCAGTTAAAAATGACATATGGAAACAAGCCATGGACATTAAAATTGCAGCCATTGAAAGCAATGATACATGGGAGTTAACCACACTACCTCAGGGGAGCAAACAAAATTGGGGTCAAATGGATATACAAGACTAAATACAATGAACAAGGCAAAGTTGAGAAACACAAGACAGGACTAGCAGCCAAAGGATACTCTTAGAAGCATGGGATATATTACAATGAAGTATTTGCACCAGTAGCTAGATGAGACACAATAAGGATAATATTGGCAATAGCTGCAGTGATAGGCTGATATGTGGTTCAACTTGATGTGAAATGTGCATTTTTACATGGTGAACTAGATGAGGAAGTGTATGTAGAACAACCTTTGGGATACCAGAAGCAAAATAAAAAGTTGGTGTATAGATTGAAGAAGTCATTGTATGGATTGAAGCAAGCTCCAAGAGCTTGGTATAGCAAAATCGAATCATATTTTTGTAAAGAAGGATTTCTCAAGTGCCCTCATGAACACACCCTATTTGTGAAACATAGTGCTGACAACAAAATCATCACAGTAAGCTTGTATGTGGATGAATTAATTTTTACTGGCAATGATCAAAGTTTGTTTGATAAGTTCAAAAGGTCCATGGAGAGGAATTTTGCCATGACTGACTTCGTGAAGATGAAATACTTTCTTGGGGTTGAAGTAACACAAACTGTGAGAGGTATTTTCATAAACCAACAAAAATATGCTTGTGAAATTCTAAGAAGATTTGGTACGAAACATTGCAATATTGTCTGTAATCCAATGGTGCCTGGGAACAAACCGAGAAAGGATGAAACTGGGAAAGCATGTGATTCTACCAATTACAAACAAATGGTTGGATGTTTGATGTATCTCCTTGCTACCAGACCTGATTTGACTTTTTCTATGTGCTTGATTGTTAGATTCGTGGAAAGGCCTACATAAATTCATGTAGCTATAGTTAAAAGGATTCTTAGATATTTGAAGGGAACCATTAGTCATGGACTATGGTATGAAAGAGGCAACAATGAAGAGTTGATGAGCTGGTCTATTCTGATTATGCAGGAGACTTGGATGATAGGAATAGTACTTCTGGTTATGTGTTCGTGATAGGCTCCAAAGTTGTGTCTTAGTCCTCAAGAAAGCAGTCAATTGTCACATTATCCACTACTGAGGTTCAGTTCATAGCTGCAACAAATAGTGTTTGTCAAGGAATTTGGCTGTCCGGAATTTTAACAAAAATTGATGCCAGTACAAGTGCTTGCATTACCATTCATTGTGACAATACCTCCACTATCAAACTGTCTAAGAATCCAGTGTTACATGGTAGAAGCAAGCATATTAATGTTAGGTTTCATTTTCTTAGAGATTTAACTAAAGAATGAGTGATTCAGCTTGTGCACTGCCCATCCTTTGAGCAATTGCATATATCATGACAAAGGAATTGAGTTTAGAGAATTTTCGCAGGATTTGAGATATGCTTTGTCTGTGCAAATTTGAAGATATAAACCGAAGTCTTGCAATGTTTTTTAATTGGGTAAATAGGATTTTACCCCCTGTAAAATAGACGAATTTTGGTTTACCCCCTGCAAAAAAAAAAATTTGGATTGCCCCCTATAATATAAAGATTCTTTGGTTTACCCCCTTCTTTGATAAATTGGCTGATGACTGGATGTAAATTATGACATGGCTTGGTTAGGTGGCTTTGAATTCATTTTTGATTATTTTTTTACTGACATGTAGATAACTATATTACCACATATTCATATTTATTTTTTATAAACGAAAAAAAGAATCATAGAAAAACTCTTCATTGTTCTTGTCATTCTTCCATTGCAACCCACTTCTTCCTTCTTCCATGTTCATCATCTTCATCCTTTAAATCTAGATCTTCCATTCTTTGATTAAAATAAATCAAAACAACACAACACACATGAATCTAATAACAACAACAAGCTTCATCTTAAATCTTAAACTTCATCTTCATCAATTGAAGCCCAAAACCATAAATTCAAAAATCCAAAAACTCGTAAATTTCACCACTGTTAATGTTAAAACTCACATAATAGTCTTTAAAATACAAGTTGTGGTGAGATCCAGATTTTTTTTTCCTTAAACAAAACTTAGAAAACAGATCAAAATTGAGAGAGAGAGAGAGCTTTTCCAATCAATTAAACCTGGAAGCTTCTAGAATCAATTATCGAGTTACGGTTACTGTTCATACACGAGCTTTTCCAAAGAAGAGGTTTTGGGCTACTGTTCATACACGAGATCGATGATGGAAGAGGAGATTAAGATCGATGATGATGGAGATGTCGATGCGTAAGATTGATGATGATTTTTTTTTTTATTTTAAATAAAAAAAAGCTTTGGGGTTTGGGAGATACTATTCAATAGTATCTTGTTGCATCTGATATTGATTTGTTTTTTTAATTGATGATGATGAAGATTTGGGGTTGTTTTTTCCAGATCGTTTTTTTTTTTGTACAATTCCAGATCTTCTTTAATAAGCTTTTAAAGAAAATAACACATTTTCATCTTTTTTTAATTAAAAAATAATAATTACACAACAATAAAAAAATAAATATAAAATAAATTAATTATATTAGGTGGTATTATTTATCTATGTGGCACAATTTTTTTAAATAAAAAATGAATCAAATGCCACATAAGCATGCCACATCATTAATTTTGTCCAGTCAACCTCCATGTTGTTGACCCGAATTTGGATCCTCTCCAATTTTTTCTCTCATGTTGGTCATGTGGTAGTGATCTTAACCATTGAACCACTTTTCTTCTCTCTCTTCTTAAATGTTTTTTACTTTTTTATGATTTCCCAACCATTAGATGAACAATTGGAGAGAAAACATGAGAAGAAAAATTGGAGAGGATCCAAATCCAAATCAAAATTCGCCTATTTACCCTTTTTAATTTAGGAGAGAATATGTTAGGATATGTGTGAATAAATTAATTCTCAATGTAGATTTATTGAAATGACTTTGTGAAATACTACATGATTGTTATTATATGACACTGACACACTGTCAATTGTGTGTCTTATTTTCTCATATAGTATTTATTTAGTAATATATATATATCACACTTTTGTAATTTATGTTCGGTATTGATGCACATAAAGCATCATCATTAAAAAACTTAAAAGTAATAATCACGTGAAAATTGAAAGAAAAATCAAATGATGCCAACTATTGTTTTCTCAAAAAAAAAAAAAAAACTATTGTATTACTCCCTAGAAAGCGATGACCGAAAGGGAAACTATCTTAGCAAGTAGCAACCCATGATTATAATATGAAATTGATTAACAAGCACTATCATCAATTATATGTATCAACAGACTACAGTTACATAAAGGTCGGATTTATTTCCTACCAAGGTGGAAAAACTATTAATATTAATAATTAATTATTAATTATTAATTTTGATTGTCAAAAATAAAAATTATAAACTTTGATCATTTTTTTTAAAAAAAAATAGTTATATATCGTAAAAAGAAGTTAATCAAGTTTCCGACTATTATAATTGGTGGACAAATTCGTTTACTTGTTTGAGCTTGATGTAACCTTGTTTTTTTTTCTGTTGTGTTAATGATTGATGTTTTGTAAACTCTTATAATTGTTCGGGAAATCTTGTGCTGACGGTTTTATTTGCTTGGTTAATATATCTCATTTTGCGTGTTTAAAAAAAAATAATTTAAAGAATTTATTTTGACGCGATATAAGTAAAACATAGTAAAAAAATTATTACTGAAAAAAAAATAGTAAAAAATTATTCTCATTAAGAACCAAACTCGGATTTTTTTTTTAATAATTCGTCTTAAAGAGAGCTTATTAATAACTCAAACTCAATGTTTGATTAAACAATATTTAAATCTAAATTTGACAAATGCTAAACCGAGCCCTCCTGGGGCACTTGTTAATATTTAATTTATAAAAAAATTCTTGAAAATTATATAGTCAACACAATAAACAAATTGGATCACTTTATATCTCTCTTCTTCCTCTCTATCTCTCTCTTAAAATCACTTTCTCTCTTGATTTGTTTATTGTTTTTTATTGATGAGAGAGATAGAGAGAATTGCGAAGGAGAGGATCCAAGTCCCACAATAAAAGTTTGATGGTTTTAATGCACAATTTTTCTTTTATTTCTCTTTTTAGTTCCCTCGGTCTGGAGCTGAGCAAAACCCTTTAAATTTAGGAAACTGTAAAATATTGTCTCAGACACTGGTTAAGAAAGTTACTTTGCGAAAAAAAATTATACCAAATTATAAGTCACTTTACATTACCAATGAATAATTTAATGCTATTTTTTCTATTATACCCTTACCATTTATCTCTCTTCTTTCAATTCATTAATATCTTTCACATATCATTAATGAAAGACAATTTTGTAAATCAACTCATAATTTCTCTTTTTCATACAACATAATTACATTTCTTAACATGCATAAAAGTGTTAAAGTGACTTATATTGTGGTACGGAGAGAGTAATAATAAGAGTGTCTTGAAATTTGTGCAGTTAATTTTTTTTTGTTGTCAAATAGCCTAGTGGTTAGAAAATCCACCTTAAAGACAGATAAGTGGAGTGTTCGACGTTCGAATCCCGGCTCCTGCATTTATAACGATGTGTCCCTACCAACTGAGCTAAGCTCACGGGTAGGGGCTGGAAATGAACCAAACCAACTCGAAAATAGTTCGAGACTCGATTCGATAATTAATTCGTTGAATTTGGTTCATGAACCAAATGAGTCGAACTTGAGTTTAAAATTAAGCTCGTTAAATAAATGAGTTGAACTTGAACTATATATAGTTCGACTCGTTTGGTTAATGAGCAACTCGATATATATAATAGTAAGCTTTTTTTGTACGTGAGACCAATAAAAAACTCTTATAAAAGATAGTGATATACACAATGTATTTATTAATTTCATAGATATTGGTGGGTATCATATGTGTTAATATATATGGACAATTCAAGTCCACATTCCAATATTATCTAGATGAAACACAATATAACACTACAACTTTATCGTACAAAATGAAAACATTGGTTATAGCATGGTTGATCTAAGTATCAAACCACTATTTCATATATGATAGGAAGTTTATACTAGGGCTGACAATGAACTGAACCAACTCGAAAATAGTTCGAGACTCGATTCGATTCGATAATTAACTCGTTGAACTTGGTTCATGAACCAAATGAGTCGAACTTAAGCTGAAAATTAAGCTCGTTAAATAAATGAGTCGAGTCGAGCTTAAGCGAGTTCGACTCGACTCATTTCCAGCTCACGAGAGTTAAGATCATCTCCATTTGTTTTCTCTATTTTCTCTCTCCATTACTATGGTTTTGAAGAGTTTTTTGATATATATATAAATAATTTGACCCACCAAGGATCCCAACTCAGGTCGAGTTAAAATCCTCTCCATTTTCTCTCTCCATTGCTATGGTTTTGAAGAGTTTTATGATATATATTAAATAATTTGACCCACCAAATGTCACATCATTGCATTTATATTTCCAAAACTTTAATAATGGAAGAAATGGATAAAGCAAAAAATGGAGAGGATCCCAATTCAGGTCACGAGAACGGTTAATTTTTTTTTTGGAACCAAACAAATTTAATTAATATCATTAGCTAAATTAATGATCTTTTAAATGCAAAAAATTCTTTTTTTTGTTACTTAACTACTGGTGTCATAGGGAGGGACACTAGTCATAGGGAGGGACACTAGTTAGTTAGGGATTTAGATCCTCTCCAATTTTTTTATGTGTCTTTCTCTCTCATCATTAATTGTTTATTTTTTATTATTAATTTCTCTTTCTTCACATGAGAGAGAAATACACATAACAAAAATTGAAGAGAGAATTGGAGAAATTTTTTTTTGGAGAGGATACAAATCCGTTAGTCAGCATGTCACTTAAATTTATACCGTCCTATGTTTTGTGTTTTGTATGAGTTTCAAAACAATTTGTGACAAATAAAAAATACAATACCGTACTACCGTCCTTCTCAATTTGTAAAACCCAACAAAAGACGGAGGAAAAAAAATCCCAAAAACCCCTCCCTCTTCAACTATATCACCAAAATTGTATGACCAAATTACATCGCCTCCATTTCCGTAGCTACCTTCTTCCACCACTCTCTCTGTTCACACAAGTTGTAAACCGGACCATATCCAACAACCGGTTCGGTGATTAGTTTTTTTTTAAACCGGTTCATTTCGAAGCCACTAATGGCGGCTCTGTTACCTTGCACACCGTCTATACTGTCTACTCCGTTCGCAAACCGAACCACTACCCATCTTCCGCTTCGACCTCACTCACACGCTTTCCCACCCTCCACCAAACGGTTCCTTCGCGGTTCACTTTCCGTTGCCCGTTTCGGATTTCAACCCGGGTTTTTACCCGAACCGGAAGACGCTGAATTCGTCATCAGGGAATTGTATAATCGAGCGGAGGGTTTAATTTACACAATTGCCGATGCTGCTGTCTCGTCTTCCGATACGGTGGTTACTACCACCACCGCCACCGCCAAGCAGAACAATGATTGGTTTTCTGGAATTACCAATTCTATGGAGACTGTTCTCAAGGTATTGGTTTCTCAAACTTTTTTTCAACTTCTATTGATTGTAAAATTGGAACTGTTATTTGAATTTGAATTATCATCATACTCGACGAAACCTAGTTCAAAGAATAGAAGGAAATTGTGGGTCTGGATAAGATGAAAGTATAGTTATAGTTGTAAAGTAATATGAAGCACGGACACTCCTCAGATTAGGCGTGTCGCGGTGTCGGACAAGCCTCAATGTCAGACACCGACACTTATGATTACATTGAATTTGTTAGAAATAATATAAAACCATTGATGTAGCTCTATCCTAACAGCTTAAGCTTTTGGGATAATCGGTTATTTAATATGGTATCAGAGCCTATCCTAGATCCATTTGTTGTTTGTTGTGGAGACCTCCCATATTTGGGCCACCCGTTGTTGTTGATTCCACGCACCAAGCCCAATAGTGCTGGGCGTGAGGGGGTGTGTTAGAAGTCCACATTGGCTAGAGATATGGCAAAGATAGCCTTTATAAGTGTAGTGCAAACCTCAACTCTCAAGCTAGCTTTTGTGGTTGAGTATATGTCTCTCAAATTCTAATAAGGGGGCGTGTTAGAAATAATATAAAACCATTGATGTAGCTCTATCCCAAAAGCTTAAGCTGTTAGGATAGAGCTACATCAATGGTTTTATATTATTTCTAACAGAATTATGTCATTTTTTTACAAATTATCAGTGTCGACGTCATAGTGTCCGGTGTCTATGTCCATGCTTCATGGGTTATAGTACTTGTCACTTGAGAAAATCATCATATAAAAAATTTCATTGGTTTCTCATACTGGTTATGGGTTGCCGTGGATATAACTTTGAAGTTATAAATTTCGCATAGCGAATTAGCGATAAATTACATGCAATTTGCTAAAGCTTCATGTTTTTGTCTTTGTATTTCTTGTAGTTCACTTTCTGAAATTGTTACAAGTTATTAACTTGTGAGTTGTAAATTACATATATAACCACACATGGTTAATGGTTCTATTTCCACCATCATGTATTGTCGAATAATTCTGAAGGGAAGTTTATCTGTTTCAGGTACTCAAGGATGGGCTTTCTACTTTGCATGTGCCGTATGCTTATGGTTTTGCAATTATAATGCTTACAGTTCTTGTAAAAGCTGCCACATTTCCGTTGACAAGAAAACAGGTTTGTCGATTTTGGATTGTGTTTGTTTCACTTGTTTTTAATAGCTGAAAATGATCAAAATGAGTTGTGCTATTTTGATACACGTGGATGTGAAGCGATGATTATTGACTTTGACATTTAACTGGCAATTTTCTTCCTTATGTCGTTTTCATCATGACTGAGTTAGAAAAACTTTTGTGTAACTGTTCTCAGGTAGAATCTGCCATGGCAATGCGATCTTTGCAACCTCAAATAAAGGCTATCCAAAAACAGTATGCCGGGGATCAGGTATTTATTATGACTTCTATGTATATTACTTTTTCCAATAAAATATATTTTATAATTACCACCGGGTATTCTTTTTGAGACATTTCCTGGTAATTTAAACAATGAAATCTTGTTTATTTAACATCATAATTCCTACTCTGTGCAACTAGGAAATTAAATGAGCTCTATTATATTGTTCGATGGAATTATGATACCATTACTCCTGTTAGATTGTGTTGGAATTTGAAATGCTGAGAAATGGGATTTGGTTTCATTTGTAAATATTGTGTTTGAAATAATAAAAGATAAGAAATGCCTGTTGCCCGCCTACCTTTCATTCATGTGTAATTATCTTGAAAATATATAGCAATATTATATTATGTTTTTAAAAAGAAATGATTTGATTTTTGAAATATCATTGATTTCTTTTCTCGTGTTGCAAATCCTATTGAATATGGTAGGTATTCGTGGGAATTGATTTGATTTAATTATTTAGACTGGCCATTTACCCTTATTGAATAGCCTTTCGAATAAAACACAAATTGATGCCATTTTTAATGAGTTGTAAACATAAGATTTGATTTTAAACATCGCATTTGATTTCTAAATCAAATCAAAATAATTTTTTTATTTGAGGATTCCAACGCATGTTGTTAGCATTTTGGTACTGTATCCTCTGTCCAATGATTATTATTTTTTTTTTTTCAATTGATAAGATTTCTATATTGTCTTCTTGCAGGAGAGAATTCAACTTGAAACTGCTCGGTTATATAAATTAGCCAACATTAATCCTCTTGCAGGTATCCATGACATAATTGTTAGTATTGCAAAAGGGTTGTAGACTTTAGTTATAGATATTTCCTTTGGATTTTAGGATGAGGCTTTCCCTAACTTTCTTCTCACAAGTCCTGTCGTTTTTTGATTTTTACGACAATTTTGCTTGTACCGTTTCTTACGCTTTACATGGAACTATAAGCATTGTTATATAGGCGACGGCGAACATGCAAAAGTCAGACAAATGGTGTATGATGCACATAGTTTTAGCCTTTGGATTTAACTACCTGCACAATAACAGTTAGTACCTATCACATAGTATCATTTTCACAACCACTTCGAAAGCTCCTCCCCAACTCCGGCAGACTCTCCACCCTCAGCCCCTCCATGAACGCCGCCATATAACGGTCTTGTAGATTCCTCTCACTAAGTGTGTTTTTTCCTCTACGAGCCGCAAGACGCCCCTCCATGAACGCCGCCATATAATGGCCCTTCTATTTTATTTTTATTCTCCACCACACCTTTCTTGTTCAACTACAATGGTTGTGATTTAGGTTCAATTTGAAATTCAAATCATTCTCTAAGGATATTAAGTAAAGGAACTTTGCATTTACTATACAACTAATTACACATTTTTTTAAATAAAAAAAAAAGTATTGTCTGGGCATTATCATTATCATTATCAGCCAGTTTTCTATTTCAATTTTTTTAAATAAAAGAGGAAAAGTAGTACACATATGGTTTACTATAAGATCCGTGAAATTGCTTAATCCAATGGTTCATAAAAGTGGTGTATAGTGTAAGACTTACCTCCCTATTGCACATTAGACAAAGCCTGTTATATATATCATAGATAGATAACAGCTTATTATAGCTTAGGTAGGTAGATGGATGCAGCGATCAATCCACTCCAGTATAAACCATTAATGTTGCTTTTTAAAATTGAACTTGCTAATTCTTTTATTAATCAACCTTCATTCTTCCCAGGATGCTTGCCTGTTCTCTTAACGACACCTGTGTGGATCGGGCTATATCGAGCCTTTTCTAATGTGGCAGATGAGGTATGTTGCCTATTATGTTGATTTTCTATTTGATAGTTTACTATGCATTTCAGGTATACATATCTTTCTATCCTACATGGCTAATGTTATGTTTTTGTCTTATAATTTGTAAAGGGACTCCTTAGTGAAGGCTTCTTTTGGATACCTTCTCTTTCTGGTCCAACTACAATTGCAGCTCGGCAAAGTGGAAGTGCTATCTCATGGCTTTTCCCTTTTGTGGTAAATATCTCACTTAGCAACTACTGTTACATGTGTTGAGACTATTAAATTTGCAACCTTGTAAGAAATATTTCTGATCAGGTCATTTAGTTTCACTCTGAAATCTTATGAAATGGAATTGTGAACTCTACAATTTGTTTCATTAAGAAGAGGCACATTTCTTACATTTTGTATTTTTTAGGTGCATGTTTGCTGGGAATCAGTTAATATGTATTTTCCTTTTCAGTAAACATTGGATTTTATAGATTAAACAAGTGCTGTCCCTGGTCACTTATGCTCTCCAGCCTCCTCCTTGAACAAGTCCTCGCAATTAGAGGCCTATTACTAACATGATTCGCCTTCACTGATCTAGATTATTGTGAAAAGTTTCCATATTATTATTTTGATTTTCTGTTCACATTGTTTGTAAATTGTAATTTCTGGCAGATTCTAGGTGGATTTAAATTTGGGGTTTGTTTTTATGTTTTTTGTTATATTTTTTTTCATTTCAGGATGGTCACCCTCCCCTTGGATGGCCAGATACGTTGGCTTACCTTGTCTTGCCTGTTTTGCTGGTTGTCTCGCAATACATTTCTCTTCAAATAATACAATCATCACAGGTAATCGATGTTGCATGTACAATTAAATTGGATACTTCTTGGCTCTATTAATTAATGTTGTCCCGGAACCTGCGGACTCAAGAAATAAACACACTTTTAGCATTTAGAAAGAATATAGGACCATCAGAGTAGTTAATATAAGTTAGTAAGTTAATAATTTTGTTAGGTGGTTGTTAAGAGTTGTTATTTTGGTTTTTCTTAAAACATCTTTAAATACCTCTTAATTAGTAGAGAAAGCTCTAGTGAAAGGAGTGTGTTCCTTTGGGGTAGCGATTGGCGGATGGTGCTAGACCCGCCAGACTTGCTATCGACTACGCCTTGACCCTTGAGTGCATCATTATCATCATCATCATCATCATCATCGTCGTCATCATCATCATTGTATTCCTTCTGTATCTTCTCCTTCAATCCTATTATCCCATTCAATTAATAGTAACAGAAAGATTCTCAAAAGAGTTCTTTTCTCATTTTTGTTGGTCAATCTTTATTCTACTTAGAATCATTCTCTTGGTTATTCAATTCTGCCCAGTTTTGGGAATTCTTTCCATATACCAAAAGAAAGGTTCCTAACACACTGAATTTATTAATGATATAATCTAGTTGATGGGCCATATTTCAATAAATTGAATTCAACACTAACAAACACAAGGTTTCCCCCTAACAAGTAGTTACCCTTTTCAACAAACACAGCTAACTGCCTAAACTGCAGACACCCTATTAATACAAACCATAACTATACACACATAAAAACATAACTTCTTATCTGGAACGTTGTTGACCGTACAAGTGTCTGTTTTTATACTGCGTATAAGAGCTATAGCTATGGTTAGTTATAGGTTTAAGCTTACCACTTTTCAAGCTTGTTAATTAATACAGTATGTTGGTATGATTTTTGTCCTTTTTTGAATAGCCAGGCTGTCTTACTGGATTTTCTTTTACCTAATATGTCATGAGTCATGTGAACACCACCCATTCTTCTACAAAGAGAAGTATTTGTGTTAATTTACTTTTGTGTCTGCAGATTAAAGTGCATCTTTGTCTTTACATTTTTAGTCAAATTACTCATTATTTTTCATGTCAATTTTCAGGCTACTGATCCCAACGTGAAGAGTTCTCAAGTCTTAAACAAGGTCTTTCCATTAGTGATCGGTTATTTATCTCTTTCAGTTCCTTCTGGTCTTAGCCTTTACTGGTAAGCATAAGCAAAAGCCTTCTAAATGGTCCTATATGTTTAAACGTGTTATCTATATTTACTTATTATATACTTTTAAGTTGTGCAGGTTCACAAATAATATATTGAGCACTTTACAGCAAATATGGCTTCAAAAGTTAGGGGGTGCAAAAAATCCTTTGGGACAAGTTCTAGATGATAATTTGAAAAGTGACCCAATGCAGATTCAGAAAAATGACCCAATGCAGATTCAGAAGTCAGTATCTAAACTAAATTCCACAAAAGTTGAAGACGCTAGAAAAGGTGAAAAATTGACACCGGAAGGGCCACAACCTGGTGACAGGTTAGTAATTATTATTGTAGGTTGCTACATTTTTTTATAATGCTATTGATTTATTTTAATCTGTTGTAATTTTGTTCCTCTTTTTGTTGCAGATTTAAGCAATTAATGGAGCTAGAGGCAAGGAAGAAACAGCAGAGAGAAGAAGAAAAAAGGAAGGCTGAGGAAGCAGCAGCTAAAGCTAATCATGAGCAAACAATTGAAGGGAGAAATCAAGCTGTAGGCGACATAGTTGAAAATTCCCAATCTGTGGGTGCTGATACCGATCCATCCATATCTGGAGTAGTAAACGGTAATCCGTTAAGTAAGGACTTGGAGGGAAATCAGAATTCTACATCTAAATCTGGTTCTGAAAATGATGAGGGTTCTGATAATTTCAATGCAGTAAACGAGAAAAGTCTAGAAAAGGTATTATTGTATGTTTCCTAATTTTTTTTGGTAAAGATAAATTGCTTCATTCTCAGGTATGCTAGAAAAATGCTTTTTGACTTCTATTGCCTAGCATTTAAGATAGAAATGATTCATTCATATAATGTGCTGCTCGTAATTTTGTGCGCGTGGACACCGTCAATCAACTTTTCAATCTGACTGATGTTAAGAATCATGCGAGTAGCAACATATCCTATGATATGAAGTGTTTGCTTGGCAATTCCACGTACCTCTTTTATGAGCCTTCATACGAAACTATAGTGTGCAACATTATACTCCTAGTTGAGTTATGATTGGTTGGTATAAAGCCTGTTGATAATAATATGTTAATTTTTTAATTTTCGTTTATTACCACTCGAGGCTATGAGGAAACTTTTTTTTACCATTAGGATAAGAATAACCGAGTTATTTTGCAAATCATGCAATTCTCTTTAATTTCTCAATTTTACAGGAACCAAGAGAAGTATTAACAACCACAACTACGAACAAGCAACCTCATGGAGAAGACCCAGATCACGTGACAAAGGATTGACCAAATTAGAAGAGTTAGAAATCTGCTGTAAGATTGACCGGCACAGTTGGCATCTATAGGCTATGTTAGAACTTAGAAATGCAACATCCCATGCAATTGGTGATCACCCTGGTTAACAGTGTACATTGCCACCAAAATGATGGAATGAACGATATTTGAGGTTTCTACAATTGCCGAGCGGGAGGGGAGGGGTTGTTATAGATTTGATGGCTGATATGCAGCTTTACAGTTTGAGTTTGTATTATAGTTTTTCCATCAATTTTCACTGAATAATAAACAAGGACAATACCCTTTATAATCTGCTTGTCATCTTCGATGCTATTTTTGTTTCTCGCAGTATCAGTAAACTTTGGCCAAGTTATATGAATACTGTACTTGGAGAACTTCAATAATATGTCTGTCATACACATGTAACAGGATTTTACAGTGGGTATTATAGATTTTTTCCCTTCATGATATTTGGACACTCGCACTAATTATGAGTTTATCGCGCATTAAATAAGTAGCTTTGTTCTTGAAATTTCACTGATCAATTAATTTTGTCTCTGAATTTATTAAAATAGTTAAAATAACCTTCAATTTTATATATGTCAATCGAATTAGTCCCTATATTATCTGTTCTGTTGATGTATGTTGAAAAGGTATGACATGGCATGTACATGTCACATTCAAGTAGGCAAGTACCAAATTGATACAAATTTGAAAAAGTAAAAAAAAATGAATATCATTTTTGCATTTTTACATATTAATCCTTTCTTATTTGTTTTACTCATTTCACCTTTCCATCTTTATTTATTTTTGTCTAAAGTTTTCTTTGAGATTTCAACATCATTGTCGTTGTGCCTCCATATGAGAACAACATCATTGCCTTCTCATCTTTTATGCATTGTCGTCAATGCAAGGCCTAAATTGATATCAGTAACATTACAACAAAGACTAAATTTATATAACTTATGGCAATTTAGAGATGCAATTGTTTGATTTTGCAAAATTAACTTTATTTTCTACCTCTTGACGGATGATTCATAGCAATAAAAAAACTCAACATAAACTTTAAAAACACCTAGCAAAAAACAAAAGTTGGTGGGAAAATTCAAACAACACTCAAGTATTCGACAACTCCTACGATCACCATTGCCTCCATTAAAAATGAAGGTTGAAAATGAATTTTCCATTTGAGTTCTTTCTTTGTAATTGTTATACACAAAACCACCACCCATCATCTCTATTTTGAGCTTGAAGAAATTTAGGAATTATGAATTTTGAGATCTTTACCCATTTCACCTGTCCATCTTTTTTACCATTTCCGCCTAAATATTTTATGTGCAATTTCAACATCATTGCCGTTGTGTATCCATCTGAGAACGTCATCGCCTTTTATATCTCGTCTCTTGTTCATCGCCGTCAATACATGAACTAAATTGATATCAATAACATTAAAATAAGGACTAAATTGATGTAACTTATGATAATTCAAGGAAGCAATCAAATGTTTTACACAATTTAACTTCGTCTTCTACCTCTTGACACAAGATTTATATCAATAAAAAGCAAACCTTTAAAAACGCCATGCGAAATACAATAGCGATTTTCATAAAAGGACATCCAAAATAATCCAAAAACATTCAATTTTTTACGATTTTTGATTTTTTTAGATCAATTTTCGATATTTATTTAAATTGGTTTAAATTTTAGCATCTCTGTTTAAAGGGAGTGAAGACACTTACCACTTACCAATTCACTATGCCAAACTGATTGCTTATAAGAAAAAAACCTACGCCAAATTTATTCTATTAATTAATTTAATTTCAACTACTCCACTCATTATTATATTATTATTATTATTATAATTATAATTAGCAACTCAAATGGATATTGTTTGACCCACAAATTCAAATTGGCAAGAACAACTGTTACGACTTACTGGACAAGTGTAGTTCAATTACATCACTTCCATTTTCGTAGCTTCTTCCACTACACTTACAACAACGCCACTATCCAACAACCGCATCGGTCATTGCTTTTTTTATTGAACTAATGGCGGTTCTGTTACCTTCCACACCGACTATACTCTCTACTCCGTTCGCAAACCGAACCACAATCCATCTTCCTCTTCGACCTCACTCCAACCCCTTCTCACCCTCCACCAAACACTTTCTTCGCGGTTCTCTTTCCGTTACCCGTTTCAGATTTCAACCCGCCTTTTTACCCGAACCGGAACACACCGAATTCGTTATCAGGGAATTGTATAGCCGAACGGAGGGTTTTCTTTACACAATTGCCGATGCCGCTATTTCTTCTTCCGATGCGGTGGTAAACACCGCCATCGCCACCGGCAAGCAGAACAACGATTGGTTTTCATTAATTACCAATTACGTCAAGACTGTTCTCAAGGTATTGCTTTCTCAAACTTCTATTCACATTTATTTTATTTATTTATTTATTTTGTATTATCTTGATTATAAAATTCAAACCGTAATTTGAATTTGAATTTGAATTATCACCATACTAGACGAAACCTAATTCATTGAATATAAGGAAATTGTGTAGTAAGATTTTAGTTTTCCCGCTCAGTTGGTCGGGATATTGCTATATGCAAAGGCTGCCTCGGACACTGCATTTATTCATTTTATGGGAGAAATATTAGTCACGGGCTACTTGACAAAAAAAAAAGTAAGATAGGGTTGTAGTTAATGGTGTTTCCTGTTATTGTTGTGGTTTGATGGTTGGTATTTTTCACTTTTCAGGTACTTGAGTTTGGGCTTTCTACTTTGCATGTGCCGTATGCTTATGGTTTTGCAATTATAATGCTCGCAGTTCTTGTAAGGGCTGCCTTATATCCGTTGAGAAAAAGAGAGGTTTGTCGTTTTCGAAATGTGCTTGATTCCCTTGTTTTGAAGAGCTGAAAATTATCAATATAAGTTGTGTTCTTTTGATACTCCTTAAATTATGGATAAGAAATGCAATCTTTTGTCTTACTGTTCTCAGGGAGAATATTACATGAAAATGCAATCTTTGGAACCTCAAGTAAGGGATATCCGAAAAAATTATGTCTTTCAGGTATTTCTTATTGCTTCTATAAGTATTACTTTTTCCAATAAAATATATTTTAATATCACTTTTTGCTGGTAATTTAAACAAAAAAAATCTTTCTTATTTAACATCATAATTCCTACTGTGCAACTAAGCAATTGAATGCCAGTACTCCTGTTAGAGTGTGTATGGATTTTGGAATGCTGAGAAATAGGATTTGGTTTGATTTGTAAATCAAATTTTGTGTTTGAAATGATAAAAGATAAGACATTATTTGATTTTTTAAATCTCATCGACCACTTTTCTCGTGTCGCAAATCCTATATAATATGGTAGTATTTGTGGGAATTGATTTGATTTGAATTCATTATTTAGATTGACCATTTACCTTTATTGAATAGCCTTTCCAACAAAACAAAAAGTTAATTCCATTTTTATTAAGTTCTAAACATAGGATTTAATTTTGAACACTTAGTTTGATTTCCAAATCAAATCAAAATCATTTTTTTATTTGAGGAGTCCAACACATGATGTTAGCATTTTGGCTCTATATCCTCTGTTCGATGATTTTTTATTTTTTTTAATTGGCAAGATTTCTATGTTGTCTTCTTGTAGGAGATCATTGATAATGAAACTTTGCAGTTATATGAATCAGCCAAGGTTGATGTTCTAGCAGGTATCCATGACATAATTGTTAGTATTGCAAAAGGGTTGTTTAATTATAGATGTTTCCTTTGGCTTTGAGGATGTGGCCTTCCTTAGCTTTCTTGTCACCAGTCCGGTTGTTATCTGATTTTATATACTATTTTACTTGTACTGTTTCGTTTTACATGGAACTATAAGCATTGTTATATAGGCTACGCATAACATGCAAAAGTTAGAAAAATGGTGTATGGTGCACGAGTATTTTAGCCTATGGATTTATCTATCTACATAATAATAGCTTGTACCCATCACAGTATCATTTTCACAACCCCTTTTAAAGCTCCAACCAACTCCGGAAGACTCTCCACCCTCAGCCCCACCGTGAACGCCGCCATATAGACGATCTTGTAGATTTGCCTCACTCTATGTGTGTTTTTTCCTCTTCCAGCCACAAGACTCCCTCCTCCAGCGAGCTTCTCCGCTGACCCCCTCCTCTCACACTACATCTCTCAACTCAGATCTCTCTGTGGACTGTCTTCTGGACCTCTCTGTCTCTATATGTGCTTTTCTCTGTCCCCGCCACAAGACGCCCTCTTCCCGCGAGTTCTTCGGTGACCTTCTTCCTTCTCCTCACGCGTTCCTTCTCTCAACTCAGATTTCTATTTTTTTAAAATTTTTTTTGCTTCACAGCTTTCTCATTCAACTACAATGGTTTTGATTTATATTCACTTTCAAATTCAAATTCAATCCACTCCAGCATAAAACATTAATATTGCTTTTTAAAATTGAACTTGCTAATTCTTTTATTAATCAGCCTTCAATCTTCCCAGGATGGCTGCCCGGTCTCTTATCAATACTAGTGTGGATCGGGCTCAACTCAGATTTCTATTTTTTTTAAATTTTTTTTGCTTCACAGCTTTCTCATTCAACTACAATGGTTTTGATTTATATTCACTTTCAAATTCAAATTCAATCCACTCCAGCATAAAACATTAATATTGCTTTTTAAAATTGAACTTGCTAATTCTTTTATTAATCAGCCTTCAATCTTCCCAGGATGGCTGCCCGGTCTCTTATCAATACTAGTGTGGATCAGGCTATATCGAGCCTTTTCTATGGCAGATGGGGTATGTTGCTTATTATGTTGATTTTCTATTTGATAGTTTACTTTGCTGTTTTTCAGGTATACATATCTTTATATTCTCCATGGCTAATGGTATGTTTTTGTTTAATAATTTGTAAAGGGACCTCTTAGTGAAGGCTTCTTTTGGATACCTTCTCTTTCTGGTCCAAGTACAATTGCAGCTCTGCAAAATGGAAGTGGTATCTCTTGGCTTTTTCCTTTTGTGGTAAGTATTTCACTTAGCAAGTACAATTACACGTGTTGAGACTATTAAATTTGCAACCTTGTAAAAATTGTTTTCTGACCATACTTTCATTCTGAAATCTTATGAAATGGAATTGTGAACTCTATTCGTTTTTTCGTTAATAAGAGGCACATTTCTTACATTTTGTACTTTTTAGGTGCATGTTTGATGAGAATCAGTTGTTTGATTTTGACGTGTTTGTCTTTCCAATAAACTTTTGATTTTTATAGATTCAACAAGTGCCCCTGGCCCACTTATGTTCTCCGGCTTCCTCCTTGAATAAGTGCTCACAATTGGAGGCCTATTACTAACATGATTCACCTTCATTGACCTAGATTATTGTGAAAATTTTCCATATTATCATTTTTGATTTTTTCTTCACATTATTTGTAATTTCTGGCAGCTTCCAGGTGGATTTAAATTTGGGCTTGTTTTTATGATTTTTGTTTTATTTTTTCATTTCAGGATGGTCACCCTCCCCTTGGATGGCCAGATACATTGGCTTACCTTGTCTTGCCTGTTTTGTATGGTGTCCCTCAATACATTTCTCTCCAAATAATACAACCATCACAGGTATTTGAGTTTGCATGTACAATTAAATTAGATTTTTCTTGGCTCTATAATGTTGTCCTTGAACATGTGGACTCAAAGAAATAAACACACTGTTACGATATAGAATATAGGACAATTAGAGTAGTGAAGAGTTAGTTAGTAAGTTGAAGAGTTTGTTAGGTGGTTGTTAAGTGTTGTTATTTTGGTTATTTGATAGAGATCCGAGTATGAGAGATAATGGTAAAAGAGTTATTATTATAGTAAAGAGTATAGTGATGATATATGGTAAATAAAGAGTATGTTAGGGTGCTTAGTTGGAAGTTTGTTATGCCTTAGTATTATAAATAGCGTGGTGATTTGAATGATAGTGGGTATGAAATATTTTAGTTAGAAATTGTGGGATCACTCTTTGGTGATTTGGGAGCACTGTGCGCTTTTGGGGTTGGTTGTTCCACTATCAATTTGTTATTTGCCTTTTTCATTTTGGGAGCACTGTGACCGAGGAAGAGGAGGAAGTTGTAGGGGAATTGAACACCATGAGCTTGTAAGAGTTGATTACACAAAGGCCGGACCTCTCCGGTTCCATGAAGGTAAGGGGAACGCTCCAAGGAGTACCATTGACTTTGCTTGTGGATAGTGGAGCAACTCTGGCTTAGAAGTTACTCCGGCACCCAATATGATGGTGAAACTTAGTGATGGGCATTTAAACTCAATTGTGGGACAATGCAAGGACCTAGTAGTGATAGTACAAGGTCTACCTTTTAGGTTGGATGCACCTGTGTTTGAGTTAGGTGACATCAATAGGGTGTTAGGGATTACATGCATTGGCTGTATGTGGTTTGATTGGAACAAGAAACTGACGCGTTTCTACTATTGGGGAGCGGAAGAAGACTCGCCGTGCACATTTCAGATGGATATCAAGAAGACAAGAGAGGAGGAAGAGAGTTGTCAGAAAACAATGTGTTTGGAAGTGAGGCAAAACCAAGAACCAGAAAACTCATGATCACTTTTGAGAAGGTCTTCAAAAAGCCGCAAGGGTTACCATTGGATAAGAGACAAGAGCATTCCATTCACCTTTTGGAAGGAGCAGGACCTGTGAACGTCTGACCCTATCGCTATCTGCATCACCACAAATCTGAGATTGAGAAGCAGGTTGGTGAAATGCTGAAGGCTGGAATTATCCAATCTAGTCATAGTGCCTACTCCGTCTGGTGATTCTAGTGAAAAAGAAGGATGGAACTTGAAGGATGTGTGTTGAATACCGCGCTTTAAACAAGGTAACAATACCAGTTAAGTTTCCCATTCCCGTTATTGATTGATGAGCTCCATGGTTCCAAGATTTTCTCTAAAATTGATTTGAAATTCGGGTATCATAAGTGAGAGTGCACCCTGAAGATGTCTACAAGATGGCATTTAGGACTCATGAAGGCCATTACAAGTTCTTTGTAATGCCTTTTGGGTTGACGAATGCACCGTCCATCTTCCAAGCTTTAACGAATGAGATTTGCAAGCCAATGTTGCGTAAATATGTCTTGGTGTTTTTTGACAATATATTGATATATAGTGCAACTTGGGAGGTTCATGCGGCACCTAGAGGCTACTCTCAAGGTGTTAACAGATAATCAAATTGGTTGCTAACCGGAAAGGTGCACGTTTGCTCAATTGAAGGTGTACTTGGGTCACGTGATCTCTCTTGAAAGGGTGGCTATGGGTCCATCCAAGGTAGAATGTGTGCATAACAGTGACCCCCCTTGACTCGGAGTGTTTGACAAATAGAGTATGGTCTCCTTGGCTTTGTTTGAAGCCCAAACCTATCGTAACTTTGGCGAATCTTCCTTGTATTACATGAGAGGCTT
Source organism: Trifolium subterraneum (assembly GCA_951799995.1). Taxonomy (NCBI): domain Eukaryota; kingdom Viridiplantae; phylum Streptophyta; class Magnoliopsida; order Fabales; family Fabaceae; genus Trifolium; species Trifolium subterraneum. Next base: position 27,272,955 of record OX637468.1, read on the forward strand.
TTTGTGAGTTTTTGTATGGAAATTAGGGTAGTAGACAATTTGAGAATATGAAGGACATTTCCTAGGATTATATATGGGCTTATTTGGACATCTCCTTGACCTGCTACAGTTAAAACGTTCCTATCTGCTATGGATATTTTCTTGTTGCTGGGACAGGGTGAATAAGTGGAAAAGTGTGTGGGTAAGGGTGTCATGTGGTCAGTGGCACCAGAATCCAGTATCCAATATTGGTTATAGGGTTTATCTGAAGCATTAAATCCAAAAGAAAATTGAGACTTACCAAGAGAAAGTGGAAACGGAAACATACCAGAATATGCTAGAGAAGTTGTAACTGTTGTTGGTGTCTCCTATTCACTAAGAAAAGATTTCAACCTCTTTATTTCATCTTGGTTGAGTGGAACAAATCCTTTTTTTGAGACCGATGTCATGTGACTGTGTTAATAAGGAGAACAAAAGTAACAAAATAAAATCCAATTTTTTTGGATGAACAATGACACATGAACAGTGATTTCTTGGCTGTTTGCTGAAAATGCAATGAACAGTGATTCTGCAATGAAGGCAGAAGGAAAAAAAAAACACGATAAAGGTGGCTAGGGTTTTTTATGCGGAAGCAAGACCCTTAAGAACGAGAGCTCTGATGCCATGCAAAAACTGAATATTATTCTATTTCAAGTTATTGATAATATACAGCCACTAATATGTTTATATAGGTCAGTCTAACCTAATGGACTAATGGGCCGAATACAGATTACTAATAATAGTAATAGAATATTTACTATTTACTTACAACAAATACAGTATGTTGGTATGATTTTTGCCCTTTTTGTATAGCCAGGATTTCTAATTGGATTATCTTTTATCTATATGTCAGAACAGTCATGTGTGAACTCCACCCATTTTTCTACAACAATTAAAGAAAATGTTTATGTTAATTTACTTTGGTGTCTGCCGATTGAAGTGCATCTTTGTCTTTATATTTTTAGTCAAATTACTCGCAGGTCACCATTTTTCATGTCAATTTTCAGGATACCGATCCCAACGTGAAGAGTTCTCAAGATGACTTTCCTGTCAATATTGAGGATATTGATTTGGACTTGGAGAAATATAATGTTATCGATGAGTTCAATCCATTAGTGTTTGGTTTTTTGACTCTTTTAGTTCCTTCTGGTCTTGGCCTTTACTGGTAAGCTAAGTAAAACCTTCCAAATTGTCCTATATGTTTAACTGTGTTATCTATGTTAACTTACTATATATATACTTTTAAGTTGTGCAGGTTCACAAATGAAATATTGAACACTTCACAGAAAATATGGCTTCCAAAGTTGAAAGGTGCAAAAAATCCTTCAGGACATGCTCCAAATGATAATGTGAAAAATGACCCAATGCAGAAGATTCAGAAGTCAATATCTAAAATAAATTCCACAAAAGTTGGAGAAACTAGAACAGTTGACAAATTCACCGCAGATGACGTGACAAAGGATTGAACAAAATTAGAAGTTAAAAGTGTAAGATTGACCGACCCAGTTGGCATCTATAGGCTATGTTAGAACTTAGAAATGCAACGTCCCATGCAATTTGAGGTCTCTCTGGTTAAGATTGTTTTACATTGCTATAGAAATGATGGAATGATATTCAAGGTTTCCACAATTGAGGAGGAGTTGGGTTGTTATAGATTTGATGGCTGATATGCAGCGTCATAGTTAAGCTTGTATTAGTACTACAGTATCATGGATCAATAAACTCTGGCCAAGTTATATGCTATCACTGGAACAACGTAAATATGGGAACTACGTAATCGGAGAACTTCCATAATGCTTTTGTCTGCCCTCAAAAGTATAGGCATGTAACAGGATTTTACAGCGGGCTTTATAGCATTTTTCATGATATTTGGTTACTCACGAAGTGTGTCCAAACTCTAAATTTTGATGCAAAGATAAGTTACCTTCTATGTGATAAACAACTTATTTGCAATTTATAGTATAAGTGGTTATCATGATAAGTGCTTGTGTATAAGCTTACATAAGCTATCTGTGTATGTTATAAGCTGTTTTTACAAGCTATTTTGGAGAACTTGTGAAAATTAGTTGAAAAATACAAATAGATAAGCTCAAATAATTCAATGCAAACAATCCTAGTTTGATAAATATTTTTAATTGTCTATTAGTAAAAATTATAAAAACTTAATATTTTGAAAATACTCATCAAAACAAATTGAACAAGATCTTATATGTTAATGTTTACATTTATATATTATTAAAAAAATACGATCAAAACAATGTCTTAAATAGTACATTATTATCAAACATGGTTTTATAATTAAGGACGGTAAGAGACGTGTCTCTTGTGTAAGGGATGACCAAGAAAAATAAGGGACACCATAGATACTTGTTCTGGTGAACACTTAAAGGGGTATGCAAAGTAATTAAATTGGACTGTCAATAATAAAAATAATCAATCTATGATAAAAAATTATCGGTCGTATTCTCATCAATGTTACAAGTATTTATAGAATACACATGGAGGGAAATCTTTCCGCTCTTTCCCTTCGTTGGCCTTCCCACGTTCCTCTGCTATGCATTTAATCACATGTCTATTTACAAGGTAATCATGGGGAACATGGGTTGAATGTTTAGTTTCATCTAAATCATGCTCCTAGTCGTAAGGAAAGTGGAGATAAATGAGGTGAATCATGGAAGAATGACGGTTACGTACATTGGTAGAACGTGGGATCATGGGGTCATGGGCGTCTCGCCTATCTAGCCCTATCAGAAGTGGATGTCTCGCCCTCTATGTCGCGCCATTATAGTGTTGTTGGAATGGATACTGCTTGTGTGTTGGGCCATTGCTATTAGGCCGTTGTATGGATTACTAGACAATGTTTGAGCCTTGCTAACTACACCCTTTATATTTTCACCTAGTCCACAACCCCTCAAACACGAGGCTCAAAGGAGGCGAAGTGGTGATATTGGGCGAATTTCTCGTTGGTAACTGCTTCTGTGCGTGGCGAATTTTCTGGACTGGTATGTATCCCACGATACGTTTTCTCCTGCTGGCGCTGAGTGCTATAAATAAAAGGTCATTGAATTGTTTCCATCACACAAACTTTCTCATACTCTTTACTGCGATTAACCATGAATTCCCCAACCTCTGTGCTCGAATCTCATGTGAATAGGATCATTAAGGCTCTGAAAGGCCTACTTCGTCATGACATAGATGATTTGATCGACCAGGTGGATGATTTTTCTGAGTTTGCTGAAGAGCTTAGATCAGCTTCCTGGAGGTTAACCAATGCTGAATTGCACTTTCTTGAGAGAGTGATGCACCTTAAAGATGGTCTCAATGATGATGGGGCCTTTATTGAATCTGTTGAAGATGCCACCATCTTCACCATGAGCTGGTTTCTGACTTGTTTGATCAGACCTGGGATCTGAAAGAGAGCATGAGAGTTTATGAGGAACTCCTAAATTTGGCCTTTACTGAAGAAGAGGCAGTGACACATCGTATGAATGTTTTGGAAGATGAGCTGAAGATTTTGGCCAAGAAGAAAGAAGAACTTCGTGTGAGTAAAAAAGATGAAATTTCTGCTTTTCTTTTCAAGCGTCGTGAACTTGCTCGTCTTGAGGACAAGACAAAGACCATGGGAGAAGGATTCAAAAAGATTAATGAAGACTTGGCGACGTCGAAGAAATACAAGCGCGCCCTGGAAGACATGCAAACCATGGCTTTGGATGTTGTTCTTGATGTTTAGATGCCTTTGTTGTTTTGATGTAGTTTCAATTGTTCCTTTTTCTTTCAGCAATTTCCTTTTTCAAGCATTTCCCTTATTGTATTTCTCTTTTGAAAGAATGAAATGAATTTCCTTTCTTAATTCCCTTTCTCCTTTGGCGAGATGCTACCTTTTATGGTGGCTCGCCTTTTTCGTTCCTTTTGAACAATCTCTGAGTTACGTCTATTTTTCTCACCTGATGGTTTAGCTCGTCAAAGCCTTAGACTTATATGATGACCTGCAATAAATCACTCGCCAAAGCCTTAGACTTACATGGCGGTGTTGATAACTCTGATCGTCAAAGCCTTAGACTTACATGAGGGCCTTTAATAATTCACTAGCCAAAGCCTTAGACTTACATGACGGTGTTGAAAACTCTGCTCGTCAAAGCCTTAGACTTACGTGACGGCGCTAGTATTATATGATTCTTTTTTACCAGATTTTTAGCTCGCCAAAGCCTTAGACTTACATGGCAGCCTTAATGAGTTGCACATCAAAGCCTTAGACTTACATGATGACGCCGATATTATATGTTTCTTTTTTACCGGATAATTACACTCGCCAAAGCCTTAGACTTACATGGCGGTGCTTGCATTTTTTTATGACCGATGCCTTAGACTTACACGGTTTTTGCTGGGTACTTAAATTCGCCAGATAATTTCACTCGTCAAAGCCTCAGTCTTACATGACGGTGCTGGTATTATATGATTCATTTCTACTAGATTTTTAGCTCGCCAAAGCCTTAGACTTACATGGCGGCCTTATATCTCACATATCAAAGCCTTAGTCTCACATGATGGTGTCGGTATTTTATTTTTTTTACCGGATTTTTCACACGCCAAGGCCTTAGACTTACGTGGCGGTGCTGATATTATATAATTCTTTTTTACCAGAAATTAGCTCGCCAAAGCCTTAGACTTACATGGCGGCCGTTATAAATCACATATCAAAGTCTTAGACTTACATGATGGTGTTAATTTCTTTATGGCTGAGGCCTTAGACTTACACAACGTTGATCCATTTTTTGCGAATTTGCTGAAAGCTCATAAATAAAACAATTAAATAACACACTGCAATCTTTCTGAAAACGGCGGGCCTCAATAAAAACTCTTGCAATTGCAAGAGAAAAGAGTGTCCCGCTGTTCTTTATTCAACAGCTTCTTTGATTTCAGTACATATGAGAAATTATAATAGATATTTGGGAGTGCAAAAAATACTTATCCTAATGTATCAGAAATCAAAATAAACGTGATCTCTCCTTGGCAAGCTCACTCACAAACCATTTCTCTTAACTGTAGTAGAATCCCAAGTTGGCGATGTTCCAGGTTCTGGGCAAGATCTCGCCCTGCATTGACTCTAGTCTGTAAGCTCCTCCTTCAAAGGTCTCATAAATTCTGAAAGGTCCTTCCCAGTTTGCTACCATCTTTCCTCCCTTGTCTCTACCCATGGGTCTTTTCAGCACCAGGTCGCCTTCTTTGAATTTTCTTGGAATGACTCTGGTGTTGTACTTCCTCGCCGCACTTTTCTTGGTATAGAACTCCTTGAAGTGAGCCTTTTCCCTTAATTCTAGGAATAGGTCTAAGCTTTCCTCTAATGCGGCGTTGTTCTCCTGCAATGTTAAAATGTCTCTTCTCCAACTTGGAGGTTGTATCTCCACTGGGATCATGGCATGCTCCATAAACCATTGTGAAGGGCGGTTCCCCTGTTGAAGATTGTAGCGTTGTATGATACGACCACAATATTCCAGGGAGGTGTTCCACCCAACTCTCTTGTTTGGAGTTGATTATTCTCTTCAGGGCTCTGAGGATCACCTTGTTTGTTGATTCTGCTTGCCCATTGGCTTGGGGGTGTTCTACAGGGATGAAGGTGTTTTGAATTCCATTCTCTCTACAGTACTCCACAACTTTTTCGCTGGCGAACTTTGTGCCGTTATCTGAAACAATGTATTTGGGCAAACCAAATCTACAGATAATCTTTTTCCAATAGAATTTCTTCACCTGGTCTGCTGAAATGCTTGATACTGGTTCTGCTTCCACCCATTTGGTGAAGTAATCTACTGCCACTATGATCCACCTTTCCTGTGTCGTGGACGTGGGAAAAGGTCCTAAAATATCCACCCCCACATGTAGAATGGCCACGGGGATAACACTGATTTTAAAGGCTCGCCCGGGGCGTGATGCATGTTTGAGTAGCGTTGGCATTTATCAAAGGTTCTCACGTGCCTGGCCACGTCGTCGTGCAGGTTGACCCAGTAAAACCCTGCTCTCATCACCTTCCCTGCTAATGATCTGGATCCAATGTGGCTCCCACATGAGCTATCGTGTATCTCATTCAAAATTCTGCTCGCCTCTGTATTATTTACACACAGAAGCATGTGGGTTGAAAAACCTCTCTTGTACAATTTGTCTCCCACCATTGTATACCATGCCGTCATTTTCCTTATCTTGGTCGCCTCATCCTTTTCTCGTGGGAGAACATCTCTTTGCAAATATCTAACTATAGGGCTTCGCCAGTCCTCCTCTTCTACCACCATCCCTACTGCCAAATCATTTATGCTTGGTGATTTTAAAGTTTCTTGAATGACAGTGCGATGGTTACCTGACTTTTTCGTGCTGTCGAGCTTTGCAAGTAAGTCTGCTCGTGAGTTCTGCTCCCTTGGGACGTACGCTAACTCAAACATGGTGAAGTGTTTCGCCATTTCCTTGACCTTTTCCAAGTATTTGGCCAGCTGGGGGTCTTTGGTTTGGAATTCCCCCGCCACTTTGTTGGCTACCAGTTGTGAGTCACTTTGTACTTTAAGCTCCTGTATATCCATCTCCCTAGCCAGCTTCTTTCCGGCTATCAACGCTTCATACTCCGCCTAGTTGTGGCTCACCTTGAAGGCAAATCTCAATGATTGTTCTATGAGTACTCCCTCCAGCCCTTCCAGGATCACTTCTGCTCCGCTGCCTCTTAAGTTGGACGAACCATCCACAGAGAGAGTCCATGGTTGGGGTTCATTTTCACTTGGAGGATTTGTCAATTTAAGCACAAAATCTGCAAGTGCTTGAGACTTGATTGCTCCTCTCAACACGTACGTGATGTCAAATTCTGACAGCTCTACTGACCATGCCACCATTCTCCCTGCCAAATCTGGCTTTCGCAGCACGTTCTTGATGGGATAGTCAGTTTTCACCACCACTTGGTGACTCAGAAACTACTGCCTCAACTTTCTAGCCGTTATTACCATGACTAATAATAATCTCTCAATTTTTTGATACCTCGTCGCCGCTCCTCTCAGGGTTCTGCTTACGAAATAAATGGGTTTTTCCTCTCCTTCTATTTCTTAAACGAGCGCCGAGCTGAGTGCTTTTTCAGATACTGCTAGGTAAAGGTACAATGTTTTCCCCTATTCAAGGCGAGTAAGGATGGGAGGTGAGGCCAAGAATACCTTTAACTTCTGAAATGCTTCTTCACATTGAGGGCTCCATGTGAATCTCTCGCTTTTCCTAAGGGTGGCGAAAAAGTGATAAGCCTTCTCGCCTGCATAAGATAGGAATCTGGACAATGCTGATATTCACCTTGTTAATTGTTGTACCTCTTTAAGGGAAGTAGGACTTCTCATGTTGATGATGACTTGACATTTTTCGGGATTCGCCTCTATCCCTCTGTGTGTGAGTAGGAATCCCAAAAATTTACCCGCTTGCACTCCAAAGGAGCACTTGGCCAGGTTGAGCCTCATAGTATACTTCCTGACTGACTTGAGAATGTCGGCCATATCTTTATCATGCTCGCCATCCTCTTACCTTTTGACTACCATGTCGTCAATGTATACTTTTAGGTTCTTCCCTATTTGCTCTGCGAATACTCTATCCATCAGTTGCTGGTAGGTCGCCCCTGCATTCTTCAAGCCAAATGACATAACATTGTAAAAGTAGTTGCAGGTGTTTGACATGAAGGCTATGTGTTGTGCATCCATGGGATTCATCTTGATTTGGTTGTACCCTGAGTATGCATCCATAAAACTCAGAGTTTTGTACCCTGATGCTCCATCAATCAACCTATCAATGTTTGGCAGTGGGTATAGGTCTTTTGGACAGGCCTTATTAAGGTATGTAAAATCTACACACATTCTCCATTTTCCATTCGCCTTTTTTTTCCATGACTACATTTGCTAACCAGGTGGGATACTTGATTTCTTCTATAAATCCTGCTTCCTTTAGCTTGGCCACTTCCTCTGTGATGGCTACCCTTCGTTCTTCTCCCACCTGTCGCTTTCTTTGGACCATGGGTTTGGTGGCGGGCGAGATGGATAGCTTGTGAGTAATCACGTTTTCATCTATTCCTGGCATGTCAGATGGCTGCCATGCAAACAAGTCTCTGTTGTTACGCAGAATGGTGATGATTCTCTCCTTTTCCGCTGGTTGGAGACTTGTTCCAATGTTGGTTGTTTGATGTGACAACTCGCATATTTGAACCAGTTCCAGATCTTCAATTGAACTGACTCTCCTATCCTGGAACTCTTCCCTGTGATCCATGTCTGCGATACTAACCATGTTGATTCCGTTGGTCCGCTCCCCTCCTTTTGGGGGCGAACTGGGCTTAGCTGGCTCGTGCCTTATTTTCAAGCTTGACTCATAGCATTTTATCACTAATGCTTGATCTCCCTTTACCACCCTATCTTGCCGTTATTTAACGGATACTTGATCGCCAAATATAAGGTAGACATGACCGCGCCTAACAGATTGAACGTCGGTCTTCCAATAATAATATTGTATGAGGTAAAATGTGTTTTTACCACCAGATATCTAACCTTAATTATTTTGGCATTCTCTCTTTCGCCAAATGTAGTAGCCAACATAACATGACCCATAACGTCCACTTGTTCTCCTGCGAATCCTACCAATGTGTCATAGTAAGGATTCAACTGCTCATAAGACAGACGCATCGCCTTGAATGCATCCCAATACAAAATATCCGCAGAGCTTCCTGAATCAATGAGGACTCTCTTGACGTCACAATTCAAAATCTGAACTTGTATCACCAAGGGATCATCATCATGTGGTGTAACGTCCCGCCCATCTTCCGCGTTGAACGAGATCTCTGGAGTACGAGGGAAGGTTGAATTCCCCACCGAGCATATTTCGAATCTAGAACGCATAACATAGCGTTTTCTGCCGGAGTTGGATTCGCCTCCTCCTTCGAATCCACCTGAGATAGTGTTGACCGCCACCCTGTGCTTTTCTCCTTTGTTTCCTCCGTCGCGTTCGCCTTTTGGTGGATATGACATTTGTTTTGGGAGGGCGATCTGCCCTTTGGCGGCGTCCTCCAAGAACTTCCTCAGGTGTTCACTTATAATTAGATGCTCGATCAAGTCTCTTAATAGGAAGCATCTCTCGGTGTCGTGGCCCTTGCATCTGTGGTAAGCACACCACGCCTCTGTGTCCGGGTCCATGACGGTGTTGTTCATTCTGGGGGGAGGAAAATGTGCCAAACCTGTTTGCAAAATCTTGTGCAATACGTGCACTCTGGCTTTATTCAGTGGCGTGTATTCCATGTCCGCCGGATATCGTCTGTGTTGAGGATAATTCATGCCGCCACTGCTAGTGGGAGGGTAGTAATGCCTACTGCGATATCCCTGCTTCTGGGTATCATTGCTTTGCCAGTTGCGTTGGGGTTGTGAGCTCCGCCCCTTGCCGTTGTTACTTCTCATATATTTTTCTTTGGCATCTCTTGAGCGTTTTTCTGCATTGCTCTCCTCACCTTTGATGTAACAATTAGCTCTTTTGATAACTTCTTGCATTGAAGTAGCGAGTTTTTGGGCTAGCGACTCGTTAAAGTGTACAACCTTAAAACCGTTGTGAAAAGCAGCAACGAACATCTCCTGGTTTGGATTGGAAACCTTGATCGTTGCTTCGCTGAATCTAGCGAGGTATTCTCGAAGAGTTTCAGCGTAGTTCTGACGAATTCTGAATAAGCTAGTCGCTGTTACTTTGATGTGCTTGGTTCCAGAGAATTGGTGTATGAACTTATTGTGAAAGTCAGCGTAACTTTCGATGGAATTCTTAGGCAAGTTCATGTACCAACGCAAAGCAGCATCTTTGAGCGTCCCTGAAAGGAGCTTGCACCTAAGGTGTTCTGGTGCTCCGATGATGGCAGTGTGAGTTCCAACAACCATTAGATGCTCCACAGGGTCAGCCTTTCCATCAAAGGTTGGTAAGTGTGGTGACTTGAAGTTGTCTGGGACTTTGGAATCCTAGAGTGCTTGACGAAGAGGTTGAGATTCAACGAGACTCTCATCATCAGAATCTGCATTTTGCTCAGCCTGTTCTTTCTCCATTTGTTGTTATTTTCCTTTGCAAGCTTCTAATCTCTTCCACTGCAGTTTGCAGCGTGGGTGTTCTATGGTTTGCTGCCATGGTTGGATTGTTGCTTGCAGTTTTGCTTTCTCTCTAAGTGGTAGCTGAGATTCGTTTTACCACAGCCCCACGGTGGACGCCAAAATGTTCTGGTGAACACTTAAAGGGGTATGCAAAGTAATTAAATTGGACTGTCAATAATAGAAATAATCAATCTATGATAAAAGATTATCGGTCGTATTGTCATCAATGTTACAGGTATTTATAGAATACACAGGGAGGGAAATCTTCCCGCCCTTTCCCTTCGTTGGCCTTCCCACGTTCCTCTACTATGCATTTAATCACGTGCCTATTTACAAGGTAATCATGAGGAACGCGGGTTGAATGTTTAGAATCATGGAAGAATGACGGTTACATTGGTAGAACGTGGGATCATGGGGTCATGGGCGTCTCGCCTATCTCGCCGCATCTCGCGAAGTGGATGTCTCGCCCTTTATGTCGCGCCTTTATAGTGTTGTTGGAATGGATACTGCTTGTGTGTGGTGTCGTTGCTATTTGGCCGTTGTATGAATTACTAGACAATGTTTGGACCTTGCTGACTACACCCTTTACATTTTCACCCGGTCCAATACTAAAGAACACACAAAGGAACTACATGTAATGAATGGGAATTGTGATTACTCTACTTCGAGGGTAGAGAAGCCTCATAAGAAGAAAAGATAAGAAGAAAAGACTACTTTCTCATTTCATAATCATTAAATAAGCCAATACAAGTTTATATAGAGATATCCCTTACATAATTGATAACCAATAATAACAGAAATACTAACAAACTTATTCTAGAATGTGGATGAGTCGCCACTTCATTATATTTTGGGTTTGACACTTAGTTGGACCTTTAGGATCATAACATTACCCACCCCTTCAAAATCAACCTTGTCCTCAAGGTTGTGGAAATTTCCCCTATCACAAATTTTGCCCGGATCCCATTGCTTGAACTGCGAGGACCTAATCAATGCATACATATTCCAATGTCCACTGGGATCCCACTTTTTCCTTTTTCTCCTTCTCACCATTGCAACATAGCCAAAAGATCTCATAGTCACATAAATGGATTCCACCCCTTTGCTTATAAAGGTAGCAATTTTGGCAATTCTTATTCCTGCTACTTTTTTCTCAAACACTCCACTAAGCACTTTGTTAGACTTCATGTGCTTATGAACAATAGATAAGACACAATTATGATTTAAATAAACAAGTCCCTCATCAACATCAATAACAATGAATACAATGAATGAGCTATAACAATAATTACAATATAAGAGGCTTTTCTTACCATTCAATGTACCCATCAAGCTCTCATTTGAAATATATTCATAGACCAAGAACATGTTGTTATCACTCTTATAGCAACACCACAACCTGCTAATCCTCTTATGTCTATTCTTTCCAAACATTTTAACTTCAACAACCTTGTTGTTACCAATGGTTCCCTCGTTGTAGAGCATCATAGTCATAAATAATGTCATTACCACCCACTCTAAAAATGATCTTGTCCTCAAGATCAAAGTGTAGTAATGTACATTGCAAATTATACCCAGCAAAGCCTTTTCTACTCAAGAGTACCCTCAAATCAAATCCATGCCCCAAATTAACAAATTCCTCGTACAAAATTGGATTGAGCACCATGTAAGTAGTACTCCATAGCTTCCCATTCAAAGTTGTTACTTTCATACTAAAAAGAGAGTGATCACAATGAACTATACACAACACCCAATGAATAACATCATATTTGAAACTACAATTGCTTTTAATTGCTACTTTTCTAGCCTTTCCATAGCCATAAAGGGAAATCATCCCATTCAAAACAATAATGAACTGCATACACCCAATCTCAAACACATTGGCAATCATGATAAAGTAGTGATCCCAATTACAATTCTCAAGCATAAGTGGTGTAACATAAAAAGTATAATCCATAACCAAATAATAAGAGGAAAATGTTATTATTATCTCTGTTTGTGTACTTGCCACCCTTAAAGTTGGAGTTATAAGTATCCATCTTGCAAAGATTTGCACAAAGATGTGATTTGAAGTCACTGTAAAGTAAACCTTTACTTTCAAGAAACACAAGTTTGACAGTGGTTTGTATGTCTTGTAATGGACCAATCTTGTTGGAGGAAACTTAGAATGTGGTTTGTGTGTAGAAAAGAAATCCAGTAGTAATCCTCCACCACATGACCAAGGGGTTATAAGGTAGTCATGCTTCTTACTATTTGTGTGGCTTAACTCATCATAAGACTCATGAAACCATTCACCATTCCTTTCAACAATTGGAGTGTCTTCCAAAAGAATGACTCTTAAAGTTGGGATAGGAAAACCACTTTTGGAACCTTAATTGTACCTGGATCCCATTGTTTAAAATCTAAAGACCAATTTATAATTGAAAAATAGCAAGTTCCACTAAGAGACATTTCATCAAATACATGTTGTGCATTCCTCATATCACTAATATTGGAGTACAAATCAAGGACAATGACACCCTTTTCTTGGAAGACAGAGTAATTTACATTTGTAACTCTTTGAAAAAACAAAGCATGTGCTTCTAAGATTTGAGGGAAACATTTTGAAAATGAAATCAGAGCTACACAAGCAAATGGGAAGGGATAAATCCATATGAAGATGATGGTAACTTCACTAAACATAACAAATATGTGCCAAGGAATATTCAGATTCCACAAATTCACTAATAGATGAAAAAATTCAATTCTCGCAGCAATTTGAAGCAAAACCAAACACTCTGTCTCGGTAGGTCCAAAAGTGTTACTTACCACTGCTCTGCGACTAACGTCGGAAGGTTCTGGTGAAGGTGGAGCCATGGTGGCATCCCACATCACTTGGAATTCGACATGCTTCTTCGGAAAACCGTGATCGGGTGGTTTCGGCGGTGGCAGCAACATCTGGTCATTTAATCGAAGAAAGGCACTTCGGTGTCGAGTACATCCACTGCAATTCATTCGATGGCGGCCCTGTCAATAGTTGATTTGGTTCCATCTTGTGACAATGTGAGGTCGTTGTCTTTGTGAGTGAAAGTGTCTCCCGTAGCTGTAGAGTATCTTTGAACACTATAACAGAGTTTAATTCTGGACTGAACTTTGATTGGAGTTGTCGAGAGTAAAAAATTGCCATCACAGAAAATGGTTTCGTCATGGACGGAAGGGAGATTAATTTCTTCAGTGAATGGATGACACTCATCAGAATCTGAAAGAGCAACATCATTTGATTCCTCGGACTCAGCCGCCATTTCTGCCAACAGTTGAGATACGATGCCCAATTGGTCTTGCATGGAGCGAAGTGATGCCATGTATTGTTGGTGTGATGATTCATAAGCAGATAGAGGGGAGTTCATAGATGAAAGCACCATTATAATGAATGAGAATTGTGATTACTCTACTTCGAGGGTAGAGAAGCCTCCTAAGAAGAAAAGATAAGAAGAAAAAACTACTTTCTCATTTCATAATCATTAAATAAGCCAATACAAATTTATATAAAGATATCTGATCTAACCTGTTGATCAGAAGTAGGTGATGGCCAGAAGTCCGTCGTACTGTAGCGTTGAGCAGCAATTCACCACCGGAGGGGGGGGTTGTACCTGCAGGCGCTCCGATGCCTAAGTCAGAGATTGCTAGAGTACAGAGAAAAGAGAGAGAGTGAGAGTAGAGAATAGAATTGTGTACCTTGCTCTCCTGTCAAGGAGAGCTTATATAGTTGCCCCCAGCGCTGGGCCAAAGGTCCCCTTAGTGGGCTGTGTTGAGCAGCCCAATAAGGTGGACTGCCAAGATAACTCCTGAATAAGAGGAGAAGCTGTTGCCAGCTGTTATCTTGGTGGAGCAGTTCCACGATCCTAGGAGGAGTGGATAAGCTCCATGGATGAGTGTCGAGCAGCACGCGGAAGGAACCGCGTGCTTGGCCGTCGGGCAGGGGCAAGTCTCTATTGGGCCTGCCCCGTATCCGAGCAGGAGTAGATTTGGGCCAGCTCTTTGGCCCAGTCCAGAACAGGAGCCCCCCAAGCCATTGCTCTTAGTCATAAGAGTAGTGGCTTTAGGTTCAAGCTCGTATGTCGAGGACAAGGCATTTTTGTCGTTCTCCCCATTTTACGAGGAGACGCTCGCGGGGAGCTCCAAAGCACAGTAACCACGAGGAGAACTTGTTGTAAATTCGTGCCTGTAATTTTTGCTGGTTTGCTTGCAGAAAAACTGGTGTCGAGGACGCTTCGAGGAGAAGCGTCCCCTCCCAGTGTCGAGCACGTGCTCGTAGCAAGATCTGATTTGTTTGTGAAATAATTTCCTGCCCGTCTGTCGAGCAGAATAAATTCAAACAGGCCACGTGCTCGTGACGCGTGGTCTGCTTGATGAGACTTGAGAAGACTTGAAGAGACGGTCTTTTCGTCTGCTGCTGCCACGTGTAGGGGCTATCAAAAGGCGTCATAATGGCCTATAAGTAGGGGTCATTATGGCCTCGTTCTACGAGGAGGATCCTAAGCCATTAGATTAACGCGTCCTTTCATTTTTTCTGGGATTTGATCTGGTGCGTTGGATGTGATTTGATCACAACCGTCGGATTTAATCAACGGTGATGAAGGGAGGAGGCGCGTGGTTTCTGTCATGCACACGCAGGCCTGCAGGTGCTTATAAATAGAAGGAGAGTGAGAGCCTTTACATTTTTTGGCATCTCTTGTCTTTCCATCTACTTGTCCCTGCGTTTTCTCTGCTCACAGTTGCAAGTCCAAGATCAAATCAACTTCCGTTTGTTCAAAAGCTTCGACTTTTTCTTATCACAAGGTAGCGTACTCACCTAATGATGCTTCTTTGTTACTGTTTTTCTCCATTGATGTTGTTTTGATGTGAAAAATGTGATTTTGCTTAAGTTTTGATAAATGGGTTTTGGTTTGCAAAAACCCACACTGTGTTGGTGGTTTTGTTTGTCAAAAGCCTTTGCCTTTATGTGCGTTTTGGTGTTTGGTGGTGGTTTTGCCACTGCCAAACACCTTCTTTGAGTGTTTATATGATTTTTAGGAACAAAAGGGGATATTTTCTGGAAAATGGGTATGAACTTGATGATCCCCATATGAAGAAGATGAACAGTGATGGATTCTGGGAAATTCTGGGTTTTGTGTCGAGGAGACGCAGCGTCGGGGACGGGAAACGCAGCGTTTCCCGTTAGACAAATTTCGTCCCCGGCGTACGAGCACAGTGAATGAGTGTTTGTTGTAAAAACGCGTCGGGGACCTTCTCCCCGTTGTAAACTTTACGAAGTTGTTTGAGAGAAAATGTCGGGGACCTTTTCCCCGTCTGTCGTTCGTTAAATTGGATGTCGGGGACCTTCTCCCCTTTTGTCCTCGTATTCGCTGTTGTCCTCGAAATTATATTCGTGTCTCCTCGTTGTCTAACTTGAGTTAGTTTAATTTTGATTTGCCATTTGGTGAGGGCTTTGGTCGGGGACAGCGTCCTCGCCATGTTTAACGCCCTTTCACTTGAATTGCGGTGGAAGGGTGGATTTGATATAACTGTCGAATTCACTTTACTTCGCTGCTTTTCAGGTACATTATGGCCGACATCGAGGAGCCCGTGGAGAGCCATCGGCTCGTCGACACGATAACGGATGAGAGACTGGCGTGGGTTGCGCCCGAACCACGGGGAGCGGCCTCTTCGATAGTACAAGGTGATCCGAGCGTGCATACGATAGTCGAGGATAGGGGAGAGGGCGATCCGGAGAATTGGGAGGTCCATGTGCCCGAGGAGGGAAAACGAGTTTGTTCGGAATTCTCCGAGGGCGGGTTCGCTATGTACGAATTCGCCTTTAAAGACTTAAGATTCAGATTGCCCTTCAGCGACTTTGCAGTGGGCGTCTTCGACAGGTTGAGATTGGCACCATCTCAGCTGCATCCGAATTCCCTGGCGTTTATTCGGGCGTTCGAGCAGCTCTGCGACTACTTGGACGTCGAGCCTACCCTGCCGTTATTCTTCCGCATCTTCAAGATCCAACGACAAACATTTCGGGGAAGGCAAGGTTGGGTCTCTTTGAAACAGCACCAGGTGAAGATCTTTAGGATGTTTGTGGACTCTGTCCGGGGATTCAAGGAGAGATATTACGTGGTGAGGCCGGTGTCCCCGGAGGCAAAAAAGTCTGTGTACAAGACTGTTGCGACCCTGGGCGAGGAAGGTGTCCCCGTCAACCGAGAGGTTCCCCGTTTTCCACTCTGTTGGTCAGACAGGCACTTCGCTCTGCCAACAGATGTCTATTTAGTTCGAGATGAGTCGCTTTCCCCGGCAGAGCGCGCTGGGTATGACAGGATCAGGTCTTATGTCGCGGGTTTCCAGCCCGTCAGGTTTATGACGAAAGCGGGTGTGCCCGCCAAGGATGCGTTCGGGAATCCGAGGGTGGAACCCCGTTTTGTAAACACCAAGTCTCTGCTCGAATGTACGAGCAGGGATGATAGAAAGACTTTGTTAGGTATTCGCCGCGGCTTTCCTGCTCGGTTTTAACTTTGATGTTTTATTTTTAGGTTGTGTTCATTTGTTTATTCTCCTCGGTTATTGACTTTGCTCGTGTGTTTCTCCTTGCAGATAATATGGCCGACTTTGCTGATGAGCTCGTCAAGATCGCCGCCGACAAGAAAAGGGTGGCCAAGAAGAAACCTGCCTGTTCGGCGATGTCCCATGTCATGCTCTCGGCCTCGTCTACTCCGGGCAGCTCTTCGTCTCCTGTTGGGGCCAGGGGGAGTCCTTCCATCGTTAAGCCTCCTGCTGCGAAGAGACAAAGGGAAGACTTTGTAGTCGACCTTGATGCCGTCGAGGAGGCAAAGGGGTTCATGTTCCCTCCCCTTTTTGGCCTGCCCGGATATCTCAAACAGCATCCGGCGACAATTTTGCGGTCGGAGAAGGAGGCCATCATGAAGTTCAGCTCCGAGGAGCTTGAAGCTCAGCTCACCAAGGATTTTGCTGCTACTCTCCGGCTGGCGGAGACGGCTATGGTGCTGAATGAGAGGTTGCCGAGCAGAGATGTGGAGAGATTGACGAAGAGGAATGTTGAGCTCGAGGCTGAGGTGCTGCAGCTCGGGAATACCGTGACCGACCTGAAGGGCAAGCAGGAAAACTATGCCAACCTGGCTGCTGATTTGCGCCAGTCGGAGAAGGAGGTGGCCGAGCTGAAGATCACCTGTGCTGCAGAGAAGAAGGGCAGGGAGAAAGCTGAAGACGAGCTGGAGTCTCTTCGCCAGATGATGGCTTCCTCCGAGGATGAGCCCGAGCATGTGCGGGGTTTGGCTACCCGAGCAGAGCTGGTTGGTGAAATCCGGGCTCAAATGGGGAAGGTCTTCGAGAGCGCCAAGTACAGCTTTAACAACGCTGTGGCCCAATTGAAGATTGTCAATCCGGGGTTGGTCACCGAGGGGACGGGGATGCTGAGGAAGGTGGAGAACGGGGAGATTGTCATCCCCGACAAGTACAAGCAGATGGAGCAAGAGGAGGAGGAGGAAGAGGCCGAGGAGGAGCAAGAGGAGGAAATGCCCGACGTTGGCGAGGAGGAAGGCCAGGGGGAAAGTGATCACTAGTTCGTCCTAGTTTTTGTCGGCCTGCGTGCCACCTATTTTTAATTTTAATTTTTTGTTGAACTCATTTCTGGGGGCCTGCGCGCCAAACTCTTGTAATATTTGAACAACGGGCTTTGTCCCCTTATTTTCAATGACATCGTTGGCCTTGGTGGCTTTATTTATTTGTGTTCGTCTTTGCTAAGTTTTGCCTTGTTTGTGTGGATGTTTGTTTCTGTGTTCGTTTAATTATACGAATTTGTGCTCGGAATTTAACTTGTGAAAAATCCTTAAAATTTTGTGATTCGCTAATTGTTGTACGAGCACGTTCTGTCGAGGACGTCTGTCCTCGGAAATAACTTAAATAGTTTAGGGAACTACTTAAGCGCCTAGAGTCGTTTTTCTAGACCAACGCAGATCCGAGCACGTGGATGTGCTCGGTCCACGACCTGAACATCCCATCGCGAGCTGGGTGTTAGGCTGCGGCACGACGACGATGGAGCTCGTTTCATGAGTTGTCCTCGTCGGGCAGAGGCTCTGCTTGTGTGTTGAGCTCAGAGTTTACCTTAAGCATTTTTAGATGAGCGCGGGTGCCTGCGCGACATCCGTTGTCGAGGAGCTCTGCTCGTTGTTTTAAGGGCAGATGCTGCCTCTGCGTAGATGCACGGTTGGCAAATAACTTAGCTATAATACTGTTTCAACTTTTGGGCATTCCACGTTCGAGGGATTTCCTTCCCCTGGAGGGTTTCAAGGTGGTATGCGCCGTTGTCCGTTTTGCCGCAGACACGGTATGGTCCCTCCCAGTTGCTGCGAGCTTGCCCTCGTGGGCGTCCTTTGCATTTCGTCTTAAGACGAGGCTGCCGACTTCGAAGTCTCTCTTTATGACTTTGGTGTCATGTCGAGCAGCCACTAGCTGTTTTAGTGAGGCTTCTTTGAGGGAAGCCACTGTTCGGATCTCTTCGACTAGATCCAGCTCCTCTCTCATCGCCTCGTCGTTCATCTCTTCGTCGAGGGGGGCTTCAGTGCGACGAGAGGGCTCTCCAATCTCCACGGGGATGACTGCTTCGGTCCCATATGCTAGACGAAAGGGTGTCTCCCCGGTAGTGGAGTGAGGGGTAGTTCGGTATGCCCATAGTACGTGGGACAGCTCCTCAACCCATTGCTTCTTTGCGTCGCCCAGCCGCCGGCGTAGTCCGCGCAGGATGACTCTGTTCGCGGCTTCTGCTTGCCCGTTGGTTTGTGGGTGCTCGACGGATGTGAAGTGATGTTTTGTGTTAATTTTGGCAAGGAATCCCCTAAATGTTTTGTCGGTGAACTGTGTGCCGTTGTCTGTGACCACAGCTTGGGGTATCCCAAAATGACATAGGATATCTCTTTTGAAGAAACGTAGGATCCTAAACGAAGTTATTTCGGGGAGTGGTTCTGCCTCTACCCATTTGGTGAAGTAGTCTACTCCAACGATGAGGTATTTACATTGGAGGTTTCCTCTGGTGAAGGGACCTAGGATGTCCATGCCCCACCATGCAAATGGCCACGGGGACGATAATGATTTGAGCTCATGAGGGGGAGCAAGGTGCATGTCCCCGTGGCGTTGGCATTTGTCGCACTTTTTCACGTGCTCTTTAGCGTCTTGCTGCATAGTTGGCCAGTAAAATCCTGCCCGCAATGCCTTTCTGGCCAGAGAGCGACCCCCGAGGTGCTGAGAGTTAATTCCCTCGTGTATCTCGCGGAGGATGTAGTCGGCGGTGGCCTCGTCAGCGCACTTCAGGAGGGGGATGGAGAAGCCCCTTCTGTAAAGCTTATTGTCAAGGAGGGTATACGAGCACGCTCTTCGTTTGACCGTTGCTGCCTCCTTCTCGTCGTTAGGTAATGTTCCGTGCGCGAGATAGTTGTATACTGGGGTCATCCAACAGTTGGCGTCCCCGATGACATTTATGTCGAGGACCCTCGTTGGTTTTTGTATGCTCGGATGGGAGAGGATTTCCTGGATGACGGATTTGTTTCCGTTTTTTCTTTTCGTGCTTGCCAGCTTTGACAGGATGTCTGCTCGTTTGTTATGCTCTCGGGGAACATGCTGTATTTCGGCGGAGTCAAACTTCGTGATTCTTTCCTTCACTAAGGCCAAGTACTCAGATATGTTGTCATTTTTGGCTTGGTATTCTCCTAAGACCTGCGATGCGACGAGCTGCGAATCTGTATAGATTTTTATTTTTTTCGCGCCCACGTCCTCGGCGAGACGTAATCCTGCGAGGAAGGCCTCGTATTCTGCCTGGTTGTTTGAGGTCGGAAAGGACAGTGCTAGCGAAACTTCGATCAGGATGCCCTCCTCGTTTTCGAGGATGATTCCTGCGCCCGCCCCTGTTGCGTTGGACGCTCCGTCGACGAAAATGGTCCACTTGTTCGCTCCATCCGTCGGGGAGGGAGGGCAAGTCATTTCGGCCACAAAGTCGGCCAAAACTTGGGCTTTGAGTGCTTTTCTGCTTTCGTAGCGGATGTCGAATTCCGAGAGCTCCAACGACCATTTCAGCATCCTGCCCGCCATGTCTGGTCGGACAAGAAGTGACTTGATGGGCTGGTCTGTTCGGACGACGACCGTGTGCGCGAGGAAGTAGTATCGCAGTCTCCTCGCAGCAGTGACGAGGGCCAATGCGACTTTTTCGATTCGCTGGTATCTGAGCTCGGGGCCTTGCAAGGCTTTGCTCGTGAAGTATACTGGTTTCTGTCCTTCTGGTGTCTCTCGTATAAGAGTTGCACTGACAGCCTCAGAGGCGACGGCGAGGTAGAGGTACAGCCCCTCCCCGACGTCCGGGCGTGACAGAACTGGGGGCTCGGACAGTGCCTTCTTCAAGTGCTGAAGGGCCTGCTCGCACTCCTCAGTCCACTCAAAGGCAGATTCTTTCCTAAGTAATTTGAAAAGGGGAAGTGCGTGTTGAGCTGATTTTGCTACGAAGCGGGATAATGCGGTCAGCATTCCATTCAGTGTTTGTATGGACTTTTTGTTGCTGGGAGTTGGGAACTCGGTGAATGCTCGACATTTGTCGGGGTTAGCCTCGATTCCGCGCTCGGTGAGATAGAAACCGAGGAACTTCCCTGCTCGGATGCCGAATGTGCATTTCTCAGGGTTGAACCTCATATTGACCTTCCTGGCCTGCTCGAAGACCTTTCGAAGGTGGATGGTGTGATCCACCTCCTCGTGGGATTTGACGATCATGTCGTCCATGTACACTTCGAGCATGTCCCCGATCTCTCCTCGGAAAACTTTGTTCATCATCCGCTGGTAAGTAGCGCCGGCGTTTTTCAAGCCGAAGGGCATTACGTTGTAGTAATAGTTGCCCGATTCGGTCATGAAGGCCGTTTTCGTCCTGTCGGCCACAGCCATTGGGATTTGATTGTACCCTGAATATGCATCTAAAAAAGACAGTAATTTAAAACCAGAAGAATTATCGACTAATCTATCAATGCAAGGTAAAGGGTAAGCATCTTTAGGGCATGCCCTATTGAGATCGGTATAGTCAACACACATCCTCCATTTTCCATTAGATTTTTTCACGAGTACAACGTTTGACAACCAAGTTGTATACTTGGCTTCAGAAATAAAATTTGCCTCTAAGAGGTCTTTTACAGCTTTTTCTGCAGCCTCCACTTTTTCAGGAGACTGCCTACGCCTACGTTGCACTACAGCACTAGCAGCTTCATCGACGGTCAACTGGTGACAAGCAATGTTGGGGTCCAAGCCTGGCATCTCGGAAGCACTCCAGGCGAACAGGTCAGCGTTGTCTTTCAGGCAGGCCACCAGCTGTTTCCTCGCCAAGTCTGGGACGTCCTTTCCAATCTTCAAGTTCCTGCTCGGATCTTCTCCAAGGAGGATCAGCTCGAAATCCCCGTCGGGGATGGGACGAAGGATCTCCCTGCTCGCCGCGTCGCACTCTGCCTTGTCTTTGCACAGCTTTTTCTCCTTTTTATGTTCCTGCTTGGAATGACGACTGTCAAGATCTACCAAGCTCACATTCTGGGGAGGTTGTGGAGGAGGAGGCTTCGTGCTCGTCTTGGGCTGCTCGGAAGAAGTCCTGCTCTTCTTCGCTTCAGGGACAGGGCCAACATAGCTCTGCCCTTTATAGGCTGCATTAAAGCACCTCCTCGCGGCCTCAATGTCTCCATGGAGAGTTGCTACCTGCCCTTTGTCAGTGTAATACTTCATCTTCAGATGGGCAGTGGAGGCTACGGCGGGCAGGTCTGCGATTGCGGTTCTGCCGATGATGCACTGGTAGAGAGATGGACAATCTACCACCAGGAACTTGACTTTGATCGACTTGGCCGTTTCCTTGTGGCCGAAGGTGACGATCAGGTCGACGTAACCCCAGGGCTTTGTGGTCGCCCCGTTGAATCCTTGGAGATCTGAGCCCAAATACGGTGTGAGATGGGACTCATCTAGCTGCAATGTCCTGAACAGATGTGCGTACATAATGTCGCACGAGCTGCCCGAGTCGACGAGGATGCGTCGAACGTCAAAGTTTGCCATGTCGTCTCTGATGAGGAGGGGGATCTGTGAGTTGGCAGATCCTCCGGGCATCTCCTCGAGATAGAATGAGAGAGGCTGTGACGATGTGTTCGGTTTACCGAGGGTGATAGCCATGCCCGAGGAGGCAGTAATGAGTTCCTCGAACTTCCTTTTTACCGAGCCGACGGTGTGTTTGTCGAAGACACCGCCAGAAATGACCATGGTTTCAGCAAAATTCTCCCATTCGTTGAGGATGGGATACTCATAGGTGTCTTTGAGGCGTTTGGGGACGTAGAAGTCCTCTGGTCGCCAGACAGCCAAGGCGACGTTCTTCTCCCCGGAAACTCTGGGCTCATCTTCGGGGGTGTCCTCGCGCTTCTTCTCCTGGCGAGGGTTCTCCTTCCGCTTGACATAGTCTTTCAACTTGCCATTACGGATCAAAATTTCTATGGCATCCTTGAGCTGGATGCAGTCTTCAGTCAGATGCCCGTAGCTTTTGTGATAGGCGCAATATCTGCTCCTATCCTGCCAGGGCTTGAAAGGGGTGGATTTCGGGAATCTAATCCCAGCGTTCTTGAAATCCGAGGCAGCGCACTCGGCGAGGACAATCTCTCGTGGTATGAGCAGGGGAGTGTAATTGGTGAACTGGCTAGGAGGTCCTCGGGGTTCGCGTGACCTGTCACGCCCGCGCCTGTCCCCGTTGCGCCTGTCCCCGTTCTTATTGCCCTGCTCGCGGGGAGGGCGGTTGTCCTCTGCTCGGGTGTGTCTCATGGCGTCGGCCATGGTTTCCTCCTCGAACTGCATGTAGGCCTGGGCTTTGTGCAGGATCTCATCCCAGGTAGCAGGTTTCTCGATGGCAACCATCTCTTTGAACTTGGTTCCATCGCGGAGGTTCTTCCTCATCAGTTATTTCTTCATGTCATCAGTGACATCAACCTGCACAGCTTCTTTGTTGAATCTCTCAATGTATGATCTGAGAGTCTCGTTGGGTCCTTGGCGGACAGCTTCCAAGTTTGCTTCCGTCTTCGGATGTTTCCGGGAAGCGGTAAAGTGACTGGTAAACTGCTTGCACAAGTCCTTCCAGGAGGTGATGGATCCCTGAGGCAAGCTTATGTACCAAGCCATGGCACCTTCGACCAGTGTGGTCGGAAAAATCCTGCACTTGATGCCTCCTTTTACTGCCTGGTAATTAAGGATGGCATCAATATTCTGTATGTGTATGTCGGGGTCAGTGAGCCCGTCATACTTCCCCAACTGGGGTGGCTTTTGCAGCGCACGAGGAAGTTCCAGGTCCATGATCTGCCTGGACAGTGGACCCTTGTATACTTCGTCGTCACTCCAGCCCGGTGAGTGGGTTGGGGTCTCTTCTCGACGAGGAGAGTTCTCTCGTCGGTTTTGATAGTCGTCTCCCCGACTACCTTGAGCCATGCCTCCGAGCAGGAGCTCCTTCCTCCGAGGAGGAGATCTGGGTCTCTGCTCGAAGAGAGCAGCCGCTTTGCCCCTCTTGTTCGTTCGGGCAACATTGTCCTCGCGGGGAGGAGTTCGGTTTCTCTTCTGGACCTGTGGCTGGACGCGCTCGAGGACAGGTCTTCTTTGGCTCGTCCCTGTTCGGCGAGCAGGTGGAGATTCCGAGCGTTCAACTCTCCGCGGGGGAGAAGGGGGTTTGATATATCCCAGAATTTGTCGCTGGCCGTCTTCCAGCGCCCGGATACGATTGTTCTGCTCGTTAACAGTCCGGATAGTCTCGCGCAAGGCGTCGAGCAGAGCAGCGTTTTCCGTAACTCGCGGGGAGTTCGGTTGAGGATTTGTTGCCGATTTTCCAGGCGCGATTTGCGACTGCTTCCCCTTTTTTCGCTATGAGAGGAACTGCACCGTATCTTCATCATCAGATTCGGGAGAGGTTTCTCGTCCGTCTCTGTGATCAGTTTCAGGAAGGGGTTGATCGCTGCCGTCAACCGGCATGAGGACAGGACCGCCGGCGTTCAAGGTGAACGGAGGAGCAACATCGACGTTGTTGTTGACATCGTCGTTGTTGGTGTTTGAAGCACTGGCCATGATGATTGTGGTTGGAAAATTTGGTTTTGATCTTTCGTTCTTGCAGGAAGAAGAAAAGATGGGGAGAACTTCAGATTCCCACAGACGGCGCCACTGATCTAACCTGTTGATCAGAAGTAGGTGATGGCCAGAAGTCCGTCGTACTGTAGCGTTGAGCAGCAATTCACCACCGGAGGGGGGGGTTGTACCTGCAGGCGCTCCGATGCCTAAGTCAGAGATTGCTAGAGTACAGAGAAAAGAGAGAGAGTGAGAGTAGAGAATAGAATTGTGTACCTTGCTCTCCTGTCAAGGAGAGCTTATATAGTTGCCCCCAGCGCTGGGCCAAAGGTCCCCTTAGTGGGCTGTGTTGAGCAGCCCAATAAGGTGGACTGCCAAGATAACTCCTGAATAAGAGGAGAAGCTGTTGCCAGCTGTTATCTTGGTGGAGCAGTTCCACGATCCTAGGAGGAGTGGATAAGCTCCATGGATGAGTGTCGAGCAGCACGCGGAAGGAACCGCGTGCTTGGCCGTCGGGCAGGGGCAAGTCTCTATTGGGCCTGCCCCGTATCCGAGCAGGAGTAGATTTGGGCCAGCTCTTTGGCCCAGTCCAGAACAATATCCCTTACATAATTGATAACCAATAATAATATAAATACTAACAAACTTATTCTAGAATACGGATGAGTCACCGCTTCATTATATTTTGGGTTTGACAGTTAGTTGGATCTTTAGGAACATAACACTACACTCTCTGCGCATTCATCTTTAGTCATTAAACCGGTTCGTTGCCAAACCAACTAATGGCGGTTCTGTTACCTTCCACACCAACTATACTCTCTACTCCGTTCGCAAACCGGACCACAACCCATTTTCCGGTCCGACCTCACTCCAACCCCTTCTCACTCTCCACCAAACGCTTTCTTCGCGGTTCTCTTTCCGTTACCCGTTTCGGATTTCAACCCGGCTTTTTACCCGAACCGGAAGACACCGAATTCGTTATTAGGGAATTGTATAGCCGAACGGAGGGTTTTCTTTACACAATTGCCGATGCCGCTGTTTCTTCTTCCGATGCGGTGGTAAACACCGCCATCGCCACCGCCACCGCCAAGGAGAACAACGATTGGTTTTCATTAATTACCAATTACGTCGAGACTGTTCTCAAGGTATTGCTTTCTCTCAAACATTGATTCTGTTGATTTGTAAAATTGAACCTGTTATTTGAATTTGAATTATCAACTTATGCAAAATATCATTATTGTAGTTATAATTTTCATATAGGTGTATCTAATCTTGTAGTTATAATTTTCATACAAGTGTAAAAAATAACCAAACTACACAAGGTTTTTTGATGGTTGGTATTTTCACTTTTCAGGTACTTAAGTATGGGCTTTCTACTTTGCATGTGCCGTATGCTTATGGTTTTGCAATTATAATGCTTGCAGTTCTTGTAAACGCTGCTATATTTCCGTTTGCGAGAAAACAGGTTTGTCGTATTCGAAATGTGCTTGATTTCACTTGTTTTGAAGAGCTGAAAACTATCAATATGAGTTGTGTTGTTTTGATACTCCTAAAATTATGGATAAGAAATGCTATGTTTTGTGTTACTGTTCTCAGGTAGAATCTCACATGGCAATGCAATCTTTGGAATCTCAATTAGAGGCTATCCTAAAACAATATGCCGGGGATCAGGTATTTCTTATGGCTTCTATAAGTATTACTTTTACCAATAAAATATAAAACATATTTTATAATTACCACCTAGTATTCCTTTTGAGATATTTTGTGGTAATTTATTTAATGAAATTATTTGATTTTTTAAATCTCATCGACTTCTTTTCTCGTGTCGCAAATCCTATTGAATATGGTGGTATTTGTGGGAATTGATTTGATTTGAATTGATTAGACTGACCATTTACCCTTATTGAATAGCTTTTCCAATAAAACAAAAAGTCAATTCCATTTTTAATGAGTTCTAAATATAAGATTTGATTTTAAACATCAAGTTTGATTTCTAAATCACAAATCAAAATCATTTTTTATTTGACGATTCCAACATATGATGTTAGCATTTTGGCTTTGTCCTCTGGCCAATGATTTTTTCTTTTTCTTTCAATTGACATGATTTCTATGTTGTCTTTTTGCAGGATCAAATCGCACTTGAAACTGCTCGGTTATTTAAATTAAACAACATTGATCCTCTACCAGGTATCCATGACATAAGTTTAGCATTGCAAAAGGGTTGTTGAGTTATAGATATTTCCCTTGGCTTTGAGGATGTGGCCTTCTTTAGCTTTCTTGTCACAATTCCGGTTGTCACAAGTAGTTTTAGCCTTTGGATTTATCTATCTACAGAATAATAGCTTGTATCCATCACAATATCAAATT
>OX637468.1:27299763-27385337 GCA_951799995.1 Trifolium subterraneum
GTATACATATGGTTTACTATAAAATAAAATCCTTGATATTGCTTAAATCCAATGGTTCATAAAAATGGTGCTTGGTGTAAGACTTACCTCCGTCATAGATAGGCAAGAGCTTTTTATGGCTTAGGTAGGTAGATGGATGCAGTGATCAATCCACGCTAGTAATAAAGCATTAATGTTGCTTTTTAAAATTGAACTCGCTAATTCTTTTATTAATCAAGCTTCATTCTTCCAGGATGCCTTCCCAATCTCTTAACAATATCAGTGTGGATTGGGCTATATCAAGCATTTTCTAAGATGGCAGATGGGGTATGTTGCTTCTTATGTCGATTTTCTATTTGATAGTTTACTTTGCTGTTTTTCAGGTATACATATCTTTATATTCTCCATGGCTAATGTTATGCTTTTGTCTAAAAATTTGTAAAGGGACCTCTTAGTGAAGGCTTCTTTTGGATACCTTCTCTTTCTGGTCCAACTACAATTGCAGCTCTGGAAAATGGAAGTGGTATCTCTTGGCTTTTTCCTTTTGTGGTAATCATCTCAATTAGCAATTACAATTACACATGTTGAGACTATTAAATTTGCAACCTTGTAAGAATTATTTTCTGACCAGGTCATTTACTTTCATTCTGAAATCTTATGAAATGGAATTGTGAACTCTATTCATCTTTCATTAATAAGAAGCACATTTCTTACATTTTGTACTTTTTAGGTGCAGTTTTGCTGAGAATCAGTTGTTTGATTTTGATGTGTTTGTCTTTCCAATAAACTTTTGATTTTTATAGATTCAACAAGTGCTGTCCCTGGCCCACTTATGTTCTTCGGCTTCCTCCTTGAATAAGTCCTTACAATTGGAGGCCTATTACTAACATGATTCACCTTCACTTATCTAGATTATTGTGAAAAGTTTTGATATTATCATTTTGATTTTTTGTTCACATTATTTGTAATTTTTGGCAGATTCCGGGTGGATTTAAATTTTGTGATTGTTTTTATGCTTTGTTTTATTTTTTCATTTCAGGATGGTCACCCTCTCCTTGGATGGCCAGATACACTGGCTTACCTTGTCTTGCCTGTTTTGCTGGCTGTCTCTCAATACATTTCTCGCCAAATAATACCATCATCAGAGGTATTTGATGTTGCATGTACAATTAAAGTGGATACTTCTTGGTTCTATAATTAATGTTGTCCCTGAACATGCAGACTCAGAAATAAACCCACTGTTAGGGTATAGAATATAGGACAACTAGAGTAGTTAAGAGTTGGTAAGTTGATGAGCTTGTTAGGTGGTTGTTGAAGAGTTTTTATTTTGGTTATTCCTAAAAGGCCTTTAAATAGATCTTTTTTTTTTTTTTTGAAACAATTTAAATAGCTCTTATTGGTAGAGAAAGCTTGATGGGAATTTAAATATAGAGGGGGTAATAGGCGTAAAAAATTGGAGAGTTTATGAAAGGAGAAATAATTCGAGACTAGTTTGACCAATGAGGTGGTCAAAATGAGTAATTAGAATGCTGAGGTGTCCTAGTTAGTGCAATGTTCCTTCTGCGATATTTTAAGGGGATTTTCTAGGAGAGAGAAAGGATTGATGAAGTTAGTTGTCAATCAGGCCAAAGAGATTTCTATGAGAGTGAGCTTCGCTCCATGGAGATAATATAAAGTTCCTCTATTATCTTGTACTAAACCATAAATAAAATCATTATTTCGATTCCTTTGATCCATTTCTTCTATGCTTTTGCTTCTTGTTGCTGTTTAATTTCTGCAGGGACCATCAGTTTTTACCAAAGCTCTAGAGCAAGGAGATTGGTCCTTTGGGATATCCTTGACCTATGAGAAAAAGGTTATTATCTTCTTTCTATTTCAATCCTATTATCCCATTCAATTGATAGTAACAGAAAGATATTCAAAGAGTTCTTCTTTTCTCAATTTTGTTGATCAATCTTTATTCTAGTTAGAATCGTTCTCTTGTTTATTCAATTCTGCCCAGTTTTAGGAATTCTTTCCATATACCAAAAGGAAGGTTCTTAACACACTGAATTTATTACTGATATAATCTAGTTTATAGGCCATATTTGAATTCAACACTAACAAACACAAAGTTCCCCCCTAACAAGGAGTTTCCTTTTTGAACAAACACAGTTAGCTGCCTTCAATGCAGACACCCTATTAATGCCATACGATAACTATCAACAAATAAAAACATAACTGGCTCGTACATTAAAACATACTGTAACTTCTTATCTGATCCTTGTTGACTGTACAAGTGTCTGTGTTTTACCTCATAAGAACTATAGCTATGGTTAGCTACAGATAGGTTTAAGTAGAACACTTTTGAATCTTGTTAATTAATACAGCATGTTGGCATGATTTTTGTCATTTTTGTTTAACCAGGCTATCTAACTGGATTATCTTTTACTGTATCGATATGTCACGAGTCAGGACAGTCATGTGAACTCCACCCATTTTTCTACAACACTTAAAGAAAATATTTATGTTAATTTACTTTGGTGCCTGCGGATTAAAGTGCATCTTTGTCTTTACATTTTTAGTCAAATTACTCATCATTTTTCATGTCAATTTTCAGGATACTGATCCCAACGTGAAGAGTTCTCAAGAAGCCTTTCCTGTCAATTTTCAGGATATTGATCCCAACGCGGAGAGTTCGAAAGTCTTGGACAATGTCCTCGAATCATTAGTGATTGGTTGTTTTTCTCTTTTAGTTCCTTCTGGTCTTATCCTTTACTGGTAAGCATAAGTAAAACCTTCCAAATTGTCCTATATGTTTAACTGTGTTATCTCTATTTACTTATTATATACTTTTAAGTTGTGCAGGTTCACAGATAATATATTGATCACTTTACAGCAAATATGGCTTAAAAAGTTAGGAGGTGCAAAAAACCCTCTGAGACAAGTTGTAGATGATAATGTGAAAAACGACCCAATGCAGATTTAGAAGTCAGTATCTAAACTAAATACTACAAAAGTTGAAAAGTTTTACAGCAGAGGGGCCACAACCTGGTGAGTGGTGACAGGTTAGTATTAACAATCACAACTACTGGAGAAGACCTAGATGACGTGAAAAGGGATTAACCAAATTAGAAGAGTTAGAAATATGTTAGAACTTAGAAATGCGACGTCCCATGCAATTTGAGGTCTCTCTGTTAACACTGGTGTACATTGCTACATAAATGATGGAATGAATGAGATTCGAGGTTTCTACAATTGCCGAGGAGGAGGGGAGGTTCGGTTGTTATATATTTGATGGCTGATATGCAGCTTCACAGTGTGAGTTTGTATTATATTTGAAGATAAGTTACCTTCTATGTGATAAACAACTTATTTGTAGTTTATAGCATAAACGGTTTTTATGACAAGTGCTTGTGTATAAGTTACATGAGCTATTTGTATATGGTAAAAGCTGTTTTTACAAACTATTTTCTCAAACAGACACAAAATTTATGCAAATATATAAACTCAAATAATTCAATGCAAAGTAACAATCCTAGTTTGATAAAGTGAACACATTAATTTCAAGAGTTTTCAAATGGTGGAAATTATTACCACTTCTGCCATATTTGATTTGTTGACCGAATTGTTACAATTGGATGAAATGTTTGTACTAAAATTTGTTCAGCACGTGCACATCTAAACTTCTAAACTTACGTGGCGTACGCGTTATTTCTTCGTTGTACTATCAAAAAATGAATCCAAACTTATCCATCTTTGCTTTCCACGTAGGTACTTTCGTTTTACCTTTGTATTGAGGCTATTTATTTTTTTTCAAATGTTAAATAGTGTTCCAAGAACACTTGTTAAAGAATAAAATTTAGAATTTTTTTAATTTTAAAAATGGTGTAATTAACATAACAAATGTGTAAATTTTGATATTTTTTAATGCATTTTTTATTTTATTTCCGTTTTTAGTTTTTTAACTAGTGCTGGAAAATACTAGTTAGCAAAACTTTTTTTTTTCCATTGTATTTCTAAACTGTTTACGTAATATTCTTATATTCCTAAAGTCGCACAATCTTTAGTTATTAGTACTACTAATAGTACACGATTTTTTTTTTTCAAAATACTCCTGTAAACACAAAAAAAATACCAAAACACCCTACGTTGAAACAAAAAAAATTCCAAAATACTCTACTTTTTGATTGTGAGGGGAACGCTCCATTGGAGAGTGAGCGTTCATACACAGAACGCACCATCCCCAAGTTGGCGTTCATGTGCAGAACGCGTCATCCCCATGATGGCGTTCAGTTCTGGGTTTTTTTTTTTTTTTTTTTTCGTTTTTTAGTTTCGGCAACAGAACCGTTGCCTTAGAATAAAAAAGCGTTGTCTTTAAGATCTAAAGCAACATTTCCTGAAAACAGTATCCATGTGCATAACACGCAACTGTTTTAAAGCGTTCTCTAAAGTGTTATATGCATATTAATAATGGAAGAATTTCAAAGAATACTTTAGAGAACGGTTTTAAAACCGTTGCGTGTTATGCATATGGATACTGTTTTGAGGAAGTGTTGCGTTAGCTCTTAAAGACAACGCTTTTCTGTTCTAAGGCAACGATTAAAAACCGTTGACGAAACTAAAAAACGAAAAAAAAAAAAAAAAAACCAGAACTGAACGCCATCATGGGGATGGCGCGTTTTGCACATGAACATCAACTTGGAGATGACGCGTTCTGTGTATGAACGCCGACTCTCCAATGGAGCGTTCCCTTCACAATAAAAAAGTAGGATATTTTGAGATTTTTTTTCAAAGTAGGGTATTTTGGTATTTTTTTGTGTGTACAGGGGTATTTTGAAAAAAAATTCAATAGTACACAACAAAGGAAAAAGGACAATAATGATATGGTTTGATTATGATGATTCATAAAAACGGATGATTGAGAGTGTATTGGGAGGAAGGTGGACGAGTTACAGTGTGCTAGCTAGAACTAGGAGTAATTAATATAAAGGTGATGATGTAAACCAAAAAATAATATATAAAGGTGACGATAACTAGTGTTTTTTTACAAACAAAAGCTCAAAACATTTCATTAAGCAAAACTTTTCAATATAAGGAGGTATTATCTTAAAGATATAGTAACTAGATCAAGATATGAATGCCTTGTAAGAACAATCATATTCATTTATCGCTTAGTGAACTCAACCACAAAGTTCGAATGAAAAGACATTATATTTTTTATTTTACAAATCAAAGTACTAATAACTGATATGTCACTACATAATCTATGAGTTGCGTCCACTATACTCTTCGAATTGGTCTCAAAGATAACATTTGTGATTCCTCGTCATTCCACTTCTTTCATTGTTTCTAACAAAGCAATGACCTCTCCCTCTAAAATGGAGCATATTTTCCTTGTAACAATGAAGTTCCAACAAGCATAAATTGTCCCATATAGTGGCGAAAATAATATTTTATATTTTTGGAATATCTTTTATATTTGATTATATTAGAGTTTCAGAAACACTCATTAACATTTTTCTTAACCTAACATAAGAAAACCCAACCCACATTATTTGACTATCACAAATATTTTCGTACTTCATTTTTTAAGTTCTCACAGCCAATGGTAGCTTGGCTGGCCATGACCCAATTCAAAAAAAAAAAAAGGAAATTACTAATATACCTATGGTAACTTAATAAAATTACATACGTATATTATAAATATTGTTTGCGCAATATATTATTGATTTGAACATGTATCTAATTAAGTGGCAAATGGGATGCTTTTGATCCAAAGTGGCGCGGGTTCGACTGTTTCCACCTTAATTATTTTTTTGCATTTTTATCATTTTTTTAAAAATAAATAAATTAATTCTAGCAAGCACCAAGGGGATTTGAACATGTAACTTTGATGAACAAAATAGCAAACTAAACCACTCAAGCAGATACATATATCTTTGTAAAATGATACTTTTCACATCTATAAACCTCTAAATTACATTTTAAAACAATAAATAAAATACAAACATTTTCTACAAAAATCATGGTTAAATTATTATAATATGATAAATTAAAGTTCGAATTTTGATGGAAAAATACGGATCTTTATTGTTCTATACACTTCAAATAAAATTATATCCGGTCAAAAATATCTAAGCATGAAATAAATATTATGGGAAGTATCAACAAAAAAAAAATTATTATGGGAAGTACATTTTTTTTTTAATATAATGGGTTTATGTTACCATGGGCATTATTAGTAAAAAAAAAAAGGGAAGTACCATTGGGCAAACAATATTTCAAAAGTATGTCTGGGACAATTCAGTGAACTTATGTTGCTGAAAGTAAGTTTTAAGACTTATGTAGTTTTTCAATTTTGAGTTTGCAGTTTGGTTCTCCACAGTTTAGTTTGGTTATTTCCGATTCGGTTTACAGTTAGAAAATTATATGAGATTATTGGTCCGGTTCGTAAATTTATAGTATGGTTTAGTTGTTTTCAATTTGATACCGTATAGTTCAGTGGTTTGGTTAGCGGTTTAAAATAGACAATCCTACTTTTGATTATAAATAAGACCACACGAGAGTACTACAAAAACATGAAGCACCGAAAAAGTTGTTTGAACTCTAGACTTCCAACTCCTTAACTCTTAGCTCAACTAGTTTAACCAGTTGAGCTACCCATCCCTCCAAATAAAGATGGAAATAGGCTAGGCCGAGCTAGGCTTTGCCAAGTTTGAGTCTGGCCTGTAAAAAAATTGAAGGTCTGAGTCTGGCCTGGCCTATCATAGGCTTAGTTTTTAGACCTGAGTCTGACCTTTTGAAAGTCTGACATGACCTATTAGCCTATTTAAAAGCCTATTTCACATAAACATATTTAAATATACTAATGAACAAATAAACCAATGGGATTAAATTTCATTTTGATGTTTAACATGATATTTTGGAGAATTTGACTATATAGGACATCATAATTTGGATTTTAGTTTATAAAATAATACATTTATATATGTGAAAAATTAATGTGGATTAATAAACTTGAATTACTGAAAATGTTAATAGATTTATAATTTAATCAAATTACAAATTTTAATATATATATATATATATATATATATATATATATATATATATATATATATATAATAACAATAAATGTAAAAATATTATTCATATTTACTTAAATAGGCCGGCCTAGTAGGCTTAAAAGACTTTTTTATTGGCCTGAAGCCTGACCTTTTTAGCGAAATAGGCTTATAAAAAAGTTTTGGCCTACTCTATTTAAAGAAATAGGCTGACCTACCCATTACTTTCATAAAAACAAAAAGTATGCTTGATTGCTTGTTCAACAATTTTCTGTTTTGTTGGCAAAGGCCCCCTTTCAGGTTATCTTGCTTACGATCTTTATATTTAAACAAGCAAATGAATTAATTTGTGATTATATATTTTGTAACACCATTTAATTTGTGATATATCTAAAATTGATGGAAAGGTCTACTCTGACCACCCTCAATCGTATATAATTATAAATTTTCACAAATTTAAGCAAGATAGTTGATTTATATTGAATTGAAGATGTAGTTGATCATCATGATTTTCAATAGCAAGATAGTTGTCAAAAATTATAACCAAGTCTTTTAGGTACATCATATATATAAAATAAATTACGAATATTCACTAAGTTTTCAAGTTTGTGTACACGGCTCAACCACTTTGATTTATATTTGGAAATCATGTGCTCCTTAATTCAGGGACAGATCCTATAGGTAGTATTAATTAAATTATTCAACTCTTAATATTTCTCTAATTAATTTTCATAAACCAAAAGTTTACTGTAATATTTTATTTTTGGGTTATCAATTACCATGTTATAGGTATAAAGTTTATACTGTCATTAACAATGTCTAATTACCACGGGGAAACATATAGGACACAAGGTAAGTTCTTCATCCTTTAATTTCCACCAAACTTTTTTCATACATTAGATATGATGTAGTTGTTGTTTAACTTGAAGCTAGTATGCATGCATATGCATCATATGCTATGCATATTTGTACACCTAGATAGATGGATCATTTAATATTGTGTGTTTTGTGTATTTAAGAATGGAAGATTTGTTTGTGACGCTTTTGCCAACAAATGAAAGCGTGAGGAATGAAAGGTAGAAGCTGTACATGACTATGTTAGTAAGAAAGTGACCCTCTACGCACATGATATTGTTAGTTACAACGTGTGGGTTGGGTCACATGATATGTGTCACCTTTTCCAACATTGTGGGACGAATCAATTTTATTTAAAAATTGAAGAACAAGAAAATTAAATTAACGTTCAATTATGGAAGCAAAAAAATGAATAATACTTACTCCACATGATGGGGTATGGGGATGTAGTGATGTACGTACATATTTTACAAGCAAAAAGTTAATTAAAAATAGAGTTTGTGAAATGTATAAGAGGAGAATACACTCGATAGCATTATTTTTTAAATTATCAACTATCCATTTGGAATCTAATTCAAATGTCCTATAGTTAAGATGTAAGTCTCTAATTCAATTAATAGTATTGAGGAGTCTTAAGGCTTTTCATGTATGAATTTCAAGAAGCGGCAAAATCTACTTTGTTTTAGTTAGGACAAACTGACCTTGGTCATCTCAAATCACACTTTTATGCCCACTTTGTTATGTGATCTCGAGAACGAAGCATCCACATTACACTTTAAGCTTCATGTAGGTGGTTATTGTCAAACAATATTCTGTAGAACTCAAATAAGATTAACTTCTCTTTCTCCTTGGCATCCTCCACCCTGTCAATAGTGGTTCCTTTGTCACGAACAATACCTTGATAACCCTCTTGTTTCTCCGAAAATACATCATTACTTTGTTCCATATTGACCACAACGCGTACGTACAAGCAAAAATGGACATGTTGTTGGGTCATCACGAGGGGGCAGCCAGGGGGATCATCCACATTGGGTCCAAGAACAACTCTACAAGTGAGTTGGACACCACACTCTTACCCAAAACCTTAAGGCTTTGGGTTAGAGTGTGGTGTCCAACTCACTTGTAGAGTTGTTATTGAACCCAATGTGGATGATCCCCCGGCTGCCCCTCGTGGCGACCCAACAGTGGTATCAGAGCATCGACAGAGTGGAGGAAGCATATAGTTTGCTTTGAGAAAAACAGAGAGCATCGACAGAGAGGAAGATTTTGGGTTCCGGTGACGAAAGCGTGTTCAGCAAACGTTCTCCATTTCGGCTGAAATTTGAGTATGTTGTTTCGATCACCTTGTTAGTTACTTAGATAATTTTTCTGAGTAGTTTCGTCTTCTCTTTATGTCAGTTTGGATACCCACTTGTTTGTGAGGTTGTTAGCTCTTGTTATTCGGTTCACCAAGGTGGTGATTATTTGTACTCATTATTTAATAATAGTGAAGTTATTTGTTTGGTCTGCACGACTCGTGGTTTTTTACTCTCACATTGAGGGTTTTCCACGTTAAATTGTGGTGTCCTTATTTACAGTTTTTTACTCCTTTATTGTTGTTATTGTTGGTGTTGGCTGCGCTGGTTAATTTGATTGTTCAGGTTCCACAAGAAAGATCAATTTAAACGCTTCCGTATATTCCGCTGTGCACTCTGATTCCCAACAACTGGCGTCAGAGCTTCGGTTCTTTTGTGGAATTAATTTGTGGTGAACAATGGAAGTCAACACAACTCGTATGGTGACCTTGAATGGGTCAAATTATGCCCTTTGGAAAAGTAAGATGGAGGATCTGCTTTATGTGAAGAATTTTCACCAGCCTGTGTTCGCTATAGAGAAGCCTACTGACAAGACTGATGATGAGTGGACTCTGCTACACAGACAGGTGTGTGGTTACATTCGGCAGTGGGTTGATGACAACGTTTTGAACCACATTAGTGGGGAGAAACATGCAAAATCATTATGGGATAAGCTTGAGCAGCTCTATGCGAAGAAAACAGGTAATAACAAGATGTATCTTATAAAGAAGATGCTGAGTTTGAAGCTCCAAGAAGGGACTTCGTGTGCAGATCATTTGAATACTTTCCAAGGAATTATGAATCAACTGTCTGCTATGGGTATCAATTTTGATGATGAAATTCAAGGGTTATTTCTTCTCGGTTCTTTGCCTGACTCGTGGGAGACATTTAGAATGTCGCTGTCTAATTCTGCTCCTGATGGTGTGTTGTTAATGGACATGGTTAAGAGTAGTATTTTGAATGAGGAGATGAGAAGAATGTCTCAAGATTCTTCTTCACAGTCAGAGGTATTGGTTACTGAATCAAGGGGGAGAAATAAGAATTGGTACTCCGGTAATAGAGGCCAAGGCAGAAGCTATTCGAAGAACAGGTACACAAATGTTGAGTGTTACAACTGTGGTAAGAAGGGACATTTTCAAAAGGATTGTCGACTTTCGAAAAAGGAGGACAAGGACAAAGGTAAAGAAGATGATTCAGATGGAGAGAGTTCTCATCTGATATTAGATGACTTGCTACTTGTTGAAGAGCATGGTATGTCAAATGTTATTGACAGTGCATCCAGTTGGGTGATTGATAGTGGTACTTCAGTACATGTCACTTCCAGAAGAGATATTTTCGGCTCATATACTTCAGGTGAATTTGGTGATATGAAGTTAGCTCATGAAGGTGTGCTAAAGTGTGTCGGCCTTGGAGATGTTAATTTAGAGATGGCTAATGGTAGCAAGTTAACTCTCAAGGATGTGAAGCATGTTCCAGAAAATCGGTTGAATTTACTTTCCGTGGCTAAACTATGTGATGAAGGTTATAGCAGCTTGTTCTCACGGGACACTTGGAAACTGACCAAGGGTTCTATGGTTGTTGCTAGAGGTAAGAAGTGTTCTACTCTTTATGTTGCACATGCAAAAATAGTTAAAGATGTGCATGCAGTTGAATCAACTGAAAAAGTTGAATTATGGCATAAGAGGTTATGTCACATGAGTGAGAACGACATGGTTAAGCTAAGTAAGCGGAATATGTTGTCTGACATGAGAAATCCACATTTGAAGAAATGTGATGGTTGTTTTGTTGAAAAGAAGAATAGAGCTTCTTTTAAGATTCACTCACCTAGAAGACCAGAGATTCTTGATTTGGTGCATGTTCATCTATGTGGCCCTATGAAGACAAGAACAGTTGGGGGCAGTGCATACTTTTTTACGTTTGTTGATGACCATTCAAGAAAGACTTGGGTTTATACCTTGAAGAGTAAAAGTGGTGTTTTGAGCGCGTTCAAGAAATTTAAAGCCACAGTTGAAAGTGATACTGGGAAGAAGTTGAAGTGCATACGCACAGATCATGGAGGTGATTTTTTGAGAAAGCTTGAAACTTATTGTAGAGAGAACTGGATTAGATATCAGAGGTCTCCACGTTGGAATGGTGTTGCTGAGAGGATGAGTAAAGCATTGGTGGAAAGAGTTAAATGTTTGTTGTCACAGGCAGAGCTTCCAGAATCGTTTTGGGGAGAAGCATTGAGCACAAATGTGCATGTCCTGAATCTTTCGCCATGTATGTCCTTGCAACATGAAGTACCAGAGATGATTTGGTCAGGTAAGAATGTTTCTTATGGCCACTTACGTGTTTTCGGATGTAAAGCGTCCGTTGAGAATCAACAGTGTGTGTTTATAGGCTATGGCCTAGATGGAGTTGGTTACAGGTTTTATGATCCTGTTATGAAGAAACTTATAAGATGTTGTGATGCTGAGTTCAAAGAAGACCAGCGGTTGAAAGACATTGATAGAGTTAGAGAGGATGTTTCAACTCATGATAAAGACCGTGAAGATTGTCACAGAAAAGAGATGCAGTCAGATGTTGAAGCTGACACATAGGTAAAAACCACCCAAGAAAGAAAGCCTTTGAAGAGGTACACTGTTGAAGAACTTGTTGTTACAAGTAATGTTGAAGTTCCTGCATTAGTTGAAAATGCAGATGACAAGATGATTGATATCTGCGGCATAGTTGTCGGGTGACAACTGATTGCCCCACTTGAGTTGTGAGGGGGAGATTGTTGGGTGGATCCCTCCTCAAGTGGGAACCACACACAAAATAAAAAGAAAAAAAAATAGAAAAGATTTGAAGGAAAATAAGAAGAAGAAGAAGATTTAAACAAAAATAAAAAATAAAAAAGATTTATTTTTTATTTTATGTGTGTGTGAGATGGTTATAAAAGGGATTGAAATCCCTATTTCCTATAATAGCTACAGTAGCCGTGAATTGCAAGAGAGAATTGCAAATTGTTCAAATTGATGAACATTGTCTGCGAGCATACAAAGGAATTATGCTGCATGAGGAAAGCATATAGTTTGCTTTGAGAAAAACAGAGAGCATCGACAGAGAGGAAGATTTTGGGTTCCGGTGACGAAAGCGTGTTCAGCAAACGTTCTCCGTTTCGGCTGAAATTTGAGTATGTTGTTTTGATCACCTTGTTAGTTACTTAGATAATTTTTCTGAGTAGTTTCGTCTTCTCTTTATGTCAGTTTGGATACCCACTTGTTTGTGAGGTTGTTAGCTCTTGTTATTCGGTTCACCAAGGTGGTGATTATTTGTACTCATTATTTAATAATAGTGGAGTTATTTGTTTGGTCTGCACGACTCGTGGTTTTTTACTCTCACATTGAGGGTTTTCCACGTTAAATTGTGGTGTCCTTATTTACAGTTTTTTACTCCTTTATTGTTGTTATTGTTGGTGTTGGCTGCGCTGGTTAATTTGATTGTTCAGGTTCCACAAGAAAGATCAATTTAAACGCTTTCGTATATTCCGCTGTGCACTCTGATTCCCAACACATGTTGTCTAAGTTCAAATGCTGCAGCACATTGAAAACATTTGCAGTCACTGAATACGTTACATTTATGTATTGCATAATGTTGTTCCAGAGACCAAGTCTTTGCCAACAAAGTATGTTATTATTACACTTAAAAGACATGCATACTATCTTCAATTACATCACCACATAGATCACAATTGGTTCTACAATTAACTCCTCGATCGTGTAATAATCTAATTCTCATAGACAAACAATTATGATAAACTCGCCAAATAATTTTTTTAACCTTTGGACGACCTTTGATTTTCTACATAATTAAGCTGCCAATTACCTGCAGATCAGTGATGCTATATATCCAAAATATTATTGTTACAATGTCTATAAGCACTTTAACTGAGTAGATTTCATTCTTTTCAGACTTTCATATTACTTTGTCTCTCTAACAACATTAATAAGAAGTGTATTTAGGATTTTTCTTTTCCCAGTTATATCGACGTTAACCTGACCATGGATAAGTGCAACATCCCATTGTTTAGTATCATGTAGAAGTGCATCTGCAACTATTAGCTGGTGGATGTTCGGATCAAGGACGGATCCAGGATTTTATTTTTGGTGTGGCCAAAACTTATTAGCATAAAAAATTTTAAAGGCTTAATTACACTTTTGGTTCCTTATCTTTATTTTTGGTTTCAAATTGGTAACTTATCTTTTAAAAGTTCCACGTTGGTACTTATCTTTTCTGCAGGTTTCAAGTTGGTACCTTCAGTCAATTTTTTAACTATTACTGTTAAATTTGGACACGTGTCATTGATTTATAGGTCCAAAAAAATTGACACGTGTCCAAATTTAACGGAAATAGTTAAAAAATTGACGGAAGGTACCAATTTGAAACCTCCAGAAAAGATAAGGTACTAATTTGAAACTTTTAAAAGATAAGGTACCAATTTGAAACCTAAAATAAAGATAAGGAATCAAAAGTATAATTAAGCCAATTTTAAATGACAATGTTGAATTTAAAGTTTTGGTCATTTTAGAACTTCACAACTAGATTAGGAAACAATAAATATTGAAAAGTTATGTTATATTTACTATTATTTTTTATTAAAAAATTATTTAATGGATGTTTTTAGTTTTTATAAGGGAGCAATTAGCAAAGGATAAAATATCATTAACTGTACTTTGGTTTTTTAAAAAGTTTAAAATTTTGAGAAAAAAATAAAAAGCTAAAAAAACAAAAAATTAGAGACAAAGGGAATATTTTTTTTTTTTTTGAGGAAAGACAAAGGGAATATTAAAAGTTTAGTATTCTCTTCACCATATTTAATTTAACGTTAAACTTATGTAAGTGAAAATTTAAAACACTGAAAAATTGTACTTCTATTTTATTTATAATATTTTGACATGATATGTATTTAAATATGACTTTTTAAAATGACAACAATTCAAGATAAAAATAATGAAAATTATGACCCAAAAATCAAATATTTTGTGTAATTTTTTTTTTCTAGATGAACTTTTTTTTTTAAACATACATACGAAATAATCATTCAAAAATACAAATTTTCTTAACAGTAGAGATCTTGAGTGCATGATAATTTTTTAAGGATTAAAAATTTAATAAAAATTAAGTAAAGACTAAATTTAAAATGTCAATATTTTATAGAGACCAAAAACATATTTAACTCATTTTTTTGGTCTAGTAGCCCAGTGGCTAGAAATTTCACCTTAAAAGTGAATAAGTGGGTTGTCAGGATTTGAACCCCGAAGCCTGCATAATATAAGCGATGTCCCAACCAACTGAATTAAACTCCCAAAAATAAAATATATTTAACTATATATATGGAAAAATTTGAAAATGTGGTGTGGTCATGGCCACACTTGGCCTATACATGCATCTGTCCATGGTTCGGATTCATAAGAATCGGCCTAGGAATGGTTCTGCCCAGGGGCGAAGCCTTGTAGAACAATGGGGTTGCTTTGACTACCCCAAATTTTTTATTTTGTTAATATTTGAATAAATATATACATATGTATATTTAGCCACTCAAATAATATAATTTTAATTAGCTACTCCAAATAAG
The DNA here is from genome assembly GCA_951799995.1 of Trifolium subterraneum. NCBI lineage: Eukaryota > Viridiplantae > Streptophyta > Magnoliopsida > Fabales > Fabaceae > Trifolium > Trifolium subterraneum. The sequence goes on from OX637468.1 coordinate 27,314,577, forward strand.
TTTATTTGTAAAATATTAACATAAACAAAGCAAAAGGTTAAAAATTATCACTTAATTGATAAATTTATTCGTCTTACTTTGTCACTTTCAGTCTTTACAACTACACAAAAAGTCTATTCGGCAATAAAAATTGTCAAGATAAAATTGAAATAAAATAGACACGAGTTTTTTGCAAATATATTTAAACTTTATAATTAACATTTATTTTTTAAAATTATTTAATTTTATTTTCATATTTGGCCCCCTCGTAAAAATTATTCTAACTCCGATGCTGGTTGTGCCATTATGCAACCAATTATGATCCCAAAAAGGTATGTTATACTAATTGTTAGTTGGTTTAATGGTGATTGGCGCTGAACTTGGTAGGGAGGACCACGGTTCGATCCCCCACAACTGCGATCGGGAGGGGGCTGGAACCACTTGATGCTAGAACTGACTCCCGAACCAGATTAAACTGGTGGTGAAAACCAAAAAAGATATGTTATGCCCATCTCCAATACACCATTTGTGACCTCTAAGCACAAATTTTGAACTCTAAAAGTTACGCCGAACATAACTCCGATTGTGACTAACATTTGAAGTTATGATGTACGGGTACTCTGTTTGAGGAAAACTACCAGTACCGGGTACGTATCCGTACCAGTATCGGATACACATCCGTACCATAATTTATGTTCACACACATGTATTAGTTTTTCTAAAAATGTCGTATCCCGTACCGGTACCCGTATACCGTACCCGCACCTAGGCAACGCAGATTCAAAAAAATTACCATGAGGGTAGTATTTAGCTTTGAAAATTTAGTGACTATAGACTTGTTTTGTCAATAACTTCTAAACTTGTTTACCGAGCAATATTGCATAATTAAATTAATGCCCTAAGGTTTTTAAACCCCATTCCTCCATCATTGTTATGGACACAAAGATGCTCACACGACATACACGACATCCAATGCATACCTTGGATTAAGCTCTATTTTGACCCCACAAAATAAATTTAGCTTTGTTTGGTAAATAGAAAATGACCGATAAGTTTACTAATAATTTATAGCTGATGGCTGATAGCTTATAAATGTTAAGCTAATTAAAGTGTTTGATAAAATTAACATTTCAACTAAGCCACTAGGTTTGGTCTAGTGGTGAAGAATTTAGATAGCATGCATGAGATCCTATGTTCGATCCTCATTGACTATATTGCAAACAAAAAAAAAAAAATTAACATTTCAACTTAGAGAGATGGCAAAAATATTCGTACCCACGGATATCTGCAGATAAAATTCGCCACGGCCGGGTACAGGGCAAATAGCTTAATGGATATTCGTGGATAAAAAATGGACATTTTTTTTTTTTTTGATAAAACATAATTACTCACATTTAATGGATACATATATATAGGTTTAGTATTATCCATGTCTGTGGATATTCATGTCCGTTATAAACTAATAAAATTATTTAAATATCCCTACTTAAATACTATAAACTCTAGTGTTTTAATTTATCTTTTAAAAAAAGTAGCATTTTCATGGATGAATGAAACCTAAAATAAAGATAAAAGACCAAAAGCGTAATTAAGCCTATTGTAAATCATAATTATATTAATTTAAATGAAAATGAATTATAAAGTTGAATGTTAGTTAAAATAATTAGAATAAAAGTCAATAAAATTATAAGCTACTTCAAATAGCATCTGAAAAATATAAATCAATAAAATAAATTATAAGCTTATATTGAAAAAATTATTACCAAACAGATCTTTTAATTTAAAATCTATAATACATAAGCTATAATGGGTGTTGCCAAACAGACAACATCTTAATATGATCTTGTTCAAAAAACATCTTAATATGATCGATAAATGTAGTAGGAATTTTACCAATAAATAAATAAAAATAAATGTAGTAGGAATAATAATGCATCTGTTGAGGCAAAATCCTTAATTGATGTTTTAAAGATAACAAACCTCTTAATTATTTTTAAGTGTAATTATAATCTTTTTGGTATCTAACAAGTGCTCTTGAGTGTTTTAATTAAGCTAGGAACAATTGAGCTATTTAGATCAAATATCATGTTTTTATTTTGATAAAAACAAAAGCTTGGAGAACGGTCTCAGATTGATCTCTGAAACCTGCGCAACATCATTTTCACACAATCAATGCAAAGTTTCAGATTGATCTCTGATAAGTCAACTATGTACAAGACAAATGATCACTTTTATCTTAGGCTTCACTCACAAAATCTCTACAAGTCCAAGAGATCATTTAAGGCAAAGATTTCTCTCATGAATAAAGAACTTACTATTTTTACCAAGTTCTATGTTTGAACATGTGAAGATTGAGCATATGACATAAGGATATTTTTATTCTCAATTAATGGAACTGATCTTGTATGGACCATGGAAAATTAGACAGCACAACCTAGTCTTGGAATTGACTTGTACTTAAAGGAATAAAGAAAGAACATTCTCCAATGTTGTTTCTCTTTCTCTATGACACTTGTACTTGCAACAAGGACATTATGGAACATCAAGTACAATCTCCAGCTGCTGTTGTTATCCATAACAGCTGGCCTTTTCATACTCTAGCCTCTTTGCTTCAAAAGGAAGAAATTCATCCACGCCAGATTTTGGAGAACGGTCTCAGACCAATGCTGGATAGAGAAAACCATCACTTGAAATGACACCAGCTTGCATACAGCTGTTCAAAGGTTATCCAAAAGTTGCACAACAACTATACTTGTTTGTTAAGCAACATACAACAATATTACAGCTCAACAACAGCTATCCATACACTCCTCTATCATAAGTCAGAAGAAGAAACTTTGGAGATCGATCTCAGACTGATCAGTTTTCTTCAAAATACATGAGCTGTCATTATGCTGAGCTACTAGCCGTTATTTTCAAGTTTCCAACGGATATACTTCGTGGCCAAGACTCCCTGATCATCACTCATCTATATATAAAGGTCCTTGGCAACTTTGAAGAGCAAGAGTCTCCACTACAATTTCAACACTTGTTTTTGTGATACAAGTTTTTATCAAGAGCTCTTCTTTTCTCTCTCACTCAGATTTGTAATTCATATATATAGGATCAGAATATCCAGTGAGTGTTTTGAGAGTTTATCCAACCATTTTCAAAACTTCTCATAGTGTATTGAGTGAATAGGCTTTGATTACCAAATCCCTCATCATTGTAACCATTGGCTCAAGTTAGTACGTAACTACTAATTGAGTGACACCTTCATAGTCAGTGTGACTGAGGTAGATTAAGCTTGTAGGTTTTAGAAGATTATTTGGTCTTGGATCTTGATCAAAGAAAGTGTAACTTGAGATCATTAGCATCTCTTAGTGGACAATCTCACAAGGAGTGTGGGGACTGGACTAACCCAAGCATTTTGGGTGAACCAGGATAAATTGTTGTGTGCATTCTCTTCCCTTACTCTGATTTAATTTGTGTAATCACTAATCACACAGATCACAATTTAATAATTATATTTATACTGTCAGAGAGTGTTGGGAGAACGTTCTCCAGACTGCAACACTTTTGAATATTTGTTTTAACTAACAATCTAATTATATTCTTCAAGTATATTGTGTTTGATAATTTTTATAGGGAATATTTTAAAGGTTCACAATTCAAACCTCCCGTTTCTTGTGAAAAACTTTGCTACTTCAGCCTGTAACTCTTTTCACTAAACCCAACTGTTTTTTATTTTATTTTATAGATAACACTTTTTTTTGTAGATAGGCAAAATGATAAATCATTGAAAACTCAATAGACACAAAGTAGATGGATTGATGTTTGAACGCCGATCATGACATTTAACCTAGAAATTTCGACAATTTTTTCAGTTGAGCTAGTATTTGTGAATATTTTATAAAGAATGCTTTATTAAATAATAAATATGGCTATATGTTTAAAGAAAAAATAGGTTGAAGAAATTTAAAGCACTTTTAACTTCAGTTAGTAATAAAAGATATTCATTCATTCAAATTGATGAGAGTATATTAATGCAATACAAATTCAAAATCGCTAAAAACAAAAGTGATGAATCTACAAACAAACTGATAGCATCCGTTGATAGCATTATTAACTTTTTTTAAGGTATTATTTGTTGTATAATATCCACATAGTAATAAATTTGGATTGTTGATTTAAGATTAAATGGTTAAAATCACTCATACAATAGAATAATCTCAATGGTCAAATTTAAATTGGTAATAAATTTCGAGACAAGAAATTATTTTCTTGTAGACAGATGCTATGTTTACATAAATGTGTTGTGAGTTAAGAACACCACCCAGACGAGTCTTATTCTTATCAAATGCATAAAACATATGATAAGATAAGAATATGATAAGAATATGATAAGAATAAGACATCATCATGCTTCTATTTTTATTCAACTCTCTTATTATTATTTTTTAACAAGCCAAAATGGAATATATATTAATCAAACAATTCCCTCTGCACAAGGTGTGCCAAGAGAATATAAAAGGGATACAAAAAAGTCAAAACCGAGTACCAATAATAGAACTAAACAATGCCTAAACAAGTGTACGGGCTCGATCACCAGCTATGATAATTCGAAACAAGATTACAATTTGTAGTTTTTAACCACCGATAAGAGAACTGTTTGACCTTGTCCAAAAGTTGAGGTAGGGAACACTCTGAGTTTCTAAAGAGGCGCTGATTTCGTTCAGTCCATATAACTCATACACAAGCAAGCCAGATCAGCTGTAGAAAAGATCGTCGAATACGAAGACCGCCGGAAGAGTAAGTAAACTGGACGAAATGGTCCGATAAGTGATGAGAGTCTGCTGACGAGAAGCCGGTGCATGAACGAACTAAAGACAAAAGAGAACCAAAAACCGTGCAAGATAGGAATAAATGCTGAGCCGATTCAACACCACCGCATCCAAATACACACAAATGAAATTCAGGAGTGATGATGCCACGAGCCACTAAATTTGCCTTTGAAGGCAACCTGTCTCTCAAGAGTCTCCAAGCGAAAATAGACACCTTCAAGGGAACCTGTTTGTGCCAAATGAGTTCTTCCGCCACATCCAAAGCAATAGGCTGCTGGGAAGTCAAGAGCTGATAGGCACCACGAACTGAGTAACCTCCATCCAGATCAGCCTGCCACTGCCACCTATCAGATATTGGGCCTGCAAAGAGAAATCGTGAAGTAAAGTCTGACACTCCCTCAACATCTCCTCCTCCCACAACCATAACTGTCTCCGTCACACCCACGTATTCCCCCCAACCTCCCACCCTAGAGAAGACATCTCAGCTACAGTACTAGACTGAAACACCGATAAATCAAACAAGCGCCTAAACCGCTCACTCAAGGGGACCCCCCCCCCCCCCCCCCAACCAAAGATCAGTCCAAAAAAACGTATCCACTCCATCACCCACCTTTTTCGAGACACAATCCCCAAACCATCCTCCTGAGCCCCCTACTCCCTCACGAATCCTCGCAATCTCCCTCCACCAAGATGACCCCCGCCTCCCTCCTCACATAAAGACCCTCGCTCCTCCCCATACCTAGCCACCAAAACACAGTACCACAGTCCCCCTCTATCTACCAACATCCCCCAATACCATTTACCTAGAAGAGCCAAATTGAACTCCCTCAACTGCCTCACCCCCAACCCTCCAAACTCCTGACGTAAACAAATAGTTTTCCAATTAAGCCTAGGTATTTTCCTAGTATTCTCACCACCACCACCCCCCCCAAAATAATTTAATGAAAAGAGATTCAATAGAAGAGATGATACCTGATGGAGCTTTGAAGAAAGAAAGAGCATAGACAGACAGAGAGGTCAACACAGACTTTAGAAGAATCAAGTGACCACCAAAAGAAAGAAAACGACTTTTCCATCCAGACAGTCTCTGTTTAATGTGAGACACCACCGATTCCCAGAAACCCAAGCGTGAAGGATCACCACCAATAGGAAGACCCAAATAAAGAAAAGGCACCTTTCCCGCTCTACACCGCAAAACTGACGCTTTTTAGCCCGGCCTGATAAAGCCCGTTTAAAATATGGGCTAGCCCAAACGGGCCGCAGGTCGCACGCAAGCCTGAATAATTTTAAATAAAAAATAAATATAAGTAATTTATTTTGAGAGTTTCTTTTACCGCACTATGAGTTTCTTAAACATTATCCACTACTTATGTAGCGTGCGGTATTTTTTCCTCAAATTTATCATTTTTACTACTTAAGTAGCGGATGCGTAAAAAAAAGGCGTGCGAGAAACTCTTAGGTAGCGGATGAGTAAAAATAGGGCGCGCTAAAAACTCGTAAGTAGCAGATGAGTAAAAATATGGCACGCGAGAAACTCGTAGGTAGAGGATGAGTAAAATAGGCGCGTGAGAAACTCGTAGGTAGTGGATGACTAACAATAGGGCGCGCGAGAAACATGTAGGTAGCGGATGAGTAAAAATAAGGCGCGCGAGAAACTTGTAGGGCGACAAAAGAAATTCTCTTGTATTATAAGTCAAGGGCCTTTGGCTTTTTTTTTGTCGTTGCTGCTTGATATGTGATGCCTAATTTAATTTGTATTATTTTGGATGATTGATAATTAGATGTGTTGTGATTTAGTTTGCTAGAAATGTAATGTAGGTTTGAATATTTGAATCTAATTTGTCAAAACAAATGGTCCCTATTTGTTGTTTAGAAAATGCAATATAAATTTAATTCAACTTGTGAAAAAATTATTGATCCTCTACATATATGTATAATATATATGTATGTTTTTTTTAAACTTTTTTTTGCCATTTTTAATTTTTTATTGAGAAATTAAATAAAAATGCGGGCTAGGCCGAAAGCTCGGAGCCTGAATAGCGCCGGGCTCGGGCCATACTTTTCAGGGCCAGTTTTTCATCCGGGCTTTTTTAGCCCGGCCCGAAGTAGCCCGAAGCCCGACCGGGCCGCCCGTTTTGACAACTCTAGTCTAAATAACCCAGTCGACAGAGTCATAAGCTTTCTCAAAGTCAACTTTGAATAACAAAAGCTCCTTTTGAAGCTTGCGGGCCTCATCAACTGCCTCGTTCGCAATAAGAATACCACTTAGGATCTGCCTATCTTTCACAAAAGCAGTCTGGGATTCTGAAATAACGCTACTAATCACTCCTCTCAATCTGTAAGCGAGCACATTTTCCAGAATATTGTACAAGCTCCCCACCAAAGAAATCGGACGAAAATCGTTCAAGCGCTGAGGACTGTCAACCTTTGGGATAAGAGCGATGAACGTGACATTAAGCCCTTTTGTCAGTTTACCATTGCGATGGAACTCCGCAATAAACCGCATGATATCACACTGCATCTTTGACCAAAATTCCTTAATAAAACCGAAGTTTATACCATCAGGCCCTGGGATTTTGTAACTGTCACAATTCCACACTGTTGGAACAAAATGTGTTTTAGTACACACCCTTGAGTTTTGATGATAACAAAGTATTAAATGGACAATTGATGTTACTAATTTTTAAATTAAGTGTGCAGGAGAATCCAAAGTTATATCAAGAGCACACTTGGTTTAAGCTCTAAAGGAACCTTATGGAAGTCTGAATCTTTACACTCTGAAAGAGTTCAAAAGCCAAAACGTGGTCATAAGCTAAATATGTTCAGAAGCTCAAATAGGATCAGAATGTCTGCAAGAGCTCAGAAGTTTAGAGAAGTTCAGAAGCTCAGAGACGTTCAGATGCCTACAAGAGTTCAGAAGCTATCTGCTAGTCAAGAGTGATTCAGAAGATGAAGACGTTCAGAAGCTGAATTACGAAGGACTATCAGAGGCCATTTATTCAAGACCAATCAGACTTCAAAGACATCAAAGGTTCATCAGAAGCAAAGGAAATTCCTCCAGTCATCAGAAAGGCTGCATCAACTACTCTTACCAAGCCTGATGATTTGATTAAGGACAACTAATTACAACGGTCATAAAGGATGTGATCCTACTCTCTCTAGGAGCTAGTTGTACCGTATTACTGTATTATGGACAGACAGTAAAAGTGAAGCTTAACTGCGAAGAAAACGTGGCTTTGTTCAAAGGATATTCAAAAGCTACAGCTGTCCATTTACAACGGGAATTTCTACAACGTCTCAATATCTTTCTCCAACTCATATATATACATGAAAGAAAGAATTGATGACTAAGGAACCTCAATAGAAAATATCTCTCAGAATCAAGTGAGAAAAAAGAATTGTAATAGAAAATATCTCTCAGAATTAAGTGAGAATTGAAACTAGCTCAAGCCTCTGAAGTTATTATCTTGTAATAGTTTTAAGCTTAGAAGTTAGTATTACTCCTGCGTGAGTAATTTGGAAAAGTCTCAATCTTATTGATTAGAGCAAAGGAAGTCTCTTAGTCTTGTGTGACTTTGATCAAGGAAGTCTCTTAGTCTTGTGTGACTCTGAGCAAGGAAGTCTCTTAGTCTCGTGTGACTCTGAGCAAGGAAGTCTCTTGTCTTGTGTGACTAGAGCAAGGAAGTCTCTTTGTCTTGTGTGACCTAGAGCAAAGAAGTCTCTTGCTTGTGTGTTTGAGCACCTGAATTGTAATCTTAGTGATTATAGTGAAATTCCTTGGAAGTGCAAGGGGACTGGAGTACTCTCGTTTTGTGAGGGGAACCAGTATAATTCTTGTGTCTCTTTCACTCTCTCATTTACTCTTCCATCATTCTCTTAAATTCAAGTTGGTTGTGTTAACCATTCCGATGTGCTTAAAGACTCTGATAGATACAAATATCTTGAAAAGTTTTTTAAATATCTAAAACACAATTCAACCCCCCCCCCCCTCCCTCTTTTGTTTTCTCCACGCACCTTCAATTGGAATCAGAGCTCCGGTTCTGTTAGAAATCACTTAACAATGAGACAGTCAAGATCCTAAGGAGAAAAACACCATGGCTCAACAATTGGATGATTGGAAGCAGAAGCTATTTCAACAAGTTGCTGATCTTATCAAGGAAGTTGAAGATGGACTGAATATAAATGAAGATCTGAGCAACAATCAAAATCCTTCCACATCAGGGGCTGAACAAACTTCTAATATTGAATCTACAACCACTACTATTTTCTTCACTAGTGATGATAATGAAAGCATTCAGAGAGCAAAAGTAAATGGTCTTTTAGATCAATATGAGGAGTTCAGAATGGAAGAAAATGAGAGCATTGGATAAATGAGCTTAAGATTTCAAGCTATCTCAAGCAAGCTTGAAGACTTCAACAACAAACTTAGCACCAAAGAGCTTGTAAGCAAAATGCTGAGTAGTTTGCCTCTGAATTGGATTGAAATTTCAAATACAATAGAGGAAACTGAAGACATCAATTCAATGAGTCCTGAATCATTGATTAATTTACTCAGAGTTCATGAATTGGCTCTGAAAGAAAAAGAAGAGTTGAGAAGTGAAGAAGCAGAAGCAGCAAGGAAAGGAAAGCAAGCATTGGAACATGAAGATCTTGTTGAAGAACCTGATGAAGAGTATCTTGAGAGGTTTTCAAGAAAACTTCAAAGATGGTACAACTTCAAGAAGAATGGGGGAAAACTAGCTAAAGGAATGACGACCTGGGATGAGCTAGACAACTTCTCTGAAGGTGAATCTGAAAGAGCACCAGGAGCTGAAGGATCAAGTTCTGAAGATGGTTCAGACTCTGAAGATTCAAGTTCTTATGGAGAGTCAGAACCTGAGAACATAGACAACATCCAGAGAAGAATGAATCAGGTATACTCTCGTCTCTCCAAAGAAAAATTGATCAAGCATCTTGAAAAGGCTTTACTTAAATCCTTTATTAGTCAGCAGAAGTATAAAAAGCTTAAAGCAGACTATGAGAATTTAAGTAAGCAAGCAAATCACTCTGAAGATCTTGTTCAAAAAGATTTTGTCAAAACAAAAGATCTTGAGAAAGGATATGCTATGTGTTGCAAACCCCTTAAGCACTCTCCTGCTTTCAAAGAATATTGCAACACAAATGCTGATCAAAATAAAATTGTTTCCATGCTTTGCAACATTAGAATCAACAACACTAATGGGATTGGATACTCTAGTGATAAAACACTAGAGGAACCAAGCTCATTAGCTATTACTGGAAGCCTCTCACTCCCTAATCTTTACACTACATTTGTATCTGATAGTACTCAGATGAAACAAATGAAGGATAAAGATTTGGCAACTAATAGTCTAGGACCCTCAAGTAAGTCGGTACCAAGAGACAAAATAGTTTACTTGATTGCAGGTCAAACAAAGACTCTAGATGTTCCAATCACATGGAGACATGTGAATGTGAATGGAAAGAGAGCAATTGTGCATAGAAGGCACATTTTTGAAGAGTCAGATGAAGAAGAAGATGAAATGGAGTACATAAGCAACATGAGAGAGTATGAAAAATTTGAAGGTTGTTTTGAACAAGACTATGATGATAGCAACTCTTTATGGTGGGATGATTGCCCAGACTTTGATCTTGAAAGAGATTAAACAAAATGTCATCAAAACAACAAAGCTTCAAAATCAGGTAAGTAACTCTCAACTCCTGAATGACATCTCAGAGGAATAACATTCAAGGTTAAAAATATCTTTTTAGGACACTTGACTTATTTAAACAAAATGTTCAGAACTAAAACCTTGAAAAACCATATCTGAACATATATTTTAAATGTCCTGAAAGATTCGTTTTTAGACTCTGAAGTACTTTAGATTTCAGCATCTGAAGTAGTTCAGACTATGAGAACTTTTCAACCTCTGAAGGTTAAGCCTCTGAAAAGGAAATGAATTGCAAACGTTTAAGTATTTTTTACTGAAACGTTTTGGCGCTAAATGGACAACACGTACACACGTTCTGATTGGTTTGAAACAGTTAGTGATGGTTCTTTTCTTTTTGATTTATTTTTTATGTGTGCTTTATTTTGCTTTTACACAAAATCACTTAATCACGTTACACCTTCACAACCTACACTTTCATCTTCTTGACCTCAGAAAACTTTCTTTCTTCCTCAAATTAGCAAAACCCAAAACCCTAACTTCAAAAATGGCAGCATCCACATCAGTTTCAGATTTTCTGTTTGCATTTCCTAAAAACTTCCCAATCAACACTACTACATGCGAAGAGATGTTTTCTACAGATTTGTCTCTCAAGATGGAGGGAAAATCTTTAAACCTGGTTATGGAACAACCAGTGGACTTTGATAGTTTGGGGAAGAATCATTTTGATGTTCTAAAGTTCTTTATTGATCATAGTGGGAGCTTTAGATACATGAATTTACTAAATGGTCCCATCTATCCTACTCTGGTAAAAGATTTCTGGATTAGAAACAAAGTGAAGACGGTTGAAGATTATAATAAGGAGCTGGATGCAAAGAAGAAGGAGAAATTGGAGAATAAGGACAAGACTCCTCAAGAACTGGGATTAAGGGTTGTTGAAGAGACTGAGGTGCATTCTGTTGTTTGTGGCTTCGAAGTGATTCTCACTACTTCAAATTTGGCTAAGGTGTTATCTATTCCCAATGAAGGCATCTACCACACCTATAGTCAAAGTGAGGCATAGAACTCAGAATTTCTAGTGAATATGACCAGACAGTGCTATGTTGAAGGGAAGAGCTGTGAAAGCAACAAGGTGGGTGATTTGAAACCTACTCATAAGGTATTGGCCAGAATAGTTTGGGGATCAATATTTCCAAGGAGTGGAAGTTCTGATTTGAATTAGGCTAAATACATGTTCAATCACCTCTGCAAGGCTGTGAGTGCTATTCAGAAGCAATCCAAGCCAAATGTTCATGTCATCTACCCAAGAATTCTAAGTGAGATTTTCTATCAATGTGGAGTGATAGATATAACCAAAGCTGCTGGTCATAACAATCTGATTAGGGAAATCAGAGCCTCTACAATCTCTGCTCACACCCTCTCCAACATGAACTTGCTAGCAGGAAAAGAGGTACAACCTTCTGATTCATTTGAACTTCAACCACACTCAAAAGATTCAATGGTGAAGAGATATAAGATTGACATACCTGCTGTCTCAAATGGTATTGTCAATCAATACATACAACTGCTGGAAAGTCAATGTGAAGGGCTTGAGATTGAAAAGAAAGAATTGAAGAAGAAAAGGAAGAGGCTGGTGAAAATAAAGGTGGAAAAGAATGAAGCTACGAAGGCAGAGAGTAAAGGAAAAACCAAATCCAAGGCTGGGAGTTCAAATGTGGTAATAATTCAAGATGAAGAAAGTGAAGATGATGATGAACCTTTAATTGTCAGACTCAAGAAAAAGAAATGTGCTGAAGGCTCAACTAAAGACAACTCTGGTAATGTATCTTTGTCTAAACCTGCTGCTGTAAATACTCAAGATACTCAACCAACCCCATCATCAACTCAACCTAGTAATTCACCCTTACAAATCCTTGAAGATCATTTAAGTGGTGAATTATCTAACCCAAATATTCAGAACCCATCCATCCACCCAATCTCTGAACAAATTCAGAACCCAACTCCAAACACCACCCAGACAAGTCCTGAAGACCATCTCACATTAAAACAACTTATCTCAGAACCTGTCCAAACAATACCTATTCAAACAACACCTGAACCCTCTAAAGATCAAGGTTCTGATCACCAACCACTCTCTAAAAAACAAACACAACCCGAACAACAAAGCAGTGAAGAACTTGAACATCACTCTGATGTTTCAGAACATAATGAACTTGTTGATTCAGAAGAAATCCAGAATTCCCCACCAACAAACCATGTTGATGCTATGGTCAGAGAGCTTCATGTGAATGATTTTCATCTAAAAGCATTTGATCAACAGCAACAACAACCACCAACATCACCCTCAAACACTGAACCTTACCCAAACAACTCAAATAACCCTGATATCTTGAGTGAATGCAACAGCTTGTTCAGTCAGATACATGGTCTTCATGAGCTCAGGCAATCTGACATGTCTTCATCTGAATATGATGCCCAATGGGTGAGTTTGACTGAGGATTTGGTGAAGAAATTGTACAGTCTTCAGAAGACAGATATTGAAGAGCAGAAGAGGTTTGACAAAGGTAAAGCTACTGAAGTTGAAGAGGTCATTCAGATTCAAAAGGAACAGAGAGGAATCAACCTGAATCCTCTACTGCAAGAGCAAATGATGAGCAAAACCTGAGGGAGAGGTTAACATCACTTGAGGAAGATCTGAATGTACCTATCCAAGACTCTTTGGGAGCTAATCAAGAGCATCTGAGAAATTCAGTGTATGAGGCTGATATTGAAAGAATTGAAGCCAAGGTGGACAAGTATATTGGGATGATGGAGGAAGTCAATGGAAACCAAAAAGAGATCATGAAAACCTTAGCTCTCCTCTGTAGTCGTCCTCAATAACCCTAAGATTTCTTTGTTTTCTTAATTGTTTATTTGATTAATATTTTGTTAGGCACAGTGATAGAATTAAGCTTATACTGTTGAATGCTTTTCTTCTTCTCTGTGCTAATCTGAAATATTCATTAAATATGTGTTAATCTGATTGTTTCTTTTGGAGATTTTAAACTCTTGTGTTTTTATCCATAACATTGATTTTCATGAGTACAATATTTGGTTAGTCTTAAAGAATCAAATTGCATAACAAGAGAAGGAACATAATAAGAAAATCAAATTAAACAAGCCAAATATAATTTTATTTCATTGAGAACATAAGTTACTGATTACATAAAAATTCCTAAAGACTATTTTCTGGATGCTCCAAAGGCCATATTGTGGTTACAAGCCTAAATATGACCTTTGAAGAGTGGAATTGGATGAGTCATCCAACTGGTTGTCTCTCATGAAGAAACCAATTCTGATGCATCAGTTTGGTTTTCTTCAGGAAAAGACACTAGCCCCTCTAGAGCCTTAGATATCAGTTTGATTTTCTTCAGGAATATATGTCTTTAGAAACTGAAACCAGTCAGAGTCCCAATCTTTTTCTTCAGACTCTGAACTGCGTTTTTCTTGTTCAGACGCTGGCTTTGTTTCTCTTGATTTCTTCGTATGTTTTCTCCTATCTTGACTACCTCTCTTTGAATCTACCTTCTTCTTCTCTGAGCGTTTCATTTTTTCTCTCAAATGATCTATCAAAACCTAAGATTATTCTGTGTGAATAAAATGACTAGGTTTCTCTCCTTTTATAAGCTCAATTCACCGACAATGTCTTAAATGCGTTCAACCACTCCTGACTTGACCGTATTGGACGTTGTACTTGTTATTAATTGCTTATACTACCTTTTTTATAATGACAAAAGGGGGAGAAAGAATATTGATAAATCAATTGTTGGAAGAAGCAAAATTACTTTGCTTTTTAGGCCTTTGTAGTGCTTCAGAGAGAGAACGTAGGAGAGTGGTCAATATAGTGGCATGTGTGACATGCTTTGAAATGACAATATGATCTTGAGGATTTCAAGATATTGTGTTAAAGAGCTCTGAACTGTTTTTCAAAATTTTTGTTTTAAAGCTCTGAACTGTTTGAAAAATATTTTGAACTCTGAAACTGTATTTCATGATAACCATCAGAACCTTATGTGTGTATACGTTTCTAGTGCCTCTGATCCTATTGTCATTCATCTAAATATTTTGTCTATTTCATCTGACGTTTTAAATAAGCACGCATAATTTTAAGGAGAATACATTTATTAATTGAAGTTTATTATTCATAGATAGTTTTTGAGTAAGGGTGCAACTTTATTCAAAGATTATTACACTATGAAAAGAAGAAGCTTGCAAACCTTGTTCTTTACATAGTAAAATATGAATAATTTAAGTCATATAATAAAGTAATTCTTAAACTGATTAAAATTAACTATGGATACAAAATAGGGGGAGCTTACAAACCTAACCCTATGGGATATCAGACTTAGGGGGAGCTTGCAAAACTCAGAAGTCTAATGTCAACATAGCTAAATTTTATCAACAACAATTGTATTTAATACTTATGTTTGTCATCATCAAAAAGGGGGAGATTGTTGGAACAAAATGTGTCTTAGAACACACCCTTGAGTTTTGATGATAACAAAGTATTAAATGGACAATTGATGTTACTAATGTTTAAATTAAGTGTGCAGGAGAATCCAAAGTTATATCAAGAGCACACTTGATTTAGACTCTGATGAAACCTTATGGAAGTCTGAATCATACACTCTGAAAGAGTTTAGAAGCTAAAACGTGGTCAGAAGCTCAAAGAGGATCAGGATGTCTGCAAGAGTTCAGAAGCTCAGAGAAGTTCAGAAGCTCAAAGATGTTTAGATGCCTACAAGAGTTCAGAAGTTATCTGCTAGTCATGAGTTATTCAGAAGATGAAGACGTTCAGAAGCTGAAATACGAAGGACTATCAGAGGCCATTTATTCAAGACCAATCAGACTCCAAGACATCAAAGGTTCATCATAAGCAAAGGAAATTCCCCTAGTCATCAGAAGGGCTACATCAACTACTCTTATCAAGCCTGATGATTTGTTTAAGGACAACTAATTGCAACGGTCACAAAGGATGTGATCCTACTCTCTCTCTAGGAGCTAGTTGTACCTTATTACTGTATTTTGGACAAACGGTAAAGGTGAAGCTAAACTGCAAAGAAGACGTGGCTTTATTCAAAAGATATTCAAAGACTACAGCTGTCCATTTTACAACGGGAATTTCTCCAACGTCTCAATGTCTTTCTCAACTCATATAAATATGCAAAAGAAAGAATTGATGACTAACGAACTTTCATAGAAAATATCTCTCAGAATCAAGTGAGAATAAAAGAAATGTAATAGAAAATATCTCTCAAATTAAGTGAGAATTGAAACTAGCTCAAGCCTCTAAAGTTATTATCTTGTAATAAGTTTAAGCTTAGAAGTTAGTATTACTCTTGCGTGAGTAATTGGAAAAGTCTCACTCTTAGTGATTAGAGCAAAAGAAGTCTCTTAGTCTTGTGTGACTCTCAGCAAAGGAAGTCTCTTTGTCTTGTGTGACTCTGAGAAAGGAAGTCTCTTGTCTTGTGTGACTTGAGCAAGGAAGTCTCATGCTTGTGTGCTTGAGCAAGGAAGTCTCTTATCTTGTGTGATTTGAGCAAGGAAGTCTCTTGTCTTGTTTGACTAGAGCAAGGAAGTCTCATGCTTGTGTGCTTGAGCATCTGAATTGTAATCTTAGTGATTATAGTGAAATCCCTTGGAAGTGCAAGGGGACTGGAGTACTCTCAATTTGTGAGGGGAACCAGTATAAATTCTTGTGTCTCTTTCTCTCTCTCACTCTCTCATTTACTCCTTCATCATTCACCTAGTTTCAAGTTGATTGTGTGAACTATTCCGTTGTGCTTAAAGACTCTGATAGATTTAAATATCTTGAAAAGTTTTTAAATATCTAAAACACAATTCAACCTCCCCATATCACAAGGAGCATAAACGTTTGCTAAAAAAATTCCTCACCCGACTTAGTAAACCTACGATGACACCACAAGACATGCTCTCGACTGGTCGACGACCAGACTTCAACCTCCAAGGTATCCCACAAAGCCAGCAGTCCTCCTGACGCCCCTATAGAAGGACGAAAGGAGAAAGCATGATTCGGGGAACCCCATAGGGAAGCGCTTAAAAAGTCATCACAGCAATGTAATTTCGTTTCTTGTAAGCAAACAATTGAGGGGTTCATTTCCCCAAACAGCTTATGAACCTCCTTCCTTTTCTCAAGCCCTCCCAAACCTCTGATATTCCACGATAAGATCTTCATTGGACACACACACACCCCTCCTCAACACTCCACGCACACAAACTAGCATCGTTCCGTCGGCGCACCTCCTTCCTCCAGTGGCTCGTCCAAAATCACCTGCACGCATTTCCGATCCCTTGAGAGTGCTTTGAACCTATTAGTAATGTCACCTTTAACTTGAACACCAATGACTCTCCCTATTCCCCTTACATCCTCCATTGCCCTCTGCTTGTTACCATGCATGACCACCCAGTGTTCCCAATCATTTGTAGCTGAAGCCGACGAGCTTTGAGAGGGCTCCACACTATTCCTGATAGAATTACTCTTCTCCCGGTGGCGGAGTGTGTTCTTCTTCAGAATCTTCAAAACCTCATCCCGATCTTTGATCGGCATACGTGCCACCTTTTTAAGACTATGAGAGGAGTGGTGCAACACCCCCCTGCTTTCTTTCTTTCTTTTGTCCTCCAAGTGTACAACAGGACTCTGTTCCTTGGGTAACCTACTACCTTTTTTATTCCTTTTGTTAGATGATAAAATAACACTCGCTTCTCCAAGATTGTGATCATGCAACCATTCCCAGCTTCACGGTCCCGAAACCACCGAGTGCTTAGCCCCAGGCGGCCACGAGTCAGCACGTTTTCTCTGATTAGGATTCGGATAGGTATGTGTCCCTACGTTAGCCACTTCACAAACATTGTCTACACTCACACTATTGTTGTTGGTAACCGTACATGGCGCAAAAGGTGGCAATTGGGGATCCCTCTCTAAGTTATCTGTTCTCTGTGAAATTCTTTCTGCCATGTCAAATTCTTTGTCAGAGAGGTTTGGCTGATGCTCTTCTGGTCTTTCCCCTGACTCCACCTCTGCCACAAGTTTCTCAAGCAACACATCAACTTTATTGTTGGCCTCAAGATCAATGTGCTCTTCCTCATTATCTGAATGTGAAGCCTCCGGGGTTTTTCCTTCCGCCAGCAGACAAGAGTCCTCACCCATAGCATAACCCCACTCTTCCAAGATCTTAACCTCCACCACCTCCTCGTCCACCAGTACTTTTGCTGTGCTCTTAATAACTTCCAACAGGGGTGTAGCTATCAGAATTCTGGCATAGTCAAACCGGATCTTATCCACGGTGTGACTGTCTGCACGAAGGTAACTACCTCCAAGTTTTGTTTTAAAGGTATACTACCATTTTTCTGAGAGCCTAGATTGCCTTCATTCCTGACACCCCCCAAATTAATCATCACATCCCCCACTCTGACACCCTCGGCCACATCAAACTCTCTCGTGCCATCAGACTTTCTCGTGCCACCATGGGTATCCTTACCTCCTTCAGTCAATGTCTCCTGCCTCCCGATGACAGTCTCTGCCGCCATCCGAACTTCCCCGTGCAGCCCCTTCCCGCTGGTTGTCTCTACCTTTCTCTTCATCGTCACGTCGTTCTTTTCCGCCCTTACATTCATTATCTCCTTCGTATCTTTCCGATCGAACCTAGCCAATCTTGCTCGAACTCGGAAGTGGCCAAACCACACGTTGTTTAACGCCTTCAACAGCTTATTGACATTTCTAACATTTGAAAACTTCGCAAAGCTAAAGACGTCGCCGTAATAGTTTCTCTTTTTGGCCACATACACGTCGTCGAGTATTCCACAAACTTTAAAACCCTTCCTAAGATCTAATAACAATAAATGATCCGGAAAGTTTGTAAAATAGAAAGATACGTACCGTTTAAAATCTGACCCAAACCCATCCCTCTCCTTGCCAACATTCTGCTCATCTTCTCCATTATGAAGGAAAGCCACGTTGTTGTAGAAGAAATGAGGCGCACCAGCCGCATGAAGATGTTGAAGCCTAGACGTCTTACTGATGTTAACCTTGCGTATGATCTTTTCATCTTCATCTCTATGCCGTGCCGCCAAGAATTCCACGCCGTATGAGTAAGGCCCACTCTAATCCTCTCGAGCATGGTGAAACCGAGTCATGTTTGCGTTGCTGTCATGGAAAAAACGCGGTCTGTCAACGTGCGTACGTGAAGCAGCATAATCATCACGCATTCTTAAGTCGCTTTCTCTAAAATGGGTCGATGCTTCATGATGGAGATATTGCGGCGACATGGATCTAGACCAATGGTAACCTGCATCGCGCGACTGCCCAGGATGGTAAGCATAATCTTCTCTGAATCATGAAACGTTCCTCTGTCTGATAGGACCTCTATCCGCTTGTCCGGACGCTTTCCGACGTCGCGATCTCACCTCAGTCCAATCTCCCGTATTCCCCCCCATATGTGGCGCCCTGCTTGGAACCCTACCCCCCCCCCCCCCCTGTTTGATCTCTCTTCCGGCGAAAAAGAGTGCCGGCGCGGTTTCCCTAGGTCAAGCCTATGGCCACCGCCTCTCTCACTCTCTCTACCTCTCATATTTTTCTTCACTTTTTGATATTTTAGAGAATTTAACTATCCAACTCTCTTATCATATTACTTTTTATTTGCTATAAATTCATTTTATTTGAGATAATTATAATTATATTAAATAAGTCGAACATTAAAAATATTATTTCATCCTTATTTTTGTTTATCGTTAAATATATTTTATGTGAATGCGACAATTTTTGCCAATCTTAGATAAATATAATTTCTGAATGTGTTTGAGAAAGGTGAAAATGTCGAATTTGTATACATCTTAATATCAAGAATCATCACAATTACTCGTGATGCAGAAGCTTGAGGCTTGAATTAGACACTCATTTGACTTTGTAGTATGAGTTTAACTTCTCAAAACAAATGATTTACATCATCTATAACAAACTTAGTACTAATTCTGATTTTAGAGATATTTTGAATGCATGTAAAGTTTTTTTGTTTTTTTTTTTACTAAATTTTAACATAATTTTTTTCAAGAGACAAACAAATAATGTCACTTTTTTTTTAACTGAAACAAATAATGTCACTTATTTGTCAGTGAAGATGTTTTTCTATTTTAACAAGTAATTGTTTATATTTTTTTATAATGTTGTTTATACCAGTTCTTTTATAATGATGTTTATCCTAGTTCTTAAAGTTATGATCCCATAGTATATATTGTAACTTTGTAACGGAATGAAATGAAATGAGTTAATTTTTTTTTATAATAATGAAATGAGTTAATTGTGATCATGTAAACAATAAATAAATCATTTTTTATTGTGTTTATTGTTGTGAGCGTTCAGGGGGAGGTTGTATGTTGCTGGCCTCTGCTCGGTGTGAGGGTGGTGTAGTCGAGCGTTGATACCTTCGTGGGGAAGGTCGAAAGTAGTTCAGTATTTGGTGTTGGCCATCTTCCAACGTCATGATGCGAGCGTTCTGCTCGTTCAAAGTCTTGTTGGTCTCGCGTAGAGCGGCGACCAAAGTCGATATATCCGAATCTTGCCGAGGATTTGGTTGAGCTTTTTCTGCTGGCTTTTGCGGTGTTCTCTGTGGCTGCTTTTCCAACTGCCGCTCCGTAAGAATTTGAACGGCTTCTTCATCCTCTGATGAGAAGGATGTTTTGCGTCCTTCTCTAGGGTCAAACTTCGGTATCTGTTGATCATTGGTGTCCACCGGAGAAAGAACGGTGTTATGTTCACACGAAAGATATGGTGGTACGACGTCGGTGTTGTTGCCGTCGTTGTTGATTTGCGATACATTGGCCATGATGATAGTGAAAATTGGATCGATTTTGATCTTTGATTCTTGGTTTAAAGAAGAAAAGATGGGGGGAACTCAGTTCCCACAGACGGCGCCACTGATCTAACCTGATGATCAGAGAAGGTTGAAGCCTGCAAGCCGTCATCAAGCAACAATCGTCCACCGAAAGGGGTTGTACCTGCAGGCGCTCTGATGCCAAAGTCAGAAGAGCACAAGAGATACAAGAGAGAATAAGATAGTGAGAGTTAGAATGAGTGTTGAATATTTGACTCTCCTGTATAGGAGAGCTTATATAGTTGCCCCCAACATTTGGCAAAAGGTCCTCTTAATGAGCCGTGAAGAGCAGCCCATTAAGAGCGACTGCCAAGATAACTCCCCGAATGCAGGGGAAGTCGTTGCCAGCCGTTATCCTGGGTTTAGGGATGGCAATGGATGCCCATGGGTGAGGGTTTTACAGTACCCAAACCCACACCCAAAACAATCACCCAAATCCAAACCCAAATGTTGTATGGGTGACAAATCAAAACCCACACCCACATCCATTGGGTTCGGGTTTTTCCACCCAAACCCAAACTCGCAGCAAAATCACGCATAATTAATTATCTGGCCAAACTCGGCCCGAATTCTTTCTCATAAAATGCAAAATGTAGCATAGTAATTAAATTACATAGTTCAACAGAAGAAATTAACATAGTTTGGTGACATTAGTAATTAAATTACATAGTTCAACATAAATTATATAGTGAGTGAATTGACCGAGTGAGTGAAGGAAAGTGTGAACCCTAATTTTGACACTTATATATATATGCTTATGGTTAATTAGGTAATTTTACAATATAGGTGGGTGTGTGGTTTCGGGTGTGGGTTTGCGTGATCCCAAACCCACACTCATAGTTTCTGGTGTCACCCAAACCCAGTCAACTCGGGTTTCGCCCGTTGACTTGGATTTGGGTTCGGGTGGTCTCATGGGTTTGAATTTTCCTTCCATCCCTACCTGGGTTGAGCTGTTTCATGTTCCAAGGAGAGTGGATAGGCTCAGGTGGACTTACGTTGAGGAGCACGTGGATGGCTACGTCAGTGGAGCGGACCCATCTCCTTATTGGGCCGTGTCCGATGTCCTAGCAAAAAGGGATTTGGGCTAGCATTGGGCCGAGTCCAAAACAGGAGTAGTTCTTAAAGTTATGATATATAGTATCTTGTATTATTGTGACTTCATTTATGAATGCAATGAGTTAATTTATTTATTTTGGTACAAATGCAATGAGTTAATTGTGATTATGTAAAAATAAATAATCATTAACCAAGTTATTGTGCTCAAGTGGTTAATGAGCTTCACCAAAGGACGAATCATTTGGGAGAAGCCGAGTTCGATTCTTGGGTGGAACAATTTCTTGGCCGGACACACTTATCTCGTGGTACGTCAAACTCTAGATCAATGTTGTCAAAACCGGACCGGCGGCCGGTCAGACCGGTCGGACCGGGAACCGGCGGTGGTAACGGTCCGATCAGGCCTGGAAAACGGCCAGCAGCTGAACTGGAAAAAACCCGGTCGAACCGGCTCGGAACCGGTAAAAACCGGTGAACCGGCTGGCTCAAGCGGTTCACCGGTTCCACTCTTTTTTTTCCCCTGGATCAAAACGACGTCGTTTTGCTTTTTAAAAAATAAAATATAATAAAAACCGAATCAACATAAGGGTTAAACGATGCGTTTTGTTAAATAAAAAAGGTGGAAACTTGGAAATTGGAAAGGTCGTATTGTTCAGTCTCAAACAAACTCACGTAAACTGTTCTTCTTCTTCCCCCACCTTCTTTGAACTGCAATCAACCCTTCCCCTTCCTGATATTGCGCCGGCGATCAACCCTTCCACTCCTCTGCAGCCGTTTTCTTCTCCCAAGTCCATCAATGTCTTGTATTCCTCAAGTGAGTGTTTTATACTTATATTTTTTTTTGTGAACCTTTTTATTATGTTCTGGTTTTTTCCTTCTCTTGTTATGATCTTTGTTGTTGTTCTTGTTATGATGTTTATTGTTATTATTTGCCTTAGTTAGTTTTTTTGTTTTTTGTTATTTACTTCTAGGGTTAATGTTGATAGTTGTTCTTGATACTGAAACTTGCTCAATCCACCAATAATTAAACATCATAGGACTCTATTCAGACTGTTTTGATCATGAATTGTTTATGGGACTATTAAAATTTCAAACTGTTGTTATAGAATTTTTTGTTACTTATATGATAGAGAAATAGAGTGCAAAATTTGTTCTTTTCCCTATATTTTTGTTAATTATCTGACAGAGTGCAAAAGTTGTTATTTTCTATATCTTTTTGTTATTTATTTGATTAAATTTTTTTTTGTGTTATTTTCTATATCTTTTTGTTACTTATTTGATTAAAAAAAAAAATTTGTGTTATTTTCTAAAATATTTCAAGTGTGAAGAAATTTTCTATGTATTTTAGTTATTGCACTATTTTGGCAATTATTTTGGATTATTATGTTGCCAATGGATATTATGGCATTATTATTATGCTCGCCAGTTCGATGACCGGTCCGGTTCTAACAACCTTACTCTGAATTACTAGACCCCTTTCCCTAGGAACCAGAGGGTTATAAACCAAAAAAACAAAAAAATCATTTTATTCCTGTCCGAGACTTTATCGCATAATAGACATATTGAATCCATTCGTGTTATGTTGAGATTTGATTCCTGTTTAGCTATTGATGTGGAAGGCAGAAGTGGAGGTCTGACAGTGTTCTGGAAGGATAGTAGTAAGTGTCGAGTGCTTAATTACACGCGTAATTTTATTAATATGTTAGTGGAAGATGAGCAGTGGGGCGAGTGGAGGTTAACGTGTTATTATGGGTATCCGGAACGGAATAGGCGTCGTGCTGCTTGGAATCTCTTACGAGTTTTAGGTAATATGTCTTCTATTCCTTGGTGTATTATTGGTGATTTCAATGACTTACTCTCTCAGGCCGATAAAAAAGGTATTCATCCTCACCCGAATGGTTTGTGTATGGGGTTCCGACAGGCAGTTAGTGATTGTGATTTAACAGATATTCCAATTGAGGGACATCCGTTTACTTGGATAAAGAGTCGAGGTACCCCTCATGTGATTGAAGAAAGGTTAGATACGGCTATGGCTAGTACTAGCTGGCTTCAGTTATTTCCCCAGGCGAGGTTAACGAATCTTCTGGCTTCACATTCAGACCATAGTCCAATATTGCTACAGTGTAAGCCTTTTATTAGGACACAGATCAATCATTCTTTTCGGTTTGAGAATAGTTGGCTAAAGGAGCCTGATTTAGAGGATGTGGTGGTTGAGGGTTGGGGGGGAGAGAGAATCTGGAGGTGGTTGACCGAGTGATTAGATGCGCTAATAAGCTTCAAAGGTGGGGAAAAAAGAAAAGGATAAGGTTTAAAGAGGAGATTGATGAATGTGTTAGGCGGATGAATGAACTACGAGGTAACCAGGATGAAGAGGGAAGTATACAATATCAAGAATTATCGGAGAGGCATGCCACGTTGTTGATACAAGAGGAGGGGTACTGGAAACAAATGGCTAAAATGCATTGGCTCCAAGAGGGGGATATGAACACTAGATTTTTCCATATGTCAGCAACTGTGCGTAGCAAAAAGAAGAAGGTCACAATGTTGATTGCGGATAATGGTACAGAGGCACATACTCAGGAAGAACTTTGTGAGGTGTCCAAGAATTACTTTGATACTCTTTTCAAGCCCAGAGTTGGAGATCATGACCCCGTACTTAATCTTATTCAGCCAAGAGTGACCGACGATGATAATTTCGCTCTGACGGCGCCTATTACAAAAGTTGAAATTCAGCAAGCGTTGTTTCAGATGCATCCAGATAAATCTCCTGGTCCAGATGGGTTTAATCCAGCTTTCTATCAGAGGTTTTGGGAACAGTGTAGTGATGATATATTTAGTGCCGCCTCTACTTGGTTAGAGAGGGGATATTTCCCTACCAGTCTCAATGAAACAAATATTTGTCTTATTCCTAAATGTGACAATCCTACATCAATGAAGGATTTGCGCCCTATTTCGCTTTGTAATGTCTTGTATAAAATGATCTCTGAAGTGCTAGCCAACAGGTTGAAGTGTTGTCTAGATAAATGCGTTTCTCAAGAGCAGTCAGCTTTTGTGGAAGGTAGATCGATCCTTGATAATGCTGTTATTGCCACAGAAGTTATCCATGCTTTGAAGCGGAAGACCAAGGGTAGAAGAGGTGAGTTGGCACTAAAGATTGATATTAGCAAGGCCTATGATAAGGTTGATTGGGGTTTCCTCCGCGGAGTTATGACTAAGATGGGGTTCGCTGATGTATGGATTCGGTGGGTTATGATGTGTGTTAGTTCAGTCAACTACTCGGTGTTGATGAATTCTGACTGAGTTGGCTCTATTCCGCCAGGGCGAGGATTGCGACAGGGTGATCCATTATCTCCTTATTTATTTATTTTGGTAAAAGAATGTTTAACTGCTCTCATTCACCAGGCTGTCGGTAGGGGTGACCTTCATGGTGTGAGGATTTGTCGTGGTGCTCCAGAGGTCTCTCATCTTTTGTTTGCAAATGATTGTTTCTTATTTTGTAGGGCTAATGTAGCTGAGGTGAATGAACTCATGAGGATTTTACATACTTATGAAACAGCTTCAGGTCAGGAAGTTAATCTAGTTAAATCAGAAGTCTTTATTAGTCGGAATATGTCTCGGGCAGCTAAAGAAGATCTCTCTCGTATCCTTGGTGTCAAACTTGTATTGGGTACAGGTATATATCTTGGATTACCGTCCATGGTTGGCAGAAGTAAAAAAGCAATATTTTCCTACATCGAGGATCGTATTTGGAAAATAATTAATTCCTGGAGAGGACGTGCGCTGTCAAAGGCAGGCAAGGAAGTCATGATAAAGTCGGTTCTGCAGGCAATACCCTCATATGTAATGAGTATGTTTATTCTTCCTGCTTCACTTATTGATGATATTGAAAAAATGATAAATGCTTTTTGGTGGAGGGGCGGTAGTACTAATAATAATACTAAAGGTATTCATTGGTTAGCTTGGGAGAGACTTGCTTGCCCGAAGGCTCATGGGGGTTTAGGCTTTCGTAATTTTGAAGCTTTTAATAAGGCTATGGTTGCAAAACAAGTTTGGAATATCGTTCAGAATCCGAACTCATTGGTAGCAAAATTAATTAAGGCCAGATATTTTCCAAATTCCTCTTTATTTGAGGCTCCATTGGGATACAACCCCAGCTTTGCATGACGTAGTATGTGGCAAGCTAGACAAATTCTTTCTCTTGGATGTAGGTGGCGGATTGGGAGTGGGGATAATATTTGTGTTGTGCATGACCCTTGGTTGCGTGGATGTGCTAATAGATGGGTGCTCTCGCCTCAACCAACAGGTGTATATCAGTTATCTGTCAGAGATTTGTTACACGAAAATTATAAAGCGTGGAATATAGTTAAGGTTCGAAACTTGTTTTCAAAAGATGTAGCGGAGAAGATTCTGGAAACACCTCTTGTTAGCTCGGTCCGTGAGGATAAAGTGGTATGGGAGGAGGAAAGAAATGGGTGTTATTCAGTGAAATCCGGGTATAAGTTAGCTATGCGTTACATAATTGGTAGCGACAAATATCATGTTAGAGGCAATTGGAATGGAATTTGGAAAGCTCAAGCTCCGCACAAGGCACGTCATTTACTCTAGCGCTTATGTAGAGGATGTCTCCCAACTCGTTCTCGATATTTGGAAAGGCGAGTGAAATGTACACTCAATTGTCCTGTGTGTGATGAGGAGATTGAGGATGAGCTTCACATATTCTTTAGGTGTGCAGTAACCCGGGATAGTTGGAGTGCAGCTGGTCTGTCGTCTATCTTACATAATGCTACGTACCAACAAACTAATGCTATGGATCGTATTTTCGCTGTTTGCAGCAATGACAGTAGTGATACTATTGGTAGAGTGGCTATGTTACTCTGGTGCATTTGGCACAATCGTAATGATAAGCTCTGAAATGATAATGTCCAGATGTCACGTCAAATTGGAAGACATGCTTTTGATGCTTGGAATGATTGGTACTCAGTGCATAAGTTACAGGGTAATAATGTGAGCGGGACTACAGAAGCTGATTTGGTAAGGTGGGAGAAATCAGCTCTAGACTGGGTAAAATGTAACGTTGATGTTGCCTTTGTGTCTGGATCTGGAAGGACCTCGGTGGGATTGTGTTTTCGCGATCATAGTGGTCACTTCATGGCTGGTATGACTCAATGGCAGCAAACTGTGATTTCATCTGTAGAAGGAGAAGCATGGACTTTACTTTTAGCAATGGAAGAAGCTAGACATAGAGGACTGGATCGAGTTCAATTTGAAAGTGATTCGAAAATTTTGATAGAGGCCATTCATATGAAGCGTAGAGGCAACTCCGAGTTTCTGTCAATTGTTCATGATATCCTTAGTCTTATGTCATCTTTTATAAACTTTGAGGTTAAGTTTGTTAGGAGACAAGCGAATTTGGTTGCTCATACTCTTGCTAGGGCGGCCAATTCTTGGGTTAGCTTCCATAGATTTGAGAATATTGCTTTTTGTATTGAACATTTAGTTTGTAATGAAATGCAGTAAGTTTGTTTGTTTCAAAAAAAAAAAAAATTTATATAAAGTATCGTAATTTTGATGGAGAAAAGCGAATATATTTGAGTATTTATCGTTGTTTGGCATTGATGATAATTGGTGATAAACAGTAAAAACGCAGATCAGTTTCAACTCTGTTGCCAACGTGACACATCATCTTCATATCAGCTAATAAAATCAAAATACAATAATCGAAAAAATGAAGAAAGGATAAAAGCTAAAATTATTCATTCTATTCTATTCCTATCTCATTCATTCATTCACATTCACTCTCAAAAACAAAAAAAAACTCTCTTTTTTCTCCTTCTATCTCTCAACTTCCTCATCATCATAATCATAATCTTCCAAACACAACAACAACATACCACACACACACTCCAACGTTGTTAATCCAACAAAAACCCATCATCTCTCTCTGTCTTGTTTCTCTCATCCACCGATTCATTCTCAACATCATCATATGCACCAGATTCACAATTTCTTCATTTTTCTTATATGTAATCATTCATTCATAATCACCCTTTTCTATAATTCTTCGATCTCTCTCACCATCTGCATGCCACTCATCACAAATCTTCTTCTCTTCTGTTCTTCCCCTGAATAAATTTTCTACTTTTTTTTTTTTACTTTTTATTTTCTGGTTGCGTATTCAGCAAGTGTACTTGTTGAATTTGATTACCCAAATGATTCTCTGATCTGAAAAACTCACACAAAATATTAAAATTAAAATCAATTACTATGGTCATGTTCAAGCGACCTTTTTTACGGTTCCAATTACAATCCCCTGTTTCCTCTGTTTCTGGGTTTTCAATGGAAAACAATTTTTCTAATTTTGATTATGATGATCTCACTTTGATCAATTACGATGACTTCACGTGAATCAAAGATTTTAACTTTGATCACAAAAAGTTGAAAAATTCCTTTCTTTTATAGGAATATCCAGGAGAAGAATCAATACTATACTTCTCCTCAAAGTTTTCGTCTTTGGATTCATCTTCAAATATCCTTTAACTTTTTCCATTTTTTCTTGCTTTTTGTTCATCTGGGTCATCATCTAATATCTAAATTAACGTTCTTTTGAAACGATCGTGTTGATTTTCGTCTTTGGCTGAGGTTTTTGTTTTTTGTTTCTTAATTTGGTGTTTATGAAGTGATTTTTTTTTTCATCCTCTTTTATTGGAGGTTCATGAGTTCATGGGTCTAAAATCTAAATGCTTTGTTTTTTTTTTTTTTTGTATTTATAGTTCATGATTTATAAATTATAATGGTATAAATATATAATCAACCTAGACATTGATCATATAGTTTTTTTTTTTTTCATTTTGTGTCACATAATCATGAGTTTATGTTAAGTATGTTTTTGTTTGTAGGTTTGAGACGTGAGATTTGCTAGTGAATTATATTTTTGAGGTACACATTTTTTGCAAGTTAGTAAAATAATATGTGAAGTTTGACTTTAACATGCTATAATTAGAGAAACAAAGAAATTAATCAATTAAATTAATTGAATGTAGTAGTAATAAATTTGCACATATTTTGGTAACTTAGATATTTTCTTCTGCAAAGTTTGGGGGCACTGCCTAAAGTATTTGCAGTGCCCATGGACGCCACAACAAGCGGAACCCCAACTATCCAATACCACTCTAACATCAATGACCAGACAATTACCGCCATCGTTGTTGCCACGCCACTTCCAACATTTCAAAGGCAACAACGCCATTGCTTAGGAAACTCTACTCCTGGAGAGTTTCCTTTGTCTGCTAAACCCGCTATTGTTCTCCATGTCCTTACATCGTGTAATTTGGATCCTCAAGACCTTGCTAAACTAGAGGCAAGTTCAAGTTCTATCTATGCTATCAAATTATCGATCGAGATTAAAGGGTATACATTGTCAATGTAAAACCGGCCGATTTACACTGATATCCAATGAGAACATTTTATTTTGCCACTTCATAGTATCAATTTTAAGTTACAAGAGTGTCGTGACATGTCAGAAACTCAGAATAGTGGATTTTCATTGGATACATGTGTAAATTTTGGTTTACACTATCGGTGCATCCCTTTAAACTCTTACGAATTTACCAATGCAAATAATGTTGTTGGCATTGTTTTTATGTGTCTATTGCAGGTAACATGCTCCTTCTTCAGGAAGCCAGCAAACTATGCTCCGGATTTTGCGCTGTCGTTATGCGAACTTGCTGCATTTGATATGTGCATGAAGAGAGCCATCTTTAAGCCAATGACGACAGAAGAAATGCAAGATTTGAAACAAAGATGTGGAGGTTCTTGGAAGTTGGTTCTGAGGTATTTGTTAGCTGGAGAAGCATGTTGTAGGAGGGAGAAATCACAGGCAATAGCAGGTCCTGGTCACAGCATTGGTGTGACATCTAAAGGGAATGTTTATTCATTTGGATCCAACAGTTCAGGACAACTCGGGCATGGAACCACCGAAGAAGAATGGCGACCTCGACCAATAAGGTGGGACATTGTAAGCTTATGGTTAGTTAACTTGAAAGTGAACTAGTTGATTTAAACTTTAATGGAACTTCATTATGTTTCAGAACTTTGCAAGGCATTAGAATTATACAAGCTACTGCTGGTGCTGGGAGGACAATGTTGATCACGGATTCTGGACGGGTCTATGCATTTGGGAAAGATTCTTTTGGAGAAGCTGAATACGGAGGCCAAGGTTCTAAAACTGTTACAACTCCGCAGTTAGTGGAGTCATTGAAAAACATATTTGTTGTTCAAGCTACTATTGGTAACTTTTTCACAGCTGTATTGTCAAGAGAAGGAAGGGTTTACACATTTTCTTGGGGCAGTGATGGCAAACTTGGCCACCACACCGATTCAAATGATACGGAACCTCGACCTTTATTAGGAGCTTTGGAAGACATACCAGTAGTGCAAATTGCTGCTGGATATTGCTACCTTCTTTGTCTGGCTTGTCAACCAAGTGGAATGTAAGTTCCAATCACATATCTTAATCTAATTCTTACATGTATTTACATTATAAGTCCATCTATCATTGTCAAGAGTCCCACATTGGATGAGAAAAGACCTGAAAAGGTGTTTTTGAGAGATGAATAGTCCTCTCCATACGAGCCGGTTTTGTAGGATTCAGTTGGGCCTGATCCAAAGTTAACTAGTTTATAGATGTTACTTCATTCTTGTTGTATTAATCATTTGAATGTTTTGT
This sequence comes from Trifolium subterraneum, assembly GCA_951799995.1. NCBI lineage: Eukaryota > Viridiplantae > Streptophyta > Magnoliopsida > Fabales > Fabaceae > Trifolium > Trifolium subterraneum. Next base: position 27,344,749 of record OX637468.1, read on the forward strand.
ATGTCATATGTCTATGAAAACTTACAGGTCGGTGTACTCAGTTGGGTGTGGCTTGGGAGGCAAGCTAGGACATGGAACAAGAACTGATGAGAAATTCCCTCGTTTGATCGAACAGTTCCAAACGCTAAACCTTCAACCCATGGTTGTTGCAGCCGGTGCTTGGCATGCTGCTGTAGTAGGACAGGATGGTCGCGTTTGCACATGGGGATGGGGTCGATATGGTTGTTTGGGACATGGGAATGAAGAATGTGAAGCAGCACCTAAGGTAGTAGAAGCATTAAACAATGTCAAAGCTGTTCATGTTGCAACAGGAGATTACACAACCTTTGTTGTGTCTGAAGAAGGGGATGTATATTCTTTTGGTTGTGGAGAATCTGCTAGTCTCGGGCATAATGCAGTAATTGATGAACAGGTCAGCTTAGCTTATTCATTTATTCCATTACCATGTATGAAGGTCACACTGTGTGACTATGCATTTCCCGAATTGTAATTAGTAAACAAAAATATAATTAATAGATATAGCATTTTAGGAAGCAATGTAGCACCGACACATCATATCAAAGGTCTGTCTAGTGTCCGACCCGACACTGGAAAAGGTGGTTACGTTTAATAACTTCCGTATGTTCACAGATTACTACAGCTGTCTATGTATTAGTGTCAGAACTGTGTATGGTGTCCGTGTCTATATCAGTACTTCGTAGTTAGACAGACTTCAATGAAACAATTTACCTTATCTTATAAACCTATATATTTTAGACATAATAACGGTGATACTTTTTTTGTTAAATGTTATGATTACAGGGAAACAGACATGTAAATGTGTTGAATCCGGAGCTTGTGACATCACTGAAACAGATCAATGAAAGGGTGGTACAGATTAGTCTGACCAATTCCATATACTGGAATGCTCATACCTTTGCTCTCACCGAATCAGGGAAACTTTATTCATTTGGGGCCGGAGACAAAGGACAGCTAGGAATTGAACTTGTTGCAAACCAGACCGAAAGGGTAAATCCAGAACGAGTCGACATTGATCTTGGTTAACTGTTTGTGCCTCTAATCACCAATTCTTTAAACCATTTTATATCGTCTAATTTATGATCGTCACCATGCATAGCATTTAGTGTTTAAATTTCCTTTGTCTATTTTGTAAATATAATCAAAGAATGCAGTGTCATGAAGGTCCAAGGTAGGTAAAAAACAGCTAACAAGGGCCTGTCTTTATTTATGGTCTTTCATATTTACTCTTAGGTTTCAACCGGTTTGTTGATAGTTTGTTTATTTATACATTGTTGATGGTTCATTTATCTAAAGTTTAGTTTGTCTTGAATTTGTTTTCATTGCATCATTTGCTCTAAATTGTTTGTCAAATTTATGATTAATTTCTATTATGGTTTGGATTATTTACTCTTTGTAGCTAAAATCATGTAGCATTCTTTTTCCTTTAATTTGTACTTTTTTGGGGAGACCTGCTAGGATATTTGTGGAAAGTAATGAAATAAAATATGTCGGTGATTGAAACTTCCACATTCTCCAGTGATTCTAGATATTATAACATAATTTGAGTTGCTTAATATAAGCTTCTTTGAGCCATGTTACTAGTTTTTCATCGAATTAAATTAAGGGTCATGGCGAGACACTATTTAGCATTTTCCTTAAATTAAACAATCGTTTTGTTGATTAGTGTTGGCATGTTTTTTTTATTTTTTTATTTTTTTTAAGACATAATTTCTGTTTGTTGATTTCTTAGTGTGTTTAAGGGCATATATTAGTAAGATGCTTCATTGTTTATATCATGGTTTTAAAAGTTATTTATGGGATTAGCTTCCTAGATAGGAAATATTATTTCTTCATAAAAAATATTATTTCTACAAGTGTGTTTGATAAAAAATTTATAATTCTAGGATTTTTTTTTTTAAAAAATTTGTTTAATTTAAAAATGTAAAATTAGAAATTGAAAAATTAATAGAGAAAACTACTCCCTCTGTTACAAAATTTTGGTCTTTTTAGAGTTTTGCACGTGGATTAAGAAATAATAAAAATTGATAAGTTAATTTATTTTTATCCTTATTTTATTAAGAAAAAGAAAATAAGAAAAAGAAAAGGACCAAACTTATATGCAGTGTCATTCACACAGTTCTTGCTATGCTAAATACATTGGGTGACTATTTTAATTTAAAAACAGTTTTCTTTTATTCTTTTAAATTAAAACAAAATGAAAAATTATTTTTTTGTGAGAGAAACAAGAAAAACTGCATCTAAAGAAATGCATATGAGTTTTGTCCAAAAGAAAATTCATTCAATGAATGCTTTAATTTTTGGGACAAAACTAAAATGCTTAAAGGACCTAAGATTTGAGACGGAGGGAGTAGGTTTTATTAGTAGTTGTCAACGTCGGTTCCGACTATTTGGAGACCTGCCCTAAAAGTTAAAAATGAAATTCTTAATAAAAAAGGCAAAAAAAAATTATAAAGAATCATTTATTTATTTATTTGACAAATAAAGAATAATTTGTTTAAAATATAAATATAAATAAAAAACAGTCATCCTTATTAAAAACATACAAAATTTTCCTCTATAAAAAAGAAACATACAAAATATTTTTATTCTTGCATAAAAAAAAATTCTTTTCTAGTCAATAACAACAAAATACATTCAAGCTACTTAAAAAAACATCTATTATAGCGATCTTTGAAGTAAATTTGTCGATTAAGATATTTTTTAAATGATGATCATTGTCAATTGCAATAAAACTAAGTCATTAATTCTTTATTGTAACATAATTGAACACAAATAAAACTTCAAAAGTCTACTACTATTTATTTATTTTTAAATCAACCCCTATTTTTTTAGAGATCTACTACCATGTAATGTTTTTTTTAAAAGGAATGCCGATTTTTCAAAAAAATCTCAAAAACAAAAAATTTCCAAGCTGAAAACAGGCCAACCGTGACACGATGAGGACTCATCGTGACACGATGGGAATGAAATTTTGAAAAATACGACTGCTACGGAAAGGCATCGTACCACGATGGGTATACCATCGTGTCACGTTGTAGGTTTGCTTCCAATTTTTTCATCCAAATTTACATTGTTACTCTGCCGAAATTTCTACAAACATCCAAAAATGTCCCCAACTCATATATTCACTTCTAAACCTTCAATTTCTTTATCTTTATCACTTTCTAATCACCCACAAACATCCAAAAAAATCCATAACAATACAAACTTTCCATAAAAATCCAATTTTTATCACTTTCTTCATTTTTTCCTTTACTTTTCATACCCGATACATAAACTTCTAGAAAGGCAGTAGACGACAAAACTTCACCAATGGCACCAAGGAAAATATCAAAAGCCACCGCCTTATCATCAAGTGGAATTCATCGTTTTGAAGACGAGGATAAAGCGGAGCACTTTGATATTGCCCGAGAGAAGAAGATTGTTCAGGAGAGGAGTATCGACTTCATCAATATTCCCACTTACCCACAGATGGAAGCAACTGCTCGCGCTTACAGGTGGTTGAGATTTAATAATGAGATTGGATAAAGCAACCACACATGGGTCCGAGAGTATTATGTCAATGCCTTAGGATATGAAGATGAGGGGTACACCTCCTATGTGCACGAGAAAAAGATTAATTATGCGCCAGAGGTCATTGATGGACTTTTCAAGTTCCGACCAATGGAACAATGTTAAGTGATTTGGAGATGAGGTCGTACTCCCACCGATGAGGAGTACGAAGACATGTTACATACACTTGCCCTTCTAGACAAGGATTAGAGGTATAGCACACATGGTTCACGGATTCGACTGAATTCGTCTGATATGGAGCCAATTGCAAAGCCATGGGCCGTGTGGTTCGTGTCTAATTTCGAGAGTTGCTCGAACAAATCTGAGCTCATTATGTTGTGCTGCCATGTAGTATACGCCATCATTAGGGACAAGCCCATCAGAGTAGTTTGTTTGTTTGCTTGGAGCATCAAACGCATGATCACCACATCTGATAAGTGGTTAGGCCACCCTTATGTCATCATGACATTGTACGAAGGAGCCGAAGTTCCAATGGAGGACTATGACGACATAGAAACTTCTCCAGCACCAATGGAGGATTATGATTATCTTACCAATTCACTACCTCTATCCTATTTGATTATTTAAATGACACATAACCACATTATATTCAATTAAATTTGATTAGAGATAATGATTTAGAAAAATTGGGGTGTTATGCAGACCCAATACCTTGACATGTTCGGTAGTTAGAAAATATTTGATGGCATTAAGCACGGTCTAACGCCTTCCGAAATCAGCACTGCACCTGAGGAGAAGTGTATTGGAACAAAATTAGTTTGTGAACAATTACTCCTGGGTTTTGATGATAACAAAGTATTAAAAATACAAATTGAATATGTTAATGTATGTTCAAGTGTGCAGGCGATGACTCATTTTATGTGATGTTATTAGTCCTTTGATACTTGAACTATTACCTGTTGGAACAAAATGAGTTTTGATAATAAAACACCCTAAGTTTTGATGATAACAATGTATTAAATTAACAATTGGTATTACTAATGAATGATCTAGTGTGCAGGAACAAAGTAAAAATCTCATCCACGTAGATCATCATTTGAGCATCTGAAGGACACAGTCTGAAGTGTTAAGGCTCTGAGAAGCAAGAAGCTTCAGAGCCTCTGAAGAAGTCCTCAGAGGCCAAAGAAAGAAAACACAGTCTGAACCTTGCGTACATCTTCAGAAGATCAAAGAAATGATATCATCAGATTCTGAAGAACACTCTCTGAAGGAAGACAGCTCATAACTAATGAAATAGTACAACGGTCTTGTCAACAAAAAGAAGAGTGTACAACCAACGGTCCTTTCTCAACGTCTTTATACCTAGAGTATAAATAGAAGACATCCTGATAGAGAGAAGACTACTGGAAGATCATCTGAACTCAGAAAAAGATTCAAATTGTATTCAAGCTGTGAACTTTTGTTATTCTTTCTTGTGTAATCTTCAAAGTAAAATATCTTTTGATATTGTAGGCTCTGAACTTAGTGTTTAGAGAGTCTTGCTTAGAACTTTCAGTCCTACTTAATCTGTGTATTAAGTTAGTTTGTAAAGTCTCTTATCTTGTGTGATTTGAGCAAGGAAGTCTCTTGTCTTGCGTGACTTGAGCAAGGAAGTCTTAAGCTTGTGTGCTTAAGAAAGGAAGTCTCTGATCTTGTGTGATTATAGCAAGGAAGTCTCTTTGTCTTGTGTGACCTAGAGCAAGGAAGTCTCTTGCTTGTGTGCTTGAGCATTAGTTGTGTAATCTTTGTGATTATAGTAAAATCCCTTGGAAGTGCAAGGGGACTGGACTACTCTCGTTTTGTGAGAGGAACCAGTATAAAATTTTTGTGTGTGCTTTCTCTCTCTCTCTCTCATTGTCTCATTTGCGTTTTGTGTTTTGTCTAGTTTCTCATATCCGCTGCATTTCAATCTACTTTCAAGTAAAAGAATTAATTTTTCAAAACACAATTCAACCCCCCTTCTTGTGGTTTTTCACCTTCAATTGGTATCAAGAGCTCCGGTTTTGTTTTTTAATCACTTTACAGTGAGATAGTAAAAGATCTTTGAAAAACACTGTATGTCTGAGGAAGCCACATCTATACCTATACCTACGTCTACTGCTTCAGATCTATCTCAAGTTCAATACACCTACGACAACATGACTTCTACCTCTTCAGCATCTAATCATGATTCCAGCAATAAAAAGGTTCCAATCTTTAGTGGTGATGCTCTAAGATTTGAATGGTGGAAAGATAGCATTTACCACTATGTCAATGGAATTGATGATGAGCTTTGGGACCTGATAGAAGAAGGAGTACCTATTGATGGAATAGGTCTTGATGGTAAGATTACTATAGCTCAGAAAAGAGCTCTATCTGCTGAGAACAAGAAGATGTTTTCTAAACACAACAAAGTCAAACAAATCATGATGTCAACAATATCTCATGATGAATATACCAAAATAATGGATAGATCTACAGCTAAAGCTATGTATGACTCTCTCTGCTCAAACTATGATGGTAATAGGCAAGTTCAGAATGCCAAAGCAAGACTACTGGTTCAGCAGTATGAGCTTTTTACCATGAAACCTGATGAAGACATTGAGACCATGTTTTCTAGATTTCAGACTCTGGTGTCTAACCTCAGGATTCTGAAGAAAAGTTATACAACCTCTGATCATGTGTGGAAGATCCTGAACAGCTTGACTGACAAATGGAGACCTAAGGTCACAGCTATTGAGGAAGCTAAGGATCTTGAGACAATCTCTCTTGAATCACTTATCAGAAATCTCAAGAGCCATGAGATGGTATTGAATGCTGATGCAGTGAAGAAGAAGGGAAGATCAGTAGCCTTAACTTCAACCAAGAAATCTTCAAAAGCTTTCAAGGCTAAAACTCTGGAGGTTGAGGAGGATTCTTCTTCAGATGATCAAGAAGAAGAAGAAGATGAAGAATTTGCCATGTTCACCAGAAACTTTCAAAAATGGGCAAGGGTGAGTAAGAGTCATAAAGGAAATAGTTCAAGGAATACTCCCAGTAGAGAAGAGAAGAATTGCTTCAAGTGTAAGAAACCAGGACATTTCATTGCTGAATGTCCTGAAGCTTCATCAAAGGACAAGAACAAGAAGTTCAGTAGCAAGAGAGAGAGCTACAAGAGGAGATTCCAGAAGAGCTTAATGGCAACGTTTGAAGACCTGGAAACATCCTCAGACAGTGATGATGATGAAGCAAATGTGGCTCTGATGGCTACAGCTGATGGAGACTCTGAAGGATCAGACTCTGATGGATCAAACTCTGATGAATCTGAACAGGTATTTTTAAATTATTTTAAAGAACAACTCTTAACCTACCTTGGTATGTCTTTAAGCAAGTTTGCTGAATCATCCTCTAAACTAAAACTTTTAAAAACACAAAAGGATGAGTTAGCAAAGAAAGCTGAACATTTTCAAGCTCTATATAAAAATTCTTTAATCAAAATTGAAGAACTTGAAAATGGGTGCACAAGATGTAACAAACCTACTGCTGAGCATGAGGTTGCTCTTCAGGAGTTTGTTCATCAGAACGTCAACAAAAGTAAAATGGCGTCTATGATTTATAACGTTTGTAAAAATGTAGGTGAAGGAATTGGTTACTCATATGGTAAAACATATGGGAAACAAAATCCTTATATTTGTTTAAATAATATTCCTGATAATCTTTATTCAACCTTTGTGCCTGAGAAAAACAAAGGCAAGGCTATGGTTGTTTTTGACTCTGAAGGTATCTCTGGGGTCTGCAAGACAAGCTCTGAAGTTACATCAGAGGCTGTTTCTCAGAACCTCAAAGAGAGCAACTCAGGACCTAAGTATTCAGAACCTGAGACTATCAAGTCTAAGACTCTGAAAACTTTGGGACTCAGAAGCTCATCCAATCAGACTCTAAAACAAACCAAGCTGATGATAAATAATCAACATAAGACTCTGGTAAGCAAAACTAATCCTAGATTAGAAAAGCAACCTAGGTCCTATAGTGATTATCAATCAAAGCCTAGATTTCAAAATCAATGGACTAAAAGGGTAAATTTTCAAAGACCAAATTTTCAAAGGAAATTCTTTAATAGTCCACAAAACTTTTCACAGAGGCAAGGAAGAACTAAAGGTTATAGAACTAACCAAACTGGACCCAGAAAACAATGGGTACCAAAGTGTAAAATTGTCTACTATTCAGATTTTCATTGTAGGAAAAACCATTTCAAATCAGCTGAATGGAAGCAAGTGATCAGCTGTGGAAGAAAAGCTTATGTTCCAAAACATTACTTTACTTCCAAAGCTGCTGAAGTGGACAAAGCAAATGATTATTGGAGAGAACTTCACAATGAATGTGAAAGATATTATTACAATGATTGACCTTGTTTATTCTACAGCTATCCAGACTGAAAGAAAAGTGTAATCAATCATGGTATCTGGATAGTGGATGTTCAAGGCACATGACTGGTAATAAGAAATTTGTCACATCATTGAAACTTGAAGATGGTGGAACAGTTGGCTTTGGAGGAAACCAAAAAGGCAAGATCAAAGGTACAGGTATTGTAGGTAACTCCTCCCTTTTAATTAATAATGTTTGGTTTGTAGATGGACTTAAACACAACCTATTTAGCATCAGTCAATTTTGTGACAATGGGTTTGTGGTCAACTTTGATAAAGGGCTATGTACTGTAATTAGAGAATCTGACAAGTCCATAGTGTTCAAAGGCAAGAGAATAGGCAATGTATTTAAAGTAAACCTTTCTGATTTGGCAGACCAAGAAGTAAAATGCTTGCTAACTCTGAGTGAAGAGAAATGGGTATGGCATAAGAGGTTAGGCCATGCTAACTGGAGGTTAATCTCTAAGCTTAGCAAACTTGACCTTGTCAGAGGCCTACCTAAGCTACACTATCACTCAGATGCTCTTTGTGGATCCTTTCAAATAGGAAAGAGTGTGAAAACTTCTTTTAAACCTAAACATGTTGCCTCTACCTCTAGGCCCTTAGAGCTGCTTCACATTGATTTGTTTGGTCCTGTGAGTACAGCCTCAATCAATGGGAAGAAATATGGACTAGTCATTGTTGATGATTACAGTAGATGGACTTGGGTTAAATTCCTCAGAAATAAGGATGATGCATATGATGTCTTTAGCAGCTTCTGCACACAGATACAAAAAGAAAAAGGTTTACATATTTTAAAAGTTAGAAGTAATCATGGTGGTGAATTTGAAAATGAAATGTTTGAAAATTTTTGTGACACATATGGCATCTTACATGAGTTCTCTTCTCCTAGAACTCCACAGCAAAATGGAGTTGTAGAGAGAAAGAATAGAACTCTGCAAGAAATGGCCAGAACCATGATGCATGAGACTAACATTGCTAAGTATCTGTGGGCAGAGGCTGTAAACACAACATGTTATGTTCAAAATAGAATTTATATTAGACCTATTTTAAATAAGACAGCATATGAACTATTTAAGGGAAAGAAACCTAGTGTATCCTGTCAATTTGGTTGTACATGTTACATTCTGAATACAAAAGTTCATCTGAAGAAATTTGATGCTAAAGCGTATAAGGCTATCTTTATTGGATACTCTGAACGCTCAAAAGCATACAGAGTGTATAATTCTGAAACTCATACAGTGGAAGAAAGTATGCACATAAAATTTGATGACAAGCAGCCTGACAAATTGTCAGAGCTAGTTGAGAACTTTGCAGATATACAACTATCAGATGATGAAGAATCAGAACCTGAAGAAATATCAGGACCATCTCAACCAACCTCTGAAGAAACAAATTCAACTCCTGAAACCGTGGACTCTGAAGATCACCCAGCATCAGAACTTATCAGAAGCAGTCCAAGCAGAGTTGAACAATCAAAACATTCTTTCAAATACAAATCCTCTCATCCAGAAGAGCTAATCTTGGGAAACAAGGACAGTCCAAGGAAAACCAGATCAAGCTTCAGAAATGACAACACCAATGCATCCAACAAGTAGTCTCAGCAAGGATGATTCAGAAGGCAAAGTAGATTAGAAGCTATACAGAGGTATGATAGGTTCTTTACTTTACCTAACTGCATCAAGGCCTGATATTTTATTTAGTGTATGTTTGTGTGCTAGATTCCAATCAGATCCTAGAGAATCTCATCTTACTGCTGTAAAGAGAATCTTCAGATATCTGAAGGGAACCACAAATCTTGGATTATTTTATAAGAAAACAAATGATTATAAGTTGATAGGATTCTGTGATGCTGACTTTGCTGGAGACAAGATAGAGATGAAATCCACAAGTGGCAATTGTCAATTTGTGGGAGAAAATCTCATATCTTGGGCTAGCAAAAGACAAACTACTATAGCTTTGTCTACAGCAGAAGCAGAATACATATCAGCAGCCAAGTGTTGCACACAACTACTCTGGATGAGATATCAGTTAGAGGATTACAAAGTTAATAGCCACAATATTCCACTTTTCTGTGATAACACTGCAGCTATTCAACTTTCTAAAAACCCAATTTTGCATTCAAGAGCTAAACATATTGAAATTAAACATCATTTTATAAGAGACCTTGTTCAGATGGGTAGTGTAAATATCCAATACATTGAAACTGAAAGACAATGGGTTGATATATTTACAAAACCCTTAGCAGTTGAAAGATTAGACTTTATCAAAAGGCATCTGAACATGATTTTGGTCTCTGAAGACATCAAGCTCTGAATAACAAAATTGTGGATGCAGCCTCTGAACTCTGAAAGGTCTTCAGAAGCTGAAAAATTTTAAACTCTGAAGTGTTTAACCATGTGGAGTACACGTGTCAATTACTTTGTCTTTACTCTCAGTCTGTGATTGGTTAGAGTAAAGGCAGTTTATGACGAAATTCTTTATTGCAACGAATGTACTCCCTCATCATTGTTTTTACAAGAGTTTTTCAAAATCACTTTACTTATTTTCGCACAAGTTCACTTTCACATCCCACACCTTCTTCTAAAAACCCAGAACACTTTCTTCCTCCCTCATATTAGCAAAACCTTGTTCGTTAACCTCAACAATGGCAAGTTCATCTTCTGTACCAAGATTCCCAGAGGACATTCCAATAAACATCTACGCTCAGGAAAGTAAAGATGCCACTATGGATATTCGCTTTGAAGAAAGTAAATTGGTTATGGAAAGACCAATAGACTTTGAGGCCTTAAAAGTCAATGGACATAACTACAAGGAATTCTTCACTGAACAAGGCTGGGGGCACTACTTGGATATGCTTAATGGAACTATCTACTCCAATTTAGTGTTTGACTTCTAGAGAAAGAGTGAAGTTGTGACTTTGGTAGATGCTAATGCTGAACTTCAAAGAGTAATTGATCAAAACCCAAGTGAAAATAAAGGAAAATCAAGGGAGGAATTGGGTCTGAGGAAATTTACTGAAACAGAGATTCGCTCTAGTGTTGGAGGCTTTCCAGTCATTTTGACAAGAAGCAATTTGGCCAAGATGATGAATCTTCCCAACACTGGAATGGTAAGGCTCTATACTGCAGCTTCTGGAAGAAAGTCAGTGCACCTCAATGATATGGCCAGACTTTGTTTCAAGGATCAGAAGTTGTCAAATAAAGTCAGTCATCTGAATGATCGCGAAAAGGTTCTTGCTAAGATTGTATTCTCCTCATTTCGCCCAAGGGATACTGGCAGTGATTCTCTGAATTGGGATCAGAGACACTTTATCTACTTCCTCTCCACAAAAAGGAAAATGAATCTACCTGCTTACATCTTTCAACATCTATGTGAGACAATTTGTGAGGCTCAGAAGTTTGACAATCCTTCCAAGTTGATCTCTCATCCAAGGCTCTTAAGCTCCATCTTTGAGCAACTTGGTCTTCCTGATAGATTCATGCTTGCTGAGGTGTCTGAAGACCTTGAACAAGTTAGAGCACCCATTCTTGATGCTAAAGTCTTGGTGAGTCTGCGTTTAAGGAAATCAGGCAAGCTTATTTATCCTCAAAAGCCTCTTCTGATAAATAAGACAAAATTCAAGCCTACAAGTGACGCCTTCATATTTGATAATGAACCTCCTTAAGTCATTTTGGAGTACATGAGATTAATGAAGAAAGAGGAACCACAGTTACTCATAAGGACATTGGAAGAGGTGATGGTCCAACTTTTGCACAAATCATGAGAGCAGTTAAGGAAGAGGTGTTCAGTGACTATGAAGAATATGTAATGGTTGAGGAACCACCCATGGAAGAAGCTTCAGTTGATAGAACAGAGGATGATCATCCAGAGGTTGAAGAAACTATGGTTGAAGAGCAAGTTGATGAAGAGCATGTGGCTGCAGAACCTACTGTGAAAGACTTGCTAAGTGCAAAAATTCTCAAAAGATCTCGCACAAAGCATTGCACCACTAGGGGACAGAAGAGACAAAGATCAGATACAGGTACTAATCATTCTTTTAACTATTGCAATCAAGTATCTGAAGCATCTATCCTAGAACATGTCCAACCCCTAAATACCATCTATCCAACACCCTCTGAACCTGAATATGTCCAAGTTTCAGACTCTGAGTCAGAGTCTTCTGACTCCTCATTTGATGACCTTTTGGCTAGCTTTGTACAATTTTCTTACAAATCAATTCCATCAGACTCTCACAAATCTTCATCACCTGAGATGCTTTTAGATACTGCAGTTGCAATAAATGATAGAATTGATGTACCAGATGATCATGTGACTCGTTCACCTAGTGGTCCAAGTCAACCAGTCTCTGCACCACTTGTGGAACAGCCAGAAGAAGAAAATTCAGACTTGACAGCAAGGGTTCTACACATAATAAAACATACGCTTGATGAACAAGAGGATAAGCTTCTAGAGCTGGTAGCATACTCAGGGGCATCTGCAAGGAAGGCTCAACAGCTTCTCACTCTCTACTTGTCCAAACACCCTTAGGATTCTTGTTTTTCACCTTTTGTTTTTCTTTTCACTGTTTGTTTAAAACTTTTTGCTGATGACAAAAGGGGGAGTATTATTTAGTTGTACAATTGTCAGTAGTGTATTTTTTAATATCTACTCACATAAGAATCTGAAACTGTCTTAAATAAGAATCTGATTTTTTTTATCTTGATAAATGTTTATAAACTTAATTGATAAGGAGAGAAAATTAATAAACATAATTGTGTTTGCATAGATGAAGGTAGTTAAGATTGTGCTCTTAATTATTTTTATCAAACTCAGGAGTTGAGCTTGCAAACCTCACACTCTGAGAGTTAAGTATGTAGATACAATCAAGTTTATCAAATTGTTCTTGTACTGATTCAACTTAATTATGGATAAAACTTAGGGGGAGCTTGCAAACCTAACCCTAATGGTTTATCAGACTCAGGGGGAGCTTACAAACCTCAACAACCTGATGTTGACATAATTAATTTAATCAACAAACAATTGTATTTAATACTTATGTTTGTCATCATCAAAAAGGGGGAGATTGTTGGAACAAAATGAGTTTTAATTATAAAACACCCTAAGTTTCGATGATAACAATGTATTAAATGAACAATTGGTATTACTAATGAATGATCTAGTGTGCAGGAACAAAGTAAAAATCTCATCCACGTAGATCATCATTTGAGCATCTGAAGGACACAGTCTGAAGTGTTAAGGCTCTGAGAAGCAAGAAGCTTCAGAGCCTCTGAAGAAGTCCTCAGAGGCCAAAGAAAGAAAACACAGTCTGAACCTTGCGTACATCTTCAGAAGATCAAAGAAATGATATCATCAGATTCTGAAGAACACTCTCTGAAGGAAGACAGCTCATAACTAATGAAATAGTACAACGGTCTTGTCAACAAAAAGAAGAGTGTACAACCAACGGTCCTTTCTCAACGTCTTTATACCTAGAGTATAAATAGAAGACATCCTGATAGAGAGAAGACTACTGGAAGATCAACTGAACTCAGAGAAAGATTCAAATTGTATTCAAGCTGTGAACTATTGTTATTCTTTCTTGTGTAATCTTCTAAGTAAAATATCTTTTGATATTGTAGACTCTGAACTTAGTGTTTAGAGAGTCTTGCTTAGAACTTTCAGTCCTACTTAATCTGTGTATTAAGTTAGTTTGTAAAGTCTCTTATGTTGTGTGATTTGAGCAAGGAAGTCTCTTGTCTTGCGTGACTTGAGCAAGGAAGTCTTAAGCTTGTGTGCTTAAGCAAGGAAGTCTCTGATCTTGTGTGATTAGAGAAAGGAAGTCTCTTTGTCTTGTGTGACCTAGAGCAAGGAAGTCTCTTGCTTGTGTGCTTGAGCATTAGTTGTGTAATCTTTGTGATTATAGTAAAATCCCTTGGTAGTGCAAGGGGACTGGACTACTCTCGTTTTGTGAGAGGAACCAGTATAAAATTTTTGTGTGTGCTTTCTCTCTCTCTCTCATTGTCTCATTTGCGTTTTGTGTTTTGTCTAGTTTCTCATATCCGCTGCATTTCAATCTACTTTCAAGTAAAAGAATTAATTTTTCAAAACACAATTCAACCCCCCTTCTTGTGTTTTTTCACCTTCATTACCTAGTAAAATGGCGATCACTTAATGTTTGGAGTCATTTTTATGTATTTTTTAGTCTAGTGATATATTTAGAATAATATGTAATTCTTCGTTCAAAGAGTTAATTCCGGTGATAATTCGTGTCAAGACAGACCACTGAGCCACAATGAAAAAGGCCTCAGAGCTCTAAATGATAATCAAATTCAAGACATCATTTTTCCGTACAACCGAGAATTGTGGGGAGTCAGACGCGCAGTCAAAGCCTCCACGTATGCGAAAAATGAAGAATACAATGTTATCCGAAGATAAGACAGTTGGCGATTTCCCATGTGCTGGATGTATTTTATTCCCTTGGGTTGTCCTATCCTAGTTGGTTTTGGCCCATGATCCGAAGTTTATGCTTATATAAAGGAGCCACAAACTCTAATTTTGGTGTGCAGGCTCGGAGGCTACATTTCTCAAGTGGAGTTAGAGAGCTACTTTGTGTCGTCACACTCACTCTGTTGCGATTTTGATAACCAGAGGCATGACGCTACTGACTTGGAGGTTGAGACATCATATCTAGGTGGTTGAGCTAAAACTCTTGATGTTGGAATTATGTGAAGTTTAATGAAAGTATAATGTTGTTCATGTGATGCGATACGTGTTTTTATGCTTTGTTAGTTCATTTGTATTTATGATATATGTTTATTTCCAAGATTGATCAACTTAGATGTAAGCAAAAGTTTTTTATAATGACACATCATGTAATGAATGAAATTAATGAACTAATATGGTTAAGTAGATGATGACCACATACTTCTTACTTAAGGACGTAGACATAAGGAATGCAACGGGGCGGGGGCAGATTTTGCCTTCTCCAAACCCAAATCCATAAAGTTCGAGTTTCCCAAAACTCATCCCAATTTCAAGCGGGGATAAAAAGTATAACCCCAAACTCATACACAACGGGGATCGGGTATTCCCAACGGGGTTCGGGGTGGGTACCAATGTCTCTATTACCCATCCCAACCCCATCTTTTGAAATCGGGGAAAACCCAAACCTAGACAACTTGGATTTTCCCCGTCAAAGCAGGTAGGGTTTGGGCAGGTACCCGCGGGTAGGATTTGGGTAGGTACCCATGGATTTTATTGTCATGCCTAAACATAAGCCGCCATAATGCGAATACAAGCAAGGATATCTGAACTTGAACGAATTAAGTTTGACCTAGACATAGGATCAACCTTATCTGTCGTTTCACATCTAACATTGTAGAGATACACCACAAGGCAAACATTGCTCACAGAAGCCATGACACCACTTATCACTCGCATACATTATACCTAGTTAAATGGATCATTATTCCAACATTTTTCCAGCTCTTGTTACCAAAATATATTTTCAATTATTTGTTATTTACAATTTCTGCTTTCAAAACCCTAAATGAGAAGATAGTTGTAGACCTTGAAGATAGCATTATACTCGAAACAGTTAATCTCGCCGAAGATTAGTGTGATCGTTATGGCTAACCAATTTTTGATATTTTGATTTATGTAATTTGGTTAGATTCCAACATTTATAAATGTCATATCATATTATTATATATAAAATGGTGTTTTGATATAAGTTTGTCTTAATCGTATATTAGTTTATCATTAATTTCATGAAAGACGGTTATTTAACTTGTTTTTAGATTTTTCACAAATCTGATTTGTTCTGTTATGAGCTATTTATGTGCTTGTATAATCCGCTACTTAAGTAGTGAATCATACTTACAGGGCGTCTAGAACTTAAGTAGTGGATGTCTATGTCGCAGTATTCTTCAAAATAACAGGGAGGCAGAATGCAAAATATGTCAAATGTTATTAATTTTCATTACAATACATTGGGATATATTTGTTAGACAGAAAAGTTACATCGCTACATTCTAGTAGTTTGGTTGGTCTTGAGCACTTACTCAGAGGTAAGTTACATCAAAATTAATAAAATAAAAAAAACCCAAAAAAAAATCTATACGCTAACATCATCTTAGTTCAAGATGCCACTGCAAGCCCGTACAATATTTCCTAATAAGCGGATGCGCCATGGCATCTCTCTCTCTGAGAACAGATCGTTATGTCTAACCAACAACAGTTATCCATAATGTTCCCAATTTTGCCACAAAAGTCCCTCATTGATGAGGATCACAATCGTCCTCTTTAAAGTACATCGAAAGGATCATTATGTCTAACCAACAACGGATTATACAGCCGTATACACACAAAATGACAATAACTAAACAAACTAAAATTACTAAAAAAAAAACAGGGAAAAGAAGCGGGAGAGTTGTGAAAGAAGAGAAGAGAAGGGCCCTATTTATATAAATTTCCTGGCTCTTTGATTGGCCAGTGCTATGTCATGGCCACACAAGTGGCTAATCAAAATTTAATTGGTACACAAGACCTGAGCACCGACTGGCCCGCTACTTAAATAACTAATGGCATCCACAAGACATGTAGCGGACGGCGTTTTTAAAATTTCTCTAAAATTTCTCAGTTTTATAACGTCGGCTGCTTAAGTAGCGGAAAAGTAAAATTAAAAACGAGCAGAGCGCGAGAAGTAAATGGGGCGCCAAAAGTAATAATCATAATTGAAATTCCAATTGTAAAACATTTGCATTATGAAAGCTAGTCTTTGAGGTGGTTTAAGCCAAGCACATTATGAAAATATTCATGTATTTGTATTATGGTAGCCATCGTTATCGAAAAAATTGATGATTGCATCAACATAAGAGAGGATTGAGGAACAAGTTGAAGGCCTGTGTGTTGTGCAATTTCTGAAAGGAAAACAAAAAAAAGTTTATATTCATGGAGGTGGTGGTGTGGCTGAGAGTGGAGAAGAGGGAGCTTTATTTTATAGATAAAGAAATTGGAGAATGAAAAAATTACAAAAATGGGACACCGTGTCTTTCAAAAGAACAGAGGAAAATAAAACAACGCCAACAGCATATATAACAGCAGCAACAGAGAGATTATTCTCGACAGAATTTTGCAACTTTCGGAGCCAAAATTTTCTGGCATAAGAGAAAAGATGAAAATGACAAGAAAGTTGAAACTATTGTATCTCATTCTATCCCGCTATATTTCTGTACATAATGGACCTTACAATCTGCTGTACAGCTTTTTTTTGTTTTGCAATTATTTCCCATTTTCCTACCTTTATTTTCTTCTGCCTTCTACTCGGTATATGTGAGGTAATCTTCATACTGCCAGTGTCCCTTCAGAGACTTGTGTCTCATCTAAATCTAATGTATCTGGGGATTGAGATTTGGATTTACTCATAATTCTAGTATATCCATAACCAAGAGAACTTCCACTTGCTTCACACAGCTGCATAATCAGAACAAGAACAAAATACATATATTCATTCATTCAAGCATATACTATACAAGAGAGATTTGAGTATCGTATGATTTTGAATTAGTTTGGAAAATCAAATCATGCTGTGCTGTCAATTTAGTCTCTTAAATTATTAGTATTTTGAAATAGTCCCTAAAATTTAAATTTTCCAATCATATTAGTCATTTTGGATCAGTCAAGTTAGACACTGAAATTGTCTAGCAATGACTAATGTGATTGAGAATTTTAATTTGGGGATCATTCAGAACTCTTTAGTTCCAAGAAAAAAGTTGACAGCACCCTACTACTTCAGGAACTAGATCTCCAGAATGCATACCTCTGTAAGCTCAGCTAGATGTCGGCATCTGAATTCATTTATTGTCGCTGAAATCTCTGATGCCGGAAGTTTAGCCTAAGAAAGAAAGAATACTTTATAAAATTGAACGTCAACGATCTCCATGCTATATTATTGTCTTATATAGGTATTAACCAAAACCTTTTCTTTGAATACTTTCATTCTGAGAAGGCCTACATTAAACATTACCTGACATATTCATTTCCGTTCTTTTTCATATTTTTTATGAAAGTGCAGCATTTGTTGCTCAGTAAATTATTATACGGGAATTTTTCAGCTAATGTAACCAAGATCTCATCAAAACTAGAAACAAAAATGATCTTTTATATCTTAATAATGTCATAATTAAATAAAAGTGTTATCATAAACATTATCAGAGACAGGAGATAAAAATATTTGCATGTTGCAATCAAAATCAACTCAGATCCTCTTCAGCTGTACAGCCCGTCCAGCCAAATCCCAATGGTATCTTGATTTAGCGGCGAGATTTGGCTGCACTGGTTGCAGAGGATTCAGTTAGGATATTCAATGACATTTGATTTACCTGAGCAAGCACAGCGGCTGCTAGTTGAAGACTTGGTTCCAAGGTCTCTGGGACCACCTGAAAATGACAGAAAATGCTACAGTAAGCATTCCACTAATTTGATATAGAAAAGCAAGAATTAAGAGCATGACTCTTCCTACGGTTTTGGATTTGTCCCATATGATAACTAAAACACGAATACTGGTAATAGGTATGACAATATTACCGCAGTAGCTCCGGCCTTCTCTAAATTCAATCCATGATCAACGTCATGGGCGCGGACAAAAGTCTTCACATTTGGGAAGTACTTGCTCAGAGCCCAAACTGTTCTATAATTTGCTCCAGGCGTATCTAGAGTTATAGCTGCAGCACATGCCCTTTCAGCCCCGACCTTATGTAGGACCTAGTCATCCATTAAAAAGAAAATCAGGTAACAACAAGTATGTGACACATGTACCTAAGTCATGACTCATGTTTACCTCTCGACTGCCAGCATCTCCAAAGTACACAGGGAGATCCAGGGCTCGCCCAACAGCCACTCTTTCACTGTTAATATTGGCAAATATGGATAGCAGGTTAATTTGGCAGATACGGAAAAGATAAGTAATGCAAATTGTTGAAGATATGCATTTTAGATAAATGAATGAGAAAAATAATAATCACTTTGAATACTACCGATAATAACTTGGTACAAAAGGTTAAACACTACTCCCTATTTATAGTAGGGATACATAAACTCAATCCTAAATAAATAGGGAAATCTTAATAAACTAATCCCAAGAGATAATGTACGACGCTCTTAAGCTTAAAAACTCTGTAATAGACATCAAATCATTCGTCGATAAGAACAATCACAAGAGAGGGACAGAAATTTCAATTAGGATGTTGTGTTACCTTCTCACATCTAGTGCAACAAATGGAATAAGTCGCTCAGAAAGAAGTTGTGCAATGATCTGAAAATAACATGGGTAAACTCCTGCACGCTTGATGGAAACTAATTAATCAAACCAAAATATAAAGAATTTACCTGGCCAACTCGTCCAAATCCACAAATAATGATATGATCTTGCAGATCATCTGTCTGAAAAAGATGACATCCAAAAATAAGTCAAAATCAAACACTAAATTTTTATGTCAATTCCAAATTAAAAAGAAATCTAAATGGAAAATGTAACAGCCTCCGGGCCCCATCATGGCGATCCCAGAGCTTTACCTCACGATCTTCTCCACTCCCCTCTCTAGTGGAGTTTTTGCCTTCCGTGGGAATCGAACCACGTACCCTGGGGTTCAAATACGTGGGAATGGATTGAACACGTATTTGAACCCCAGGGTACGTGGTTCGATTCCCACGGAAGGGAAAAACTCCACTAGAGAGGGGGGTGGAGAAGATCGTGAGGTGACAGCCGGGATTGCCTACTAAATACGTAGAAAAGGGGCCCGGGCTGTTACAGAAAAACTACACAGTTTAACTAAAATCTAAATCTAAAAGAAATCTAAGCACAGGAAAAGAAAAAGAAGTTAATTGTGTGACTAAAAGAACATAAAACCCAAAACATTCAAGTGGAAGAAACAAGAGTTCCTTATATAAAAAAGCACGAAGATTATCCAAATTTCCCTTCGAAATTATTGGAGACAAATGTGTAGTTAAGCTTTTTTTTATATTAGCAACGTCAATGTCTGTGTTGTATCGGAATATATGCTTCATAGATTCTTTCTAAGGCTAAAAATTTATGACCACGTGCAATTAACAAAGTTACTGGTCAGCTACTAAAGTAAGAAATTTTACCTCACTTTCTACAGGTAATAAACTTCTAACATCATGTTGCTCGAAACGGGAAGCAATCAACTGGCCTCCTGCAGCTAGCCATGGAGTGATGGCCATTGAAATGCCCACAACAAGAAACAGCAAAGAAGATAGCTGAGAAGACATTATGCCCTGCAGAAATGTCAATCAGCAAAAATTAATAGTTTTATTTTTATCGATTATCAAAGAAAATAAAACGTATCAGCTACTAATACACAAATAATTTCAAATTTTTCAACTTACAAAGATGATCGATGATAAAAACAACTAAAGGCAACAAGAGATACAAATTTAATTTTTCAGCACTTGTCCAGCACTCTGACTAGAACATTATTTATCCATTTATTAAACTAACTCCGTCAAAATAACTTATTCTACATTAATATAAAGATCTAATTCAAAGTGTATTAGTAACGCACAGATTCTTGGTAAGGAAAACAGTATTCAAAAACAAAAACCTGATTAACAGCTTCACCAAAAGCTACAAATGCAAACTCTCCACCAGGAGCAAGAAGAAGACCAGCTCTTAAAGCTGAAATGATGGAAATCCCAAAGATTCTACCCATCATAGAAACTAAGATAGTCTTTCCGCATATTAAGAGTGCCAATGTCCCCGTGACGACTGGGAAGTTTGAAACAAAAAGTTTTGGATCGATTGACATTCCAACCTGAAAAGTTGCAAAATATAATTGTTATTAGTTACATACTCCCTCCGGTTTTTTTTATAAGGAACAATTTGGGAAATTATTTTGGTCCTTTTTATAAGAAACTTTGACCAATTTTCAAATGTTTTAAATGTTCAATTTCACTTATGCCCTTATTTATTATGAGAGAGAATATTAAAAATAAGTAAGTTAGTTGAATTGAGAGTAATTAAATAAGGATATACAGTGAATTCTGTCATTTTCTCGAATTATTATCGGTGTCGCAGGTCGCCAGTCGTGACAGATGTTTGTGTTTGTATCCGTGCTTCATAGAGATTAACAAATGTTTCAAACTGTCCTTCGTAAAACCCTTCTTCTTTCTTTAAAAAGTTTAGTTTTCTTTCTAGTAATATAAAGGTTTATCTCCAACACAAATCCCAGTTAAGTGGGATAAAGTTCGGTTAATGTTGTTGGGGAGCTGTAAAGCTCAATTCATTACCAACCACAATCATCAACGCATGTATTGCTTTTGTGAGACGATGAGTCCACAAGAAGCATTTACACGTTATTCATTTTAGTACTAACAAATACTCTACTGAAATTCTTTTTTCAGTTGTTTTCCAACTAAAAGGTATCCTTTAATCTTAAACTTTGAATTCTTCGTCACAAAATTGTTGTCGAATCCAATACTAAATTTATCAATTTTTCTGGAGCAGCTAGTTACTTTGTACGGACCCAGTCAAAAGAAATAGTTTGAACACTAAAGTTTTCAACTTTATATGGTTTTTCACTTTTTTCACATCGAAGGATCTAACTTTGAATTTTCCATTTTGAACGATAACTTCATGGCATGAAATCATAATCATTGATGGTGACTAATGAAGATGAAAGTACGAAGGGCAGGTTAATCTTGAAAGGAAACAAGAGGGAGATGAACTGTAGTGTTTGCATTCAATGCAGGAAAGAAATTTCTATATGGTGAAAAAATGAAATATTATCCAGTGTAGTGTTGTTGCATGAGGTTGTCTCAAAAGAGGACATATACGACAAAATCAACTCTGCTCTTTGAACAAAATTTAAAATGCATCCTATCCCTTATCCACTGACTATGACTACCAGATTGATAGTACACCAGCTATGTACTCCCTCAGTCCCAAATTATCAGGAAAAAAGATTATTTCACACTTCTTAACAAAACCATAAGTAATTAAAATATGTTTTTTTGTTTTTTCCTTGGAATAAGTTTTATGGAAAAATGTAAAATCAATTTTAATTGGACATTTGCTATGGAGAAAATGAGAGAGAGAACAAATTAAATGCAATTTACATTTAATTTCACATGAATAAGTCAAACAATTAATAAATTTGTGAATTTTGATATTCAGCACCTACCGTCATAAAGAAGAGCCCCAAAAGAAGGCCACGGTATGGTGCAATATCAGATTCAACCTGCAGGGAAAATTCAGTTTCTGCCAGTAATAAACCAGCCAAAAATGCTCCCAGTGCCATTGAAAGTCCTGCCTGTTTAAAGAAAAAGGGGAAAAATGTTAAAGTCAGGTTATGGATACAAAAATAATGAACTTAAAACCCAATGTTCTGAACATCGGACCAGTCATCAAACCAGGTTATGGTTTAATGATCAAACACAAAGACATGCACACAAAAAAAAAATGCATATTATTGATTTTTTATATTGTTATTCTATACAATTAAGATTTAATAATATTGAAGTTTGAAAAAATATTAAAATTTTGTTTGAGAAAACGAATATACAAAACAATGTGGGACTAAGTTAATTTTAAATATAACAAGTTAGCAACTATACATGACAATGTCACTCAAAAAATTGAAGCTGGAAATTAACTGTAAACTTCTAAAAATGTTTGGTAATTTCTTCAATGATTCAGTAGTTTTCAGAATAGTCCTTAAATCAATCAAACCTTGGCTAGCCTTCTCATTTTTTAAAGTATTCTAAGATAATATTACCGAAGACATGAACAATTGCTTCTATAATGAACAAAAACACTAGAAGAAACTCTTCAGCCAGTCATAAACCTAAAGAAAGGATGAAAAGGAAAGCAATATAATAATCATGTACCCTGGCGGTAAGAAGACTGGTCCCAAGAATAACAAGAAGTGTATTGGCTGAGAAGATTTCAGCATTTTGATTTTCTGCAACTTGCTTGTATATTGGCCGAAGGAGCTGGAAAGAAGATGAAACTCAGTACACACAGCCCACAATATTCTGCAAATGAAGTATCACCATTGAAAGCCTTCCTATTGAATCCCGAAATAATATCACTTATCAATTGAGCAAATGGCTGTTTATGATATATATGTTTTATCATTAGGATCCTGAATGGTTGCAGCATTCAATCCAACACAAGGCACAAAAATTACATAGAAACTTCCATCAAGACCTCATATTTCAACCGTTATAAACAACTAGGTACATCATTGCAACTGGTTGAATGGCCGCAGCATTCAATCCACTAACAAGGCACAAAAATTATAAAGAACTTCCATCAGGAGTCAGGACCTCATAGTTCGACCGTCATAAACAACTAGGTACCTTATTTCAAATGGTCCGTAACTTCGGTCAAGCATGACTATAGTTGAATATCTAAGGGTGCTTCACAGGGGCATATATATCATGTGAAACTATAGAATCAATGGCCTAGCTTTATGCGCTATACACATGTGATTTGAAAAGCACTTGAAGCAAATATTAGCAAGACAAAAATAAAATAGATATAGCGATTCATGAGGACAATAAAAAGTGATATATCCTTTTCAAGTATAAAAAAGTAAGCGCCAGCTACAAGACTAGGATTATGTAATAATAATTAGAAGTGACGAGACCTTGCATGTCAATTTTGAAAACACTTACCAATCGTCCACCTGCAATTATGGCAGTAATGGCAACTGCTGCCTTAACAGCTGCCAGTCCAAGAGCTTCAGCAATGGCTTGAAAACCAACCTGAAAACAGAGACTGTCTCTTTTACAACGACAACCAAGTCTTATCCCACCAAGCCTAATGCATGGACAAACTAAAATATTGAATTTTCATGCCATGAACTTTCTCAGTCCTCGTGCAACTTGACCATATTCAAAACAGCTAAACCTCATGACATCAATATTGTCTACCTACCAGAAATAAGTATTTTACAAGAGAGTGTCTAGAAAAACCTTACCCCTCCTTTGGAAGAATTTGGTGAAATAAGAGGTATGAGTATTAGTAAGACTACAACAGCCAAATCCTGAATAGAAACAAAGAGTAAAATAAATTTTGGTTCAAAATATTGCAATGCCAATTGAAGAAAGATATTCAGAGCTAATAAAAAAACAGGTAAAATATGACATTTAAATCAACACAATTGACCAGATAGAGCAACAAATTGCAGGATGCTTGTTGAGGATCCCGACAGAATCATAGTTATTAATCTTAGATAGCTGCGTGAAGCGACTGACCTAAAAAACACTATAGTAGGATAGCGCACACTGCGATGACCGCTATTTATTATAAAAAAAACCACTGATTAAATAATCAATATTATCTGCATATAAATGCTCAAACATTTTAAAAATAAAATACTCAAAATTCATGACACACACACACACGACTTAAGCAATACTTTCAGGGTGCAGAATGGCCCAACACCCTCCATTTCCCCCAGCAGCCTACCCTTCTCACCCAATAAAATAATCCTTTCAGAAAAGCGTAGCAATCAAACCTCCTACTTGCAATTGCGGTAGACGCTGCTTCAGCAACCCCCAAAATCTAGAAACCACAACTCCTCCTTTTTCTCTTCTGTACTTAACGCCATCTCTTGCCCACATGCAACCACCTCTCCTCTTTCAATTGCTTCTGTTTCACCTTTACCTAGGATCCAAACTTCCTTCATAGCTAATGCAGAAGATCTCACAGCAACCACTTCCACTTTTCTCACTCCACAATCATGGACTCACGGCCAAAAAGCATGCAAAAAGTTGTGATTTCCATCGCAACAATAAAATGTGACACAAAGAACCCTAGATGCCCTGTGATATTCCAACCACCCCACGAATTGGTTATTCCTAAATGAGTCATGAAGGGTATAACGAACTAGCTGAGGCACCAAGAGGCGACACTATGATAACGTCGCTATTGTACCTTATTAATAAACTAGTACATCATAACATACTAAATAAAAAACTTGATGGGCAGATATGTACATGTGTACATCCATCTGTTCCAACATTCAACAGCAGATAAAGATTTTTAGTTTTGCATTTTAATTCTTGAATCTTGATCAATATTAGGAAGACCCTTGTTTAACATGTGTCATGAACCAACTCTCTCATAACATGGTACTGGTATAGAACCAGTATGCATGAAAAATGATAGACTATGCAAACGGAAAAGTGCAATGATATTGATATGATCCCTCAAATAACCTCTCCTGCAACTATGTGAGATCCTGTTTAGCTTATCCAGTAGGTGCAGGCAATGGTATGGGGTATTGAAGCCAGTTATGTTTCACAAGAATTAAATTCTCTAAAATTTAGACATCATTTAACGATAATTTTTTTTTCAGCATCCAATAAGATGGGTAAGATGCAAAGTTACCTGAAAAAGTAAAACAGAAAATGTAGCTCGCCCATGCCGTGATGTGCTCTCGCCTCTTTCCTGCAACACCTGTAAAACAAGTTCACTGAAACTATTAAAGCATGGCAAACTCCCAGAAGAAGAAAACAAATATAGATAGAACGTAAAGTGTCTTTTCCCATTTGATGAAAAGATAACCTTCATTGCTATATTTACTCATCAAGACATTCCTGTAAAAAATGTTTAATACAAATACAAGCATTTCATAACAGATGCAAACTAGTGCTGGTGTTTGTGATCCATAAACTGGAATTAATTTTGAAAGAATAGATGTTAAAGGAATTAGTTGGGAAAGAATTGAGGTTATAAAAATTGATTAATATTTGGGAATGATATTTTATAAGTTTAAAAGAATTAGTAAGTTTACTCACCATAGAATTAATTTGCAAATTCAACCAAATGAAAAAGTTATTGTAGCAACAAAATTGTGTTGCCCACAACTCCGGATGTTATCCAAACAAGAACAACCTAACATGCTTCTCCTGAGTCATTGGAAGAGATTGGCTCTTAAAAGCAGTTAACGAATATTTACCTAGTGATGTTTTTATTTGACTATTTCTTTTCATGAAAGAAGGAAAATTTTCCAAGAATATGGATTTTCTATTCAATAAAGTTGTAGTGTGATACCAAAAGGTTAGTAAGCTTTAGTTTGAGAGAGAATGTTAAATGATAAAAACAAATCTTTAAGGAGTAATATCTAACTAGAGTACCTTTTTAAAGTGTTAGAATTAAGAAAGGAAAATGCTAAACAGTGCCCCCGGGGCACTAGTTAAGCATATAAATTAAGAAATTTTAACTTGAAATTTGTGCATTCAATGCATATAATGTAAAAAACTATCTTAGCCACACCAATAAGAAAATATGTACATATTCTTTAACTATACAACTTCCTAGGCATTCAATGTATTTCATTGTATCTTCATTATAAATACAAAGTGCGTGATCTGAGTTTGACACGGAGTTTTACATATTTTACATGGTATTAGAGCAAGGTAGGATATGTTTTCCGAACTGACGCGACTCACACTTAAGAAAAATGCAGAGCAGCCCTACCCTAGGATGTGTTAGACTATTATTATTAAATAAAGTATTTTATAATAGCAGTTATGGCAGTTAGTGTGTAAGTTATTATTTAATAAGTAGAAGTTAATTATGTATTGTGTGTGAATAAAAGGGAAACTGCAGGCTATTGTGGGTTATTCTGAAAATTAGAAGTTATTCTACAGCCTATTATGAATGAACTAGAGCATATTCATATATGCTTAGTATAATTAGAGCATTTTTATATGCTTAGAATCTGTGATATGTGTCTAGAGCATTCGATATGCTTAGAACTGCAACCAATGAGCCATGATCACTCTGATTAAGTGCTTCTGCTGCTACAAGGTTGTGGTTTGCTAAGTTACTAGTTTACTGGTACTTGATAATAATTGTAATGGATTGTATGAAGACAGGACTAAGACTGTCTCGTGCACTGAAGAAACTGAAGACAATCCATCACACAGTCGAGATTGAAGAACTCTTGAAGACTGAAGAACTGAAGACACAAAATCTGAAGATCAAAAATCAAAATCATAAATTGGTTGGGTTATAAATTTTTATTCCTTTAGTTGCTTTACGTCTTGAGTTATGTTGTTAGGGTCTATATACTCATGCAGAAACATCTTTCTCCTTCTCATATGTTTATTTATTATTCCCTCACCGATAGTGTGACTTACCGCATTTCTCTCCTTTAGGTTTGCAAGTAGTAAAGTAGTAGGTTTGTAAGATTTGCTGATCTTCCCAAGAGTTGTTATTCTTTTCAATATGTCTTCATGGCTTGCGGTGGCTTTGTGTTATGTTCAACACGAGTATAATGAGGATATATGGGATAAAGATAGTTTCTTATTTTAAATGTCTACAAAATAGAGTTTTGGTATGTTCTTTAGCATGGCTGCCTTATGTTAATTAAGAGTTAAGACTGATATATATAGATATGTGTGTGTGTGTGTTGTTGATTAGGTCAATTTGGGAGAGATTCTACTGAAACATTGAAAGTCTAATGACAAAATTATAAACACATTTTTAGCAGAATTTTATTCTTAAGCTGGCCAGACTAAATGAGCGTTGTTAATCTGGACATTGATTGCAATAAAATCAGGCCGTGACAAGAAACAGAAAGCAAGGATGTTAAACTGACTAGTGTGTGAAAGTATACCACAAAGTCGGAGATGAAATCCCCTTGAAAAAAAAGAAGTTAAAAGCACACAATGTTTTGGTTATTAACCTGCAGAACAACGGCAGTGGATGATAAAGCCAGGCCATTCCCAATGACTATAGCAGCAGGGCCAGGTAGGCCACAGACATAATGAGCCACCAAGCCAACAACTGCAGCAGTTGCTAAAACCTGCATTTGTTGTAGTCATACATGCTATGAATTGTCAAGTAATATATTACTAGAGTATAACAAAAAATAGCTTGAGGTGAACAATAGTAACAAGGATGGAAGATGGAGGTTCCCAATCACCTGCGCAGAACCTAATCCAAAAACATACTTCTTCATAGAACTGAGCCTTTCAACAGAGAGCTAAAACAACAAAGCAGTTCAAATCTTCAATTTAACTCTTGATTAGTTGATAATGGTGATGTTCAAAGTTAAGGTAGAAGAAGAACTTATAGGAAACCCCACCTCCAGGCCAATATTGAATAAAAGGAAAACAACTCCAAACTCAGCTATTGCTTTTGTCGCATGAACATGACGAATGATAGAGAGACCATAAGGCCCAATCAAGATGCCAGCAGCCAAGTAACCAAGAACAGGACTACCTAAACATCATTGCAAGATGGAGAGTATAGCATCAGCACAATGAAATGTGAATGTAGGACAAGAAATTTTATATGCACGGCTTTAAAAGAAATTCCACACATCCAGACAATCGTTAGAATCTTCTGACAAAAAAAGCAATTTACTATTTAAGTAAAGTAAAAAGTTTCCTTAAATTTAACAGTTTCATACTGTCATAACCATAGTTTTACAAACTCTGACCAAACCGGTCAGTCAGAAGTCAGAACAGGTAAACCATGAACCAATCGGCCAATTCACTGGTAGGTCCGATAAGGGCTCAAAAACTGTGATTGGAAACCATTCTGAACCAGCGAACCAATCAAACCATGCAAACTGAACATGGTTTAATGAGGACCAAACAAAATTTTGGTGCCACTAATCCAAACTATGTCTGTTGCTTAATTATCACATTATATTCTATATATTAAATCCTTCAAATGAAGGGAATTTTAAATTAATATTGTATTTATCTGTTGCTAAGATTGATTATAGAATATTATGTCTTATCTTATCAATATAAATGTATTGTATAGGTAGTGTATAATTATTATCTATTGTATTTATTTACATTTATTGTACTCTTTCAATGATACTTCAATCATACAGATATATGTATATGTATGTTATATATTATAAATATTAATATTTTAGTATAAAGCCATATGTTTATAGAATATTATAGGCAAGTTTGAAACCCTCTTTGACCTTCACCGGACCTCAAAACAATAAAAAGCAACTCTATTCACCAGTTGACCAATCCAATTTTGAAAACATTGGTCATAACCTATTGTCAATAAGAAACAGAACCATAAGCCAAATAGAGTGGAGATAATCTGTGCATCGAAGATTCATTGAAGCAATTATGGAATTTGGTGCCTAATCACATTCTTTCTAAAACATCTAGTAGCAACTTTGTTACTACTATGATAGACTATGTTCAATTCAACACTCAGAAATCATGGTAACAAATATACCTCCAGGAATTTTTTGAAATATTGGCACAAATATAACACTTGCAAGTAATAACCAGAGCATGTCAAAGAGGGAGGCTTCTTCCTCATTCACCTGGGATAAATATTTACAGTTAGATGAAATTTATAAAGTTGAGCATCAGATTAAAGGAAAAGAATGAAGAAAAGCAAACCTCCTGATGAGGTAACGACGCAATGATTTTCTTAATTTTCTTGGGGATTTTCTGGAGTTTCCTAAATAGAGGCTTTGCATTAGAAGAAAATTCTTCAGCACTGGTCAAAATAACATCTGGCTGTTGAAGGAACTGAGCATTTTTCTCTGCCCTATTGGCATACACAGCAGCTCTGAAATAAAATTAAAAAAAAAAAAAACCACATTATCGTGAATACCGGATGTGTTCATTGTATAAAACCTTTACATATAAATTTACATGGCAACAATGCACAATATTGTCTCCTTTAAAATTTATTGAATAACTCAATTAAAAGTGACATTATCATAATATCTACGAGATATCCCTTTTTTCCTTGATATTCTGAATCATATTTCCCGAAAATCTTGAAAAAAATCATCCTAATATTTAGAAAGTTTGAAATAGATAACAATAAAAGAATAAGATATAGGAAGGTTATACAGACCCTGCTCCCATTAACAATAACCCAAGAACTAGCTTGGGCAACTGCTTCTTTGCGGATAATATGAGGCCTTGGAAAACTGATGCTGGTGTGGACTCAGCCTCCTCTTCAGTAAAAGAAAAGAATGATGCAGAAAAGAATCGAGATGACTTTTTAGATAATGCTTTGGGAGCAAATGGTGAACTATCCTTAGCGAAATCTTTCTGTGTTTCCTGCTTTTTTGTTTGGATGGCATTCTCACTATCACTTATATAATCAGACTGTGTTGTGTCTTCTGAAATTTGGATGGTTTTTCCAGATTCTGTTTCAAGTGATAACTTGGCAAGCAAAGATGCATCATCAATTGTAGCCAAATCTTTGTCTCTACTAACTGTGACATCATCAGAAAAACTTTCTACATTGTTCTCCTCCTCAGAAACAAGCACGACATCTTGTACTTGTATAGCTTCTACAGTGTCAGCATTCAAATTTGTAAGAGACCTATCAGCTCTCTGTAAAGCAATCTCAGCATCATTCACACGTTGTGCAGCCTCAAGTTCAAATGCAACAGCTTGCTCTGCTAAAAGCATTATGTTTGTAACATTCTCCTCAGCTTTCACTGCATCCAGCTGTGCCTTTTCAGCAATTTCTTGCAATTTGCTAGCTTCGTTTTGCAACTCCTCCTTTTTATTTTGCAAGCGCCTCAATTCTACCTCACAATTTGCCAAAGTTTCCTGGCATTCCTTTATATCTTCTTGTGCAACAAAAAGTGTGCTCTGCTTTTCTGTTAAGTCCTTACTGCCATCACTCTCATTAGAACCTTCATACACTTCTTTTGCTGCCTCTAAAGACCCTGTGTCTACCTTCAGTCTTGCCTCGGCTAATGAAAGAGCCATTGTAGCATTTTGGACAG
Organism: Trifolium subterraneum; assembly: GCA_951799995.1. Lineage (NCBI taxonomy): Eukaryota > Viridiplantae > Streptophyta > Magnoliopsida > Fabales > Fabaceae > Trifolium > Trifolium subterraneum. The sequence continues at coordinate 27,375,467 of OX637468.1, forward strand.
CCTCTTTGGCCTGATGTTCTTCATTTGCAACTTTTTGAATGGTGTCAAGGGTAGAATTAACATCATTCAAAGATCGGGCTGCTTCATCATGCAAAAAGATGGCAGTCTCTGATATTTTTTTAACCTTTTCCTCAAACATGGTACTATTTATTTGTGCAACTTCTAGCTCTTTCAAGGCCTTTTGCAATAGTTCTTTCAATTCATCCACACTTTGTTCCTCTACTCCTATTTCCTTCTCAGCCCTCGCTCCTTCTTCCACTGGAACATCCAATTCAACACTAGATATAGGTAACACTGCTGCATCCTCATCCGAACCTTCCACATAATCAACATTGCGGCCATTGCCATTAACATAAGCTAAAGAATCATTACCCTGGCATTTCAACCAAATGAATCTGGATCCCATAAGAAGTTTCTCATTCTTACATGACATACTTCTCTTTGTGTTCAAAACTTTAAACTCACCACCAGAAACCACTTTTGAATCATTCCAACAAGAAGAAACACGACTAACATTGTTCACCGCACTAAAATGTGATCTCCTAAAATCAAGAAAACCTACTTGACCTGCATTTTTTTGTCTATAACTAGTCCCCACGGCTCCGTGTAAAATTCTTGACTGTGGCAAACTACAACCTAAATCCATATTCATATTTCTCAACACTCACAAAAAATTTCACCAACACCAATCAGCAATTCATCAAAAACCTAATGAAAAAAAAATTAAGTCAAATGTGCATATGAATCCAAAGCAAAATAAATCACTAAATTTGTAATACAACAATATCAAAACTAAAAACCGTGTGCGAATATTTCAAAGATGAACAACTCAATGCAATAACATTTTCTAATGCATTTTCCATAACTAATCAGCGATTAATCCAAAAATTGAGGCAAAAACAAATTCAAAATTAAAAAAGATATTGATCAAACAAAATTTCAACATTCATTTATCAGAAACAAATAATTCACTGATCTTAGTGAGAAAACGATATTGAAACAAATTCATAGAGAATACGTTGGAAGTACGTAGCTGTGCATCGAAGAGTGGGAGAATTGATCGAGAAATGTAGAGAGATAAAATATGAAATGGAGAATGAATCGACGTAGTGTTCGAAGTTCAGAGCTCAGTTCAACGAAATCTAAGAAAGAGTACAAGAACGTAACTCGCAACTCGCCTAAGAAAAGGAATAAGAACGCACCTAAGATGACTAGGCAGCGACAACGACGGAGTGTCTTGATGAGGCGGCGAGTGCAATACACGACGGCGGTTAGCCGGTGAGTGAAGCTGCCGGCGTAGAGACGATACGAACGAGGACGACGGCGCTGCTTAATGCTACTTTGCTCAGAAATTTTGCAATGTGCCAGCGTCACTTTTCTTTTTGAACTGGCAAAACTTTGAAACACTTTTTTACATGTAATAATAATTAGAAACTAGAGGACTACTTTGGCACGGATAGCTGAGTTTTACTTATAGCTGATGATCGATAGCTTATAGCTTATAGCTAATTACTGATGGTGATTAGTTGACTGAAGTGTTTGATAAAATTAGTGGTTCAATTAATTGATAAATGTAAAATGACAAAAAAAGGATATTCTTACTTTATAATAAAATCTCTTATAAAAAATCATTATAAAATCTATATCTAATTAATATTTAAGATACTTTATTTAGATTTTTTAATTTATTATATTTTTTATATATTATTAAATTAAATTTTATTCTTTAAAATTGTATTGTAAATTTATTTTCATTTCAATTATTATACTTTATATAAAATATTAAACATTACAATTTTTAGATTTTTATAACAAACTAGTTTAGAGACTCGTGCATTCCAAGTGTCAATTAAATTAAACTAGTATACATAAATGATAAATCAAAAGTACTAAAAGAAAACTGTGATAATATAGCATATAGGCACATAGATATATCTTTTTTTATAATAAATACATACATAAACAATAAATAGTACTTTAAAAAATTGATTCAAAAATAATAGCCACGTGCAATGCGTCAAAACGATTATTATTTTTTGTTTTATTTACGTACAACAACATTCTTTAAAGGATATATAACGGAAAAAAAAAAGCTACAATATAGTAAAAAAAAATAGATAGGCTAACGTAACAAAAAAGTAGTACAAAACTTACTTATTTTGTTTTAAAATGTAATATATTTTAAAAGATAAACTTATATAAGGGTAAAATTGGAAGAAATGATAAGCTATAAGCTAATAAGCTACTTGCAAATAGCGTCTAGAAAATACGCTATAAGTCAGTAAAATAAGCTATAAGTTCATGGTGAAAAAATTGTTAACAAACGGGTCTTTTAGCTTATAAGTTATAAGACATAAGCTATAAGCAGTTTTATGGTCTTGCCAAACAGGCCCTTGGTGCTTTCAACTACCGAGAAAAGAGTGAAGTTTGAACATGTCTAATAGTTGGGGTAAGGACTTTGCACTGTTTCTAAACAACTGTGATTTCTGTGATTTCTTTCATTTCATATAATTAAAACACATACTAGCCAAATAAGCTGCAAGAAGGACCGCCGTATCCGAATGCAACCTAAGGAATAAGTGAATTGAAAAAGTGATCAAAGGATCCACGACTGAAAACCAGATCCAGGACCGAACTGATTACCAAAGGGAACTAAAAGTGCTGCAAGAGAGAAATAAGTGTTGAGCAGATTCAACAGCGCTACAGGCTGACATACAGAGATGAGTTGTTGGAGTTACTAATGTCTCGCACTGTCAAATTTATTTTTGTTGGCAGCTTGTCACAGAAAAGTCGTCACGCAAAAATAGACACCTTCAATACGATCTTCAACCACTAACAAAGGTGCAAACTGTTAAAAGCTTATATGCACCGCGAACCAAGTAGCCTTTAGCAGGATCTACATAATAAATATATAATAAATAAGTAACAATAAATATTAATTAATTGAAATATTAATAATACTTGTTTCAATATGCCGTTGTTTGTCTCTTTTATGGTGAAGACCTCTTTTTAGTTTTGAAATGGCTACAAAAACGGCTATTGAGTATATGAGGGGGATATTCCTATAAGCTCTTTTGTCTTAGTCTATGTTTGATTTTTAAAAGAAATGATGGACAACCGAAAGGAAAAATTAATAATACTTCAGAAAAGGAAAAAAAAAAAAAAGTAAAGGCCAGTTTTTGTCCCATATTTTATAAAATCTAAACTTTTGATCTCCTTATTTTAAAAGTGAGCAGTTTTGATCTCCCTATTTTAATTTTTGTGGAGTTTTAGTCCCCCAATACATTTTGATCAAATTTTTGATGACGTGTCAAATTCATTAATGATGTGGCGGTCTCCATATTTGACAAACATATTCCACGTCATTAATTTTTTTTCTTTAATTCAAACATTATATTTTAAAAATATTAAAACCATTAAATAATTAAATAAATAATTAACAATAATAATTATCAAATAGTAAATTGAAGCTAAGAAGAAAAAAAAAACGCAGAAGAAATCAGAAACTCGTCCCCCAAATCATGGAACTCTAACGAAGAGATCTTCTTCGACGATAAAGAGCTTAAAAAAAAAATTTGAACAAACAGAAATGGATTTCATTAAATTAGTAGTCCTGAACAGCACAAGGCGTGCCAAGCAGAACGCCAAAACATTTACAACAGCAAAATTTTGGTTAGCCTATGCCCATACAAACAAAAGGGCTCGACCACCACATATGATAATTTAAACCGAGGTTTACATTATAAGTTTTCATCCACCAGAGGGAATGAGCCTTGACTTTGTCTAGCATTTGATGAACTATCATCTCCTTTGTCTTAAAAATTATAGAATTTCGTTCATGCCACAACACCCAAATAGTACACAGCCATAGTAGCTGCATAAAAGAACGGCGGGCAAGAAGACCTCCTGCGGAATGTGTAAACTGAACAAAATGGTCATGTTGTTGGGACAGATCAACTACAGAGATGCCAACCCAACTTATAACTAAACCCCACAAGGGTGCGAATGCAGGACAGGAACAAATGTTGAGCAGTTCCCGGTACCCCACATTCAGCCACGCACAGATGAGCATAGGGGTGGAAATGAACCGAACCAACTCGAACAAAGTTCGAGACTCGGTTCGACAATTGATTCGTTGAACTTGGTTCATGAACCAAATGAGCCGAACTTGAGCTAAATATTAAGTTCGTTAATTAAATGAGCTGAACTTGAGCTATATATAGTTCGGCTCGTTTGGTTCACGAGCTGACTCGATTATATATATAACACTTCAGAATATATTTTTACATAACACTTCAAGAATAATATATATATATATCTTCAAAAATAAATTTTACAAAATAAAACACACTAGCATTATTTCTCTTTTGAAGCATAAGTGATACTTGTTTCTTTGATACTTCCAAATTTATGTACTAACACTAAGTCTCACATCGGTTAAATTATCTAGCATTGAGAGAAAACTTTGTTATAAAATGTGGTGTACTACATGTCTTGGAAGCACAACAAAATGTTTATGGTGGGTTTGTTATTGTTTCACATTTTCCTAAGTGTGATAATACTCTCAAATACGGCTGACAATGAACCGAACCAACTCGAAAATAGTTCGAGACTCGATTCGATTCGATAATTAACTCGTTGAACTTGGTTCATGAACAAAATGAGCCGAACTTGAGTTGAAAATTAAGCTCGTTAAATAAATGAGCCGAGCCGAGCTTAAGCGAGTTCGACTCGACTCGACTCATTTCCAGCCCTAGTTCCCTTGAGGAATAATATGACGCCTAACCAGATTGTCTTTAGTAGGTAGCCTATTGCGGAGTCTTCTATCGTTTAGTAATAGTAACATGTTTTATTACCCAGCAAAATTAAGAAAAATAATTACGTAGATATTCTTGTGATATGTTTAGTGATTTATCTATCTATCTATTTATCTATTTGGGGAATGTGTTTCTGATTTCTTACTTTTGCGTTTTTTTTCTTTCTTAGCTTCAGTTTACTGTTTAATAATTATTTAATTGTTTTAATATTTATAAAATATAACATTTGAATTAAAGGAAAAAAATTAATGATGTGAAATATGTTTGTCAACTATGGAGACCGCCATGTCTTTAATGAACTTGACACGTCATCAAAAATTTGATCAAAATGTATTGGGGGACTAAAACTCCAAAAAAACTAAAATAGGGGGATCAAAACTGCTCACTTTTAAAATATGGGGATCAAAAGTTCAAATTTTTCAAAATAGGGGGATCAAAACTGCATTAAAGCCAAAAGTAAAAATGAAAAGATTTTAGGAGTTAATAAATATGTGTAAATTAATTTTACACAAAAATTCAATAAGGATGATTTAGGTTGATAGACGAAATGGTAAAACCAGTGAAAACTCACACACACAAAGTGGAGTGATTGGGGTTCGAACCCCGGTTATAGCGTTGGACACTAGCAATTTCGATATTTTTACCAGTTGAGCTACAATTTGTGGACTAATAAGGATGATTTAATCTTGTATTAATTATAGTACGTTGGTCCCTTAAAAATATTTTTGATTTTATATTGGTCCCATAAAAAGAAAGTTTTCGTTTAGTTCTTTAAAGATGTCACCGTTTGTCATATTGTCTTAAAGGAATTATTTAAGTTGTCCAGAGATAAAATTAAACTAAAATGGTAGAATAGAACAAGGAGGTGTATGAAGTTGTTGGACAACAATTATCTGGATCAGTTAGCAACAAAGGGTGGTAGGCCTGACCCAAATGTGTTAAAAGAATTAACAATCCAAAGCAATAATATGCAGGTGGATACTAACATTTTTAAATTATTAAAGACTTCTATATCTTAATATTTTATTTTATTATTTTTTTTATTGTATAGGTAGTTAGTGAGTTCAATTAATTATTTGTTACTGTAGTAATATATATTTAATTATAATTAACTAAGAAAAGTTACATATATTTACAAAATTATGTTAGAGTGAGCACACACATCAAATACATCAAAACACACTTTTAATAAAGGGTTAAAAAAAATTTGTGTCTTGATTAAAAAAAAAAAATTGTGTCAATTTAGGGCCTGTTTGTTTAAGCTTTAAAAAAAAAATTGAAAAAAATTTAGAGATATTTTGAAGAAAATCTAAAGCTATTTTCCGTTTGTTTACAATCATAAAAATCTATTTTTTTAGAAAATGGTTTTCTAAAAAATAGATTTTGAAGAAAGCTATTGAAAATAGCTTTTCAGTTTGAAGAAAAAATAGATTTTTTTACTAAAATGATTTTTGAAAAAATCTGAAACAAACATCACTAAAATAAAAAAAGTTTTTTTTTTTTAAAAAAATAGATTTTTTTGAAAAAAAATCTCAAACAAACGGGCCCTTATTTTTCTTAAAGATTAAAAGTTACTTTATTTATGCGAGGGACCAAATTAGATATCGATTTTCTTGGTCAGAAATTATAATAAGTCTGTTTATTTGGTTCAACAACGAGGCAACAAGGAGTGGAGAAATTTTAAAATGCTTTTTTGGTAAGAAGAGAAGAGATTTTAATAGAATTTCATTTGTAAAATTACATTTTTTATATATAACACTAGCGGGTCAAGCAGGCGCGTTCCGCATCTGCCTGTGTCTAACTTATGTAAAAGAAAAAAAATGCCTTATATTATGGTGAGTTTGTTAATAAACAATTTTTGCACCAAAATGTCGTTATGTTTTTTTAAGTGTTATAGTTGAATGAAAGTTTTTTAAAAGACAAATTTGGAAATATAAAAAATCTACACAAAAACCAATGTATCCTTTTTATATATAGTATAAAAGTTGAATGAAAGTTTTTTAAAGGGCAAATTTGGAAATATAAAAAATTTACACTAAAACCAATGTCTCATTTTTATATATAGTATAGATTATATATAAGTCTAAATTTATCGGTAAAATAATTTAAATTTAAACAAACACTTTTTCTCTTCAAAATTCATTTTTTTAGGATAGTAAAGAATAAAATAAAAGAGATTTTGCTCTCCTCTCCTCCAGTTCATTCTCTCCCCCAATCATTCAAACATAATTTTGCTTCAAGTTATGAGAACAATAGAGGAAAGGGCTTATGAATTTTTCTCGAAAAGATAGAAGGATGCCACACGACTTCTGGAAGATTTTAGTTTTACCATAAAAAATAAATTGAAGGTGAAAACAACACAAGAATGGATGGTTGAATTGTCTTGGCTCTTTTTCTTTTTCTTAGTGTTGTCCTTGTCAGATTCTAACCAAATGTCTAGAATTTGACTAAGTGTTTAAAGAGTTTTGCAGCGAATACATATCAAACACAAAGAGAGAGAGGAGAACGAAACACACAAAGTAATTTTATATTAAACTTGTGCTCATAAGCACTTGTAGACTCTCAGTATTGTCATACGAGTTAACAGACACATTTGGAAGAAGCTTGTGTCACAATAATATAACAATTAAAAGAAAGTCGAAATTTGGGGTACGACAACATCAACCTCTGACTTATCAGAACAGATCTTCTAGCTTCTGAGCTTTCCCAAATTCTAGTGTCCTTATTCAGAGTCTGTCTTCAAGCTTCGCATTGACTTGGTTCAGATTCTAGTATTCCAAACTAGAATATGACTAGATGGTTCCGACCAGTTGCTTTAGCTTCTCTCCAATTATGCTTTTATGCTCTTCATGTGTTTGTTTAGCATAGTTCAGATTTTGCACACTTGAACACACATTAGTGTATTCAATTTGTTCTAATAATACTTTGTTATCATCAAAACTTTATAGGCATTGTACAAACAATATACATCTTGATAGACAAATACTAATAGTTATTTTTTTTGAGGCAAAAAATGCTGATGTACAAATTAAATTTTGAATTTTCTGCATATAAGTCATTCGGTGTCTCAACTCAAACAACTGAACTATTCATTTGGGAACACAAGATATAAAATTTTAGTGTAACTAACTTAAAATAAGCATAAACTGATCAAAGAAAGATAATTTTGATACAAACATAATTTTGCTTCAGTTATGAGAATAACAGAGGAAAGGGCTTATGAATTTTCTACGAAAGATGGAAGGATGCCACAAGACTTCTGGAAGATTTTAGTTTTACCATAAAAAATAAATTGAAAACACAAGAATGAGGGGTCGAATGATGTTGGCTCTTTTTATTTTTTTTAGTGTTGACGTCCTTGTCAGATTCTGACCAAATGTCTAGAATCTGACTAAGTGTTTAAAGAGTTTTGTAGCGAATACATATCAAACACAAAGAGATAGAGAGGACAAAGAAACACACAAAACAATTTTATATTTGTTCCTCTCATAAACCGAGAGTAGTCCCGTCCATTTGCACTTCCAAAGGATTTCTACTATAATCACCACGACTACAACAATGCTCAAGCACCAGGTAAGAGACTTCTCAAATACAACGAGACTATAAATACTTATGAATTTCTAAGATACAACTTTGATAAGAAATTATAAGAGTTCTATTTGAATTTGAATAGTTTATTTTCTTTCAAAATACGCGTAGAGTCTTAAATTTTTTTCAAGTCTTCAACTCTTTATTAAAAATTTCTAGCCACACCCAAAAAAAAACTAGTTACACCCAATTTTCATTAAAATTTAATCATAATACCAAAATTGCCCTTCTTTGTATAAATTTTTAAAAATTGTTTTTCATCTTTTTCTACTCATGCTTCACGCTTTTTCTCCCTTTCTCATAAACCTAAATAAATGTTTTGTTCTTTCACATACTCCATTAATATGTCACTAATCACAGTGAAAAATTGAATTTCAAAGATTTTCTATTTTTGATGTGATTCCATGTGTAATCTACAATTAATCACATACTCCAAATTGAATTTATATAACTTAAGTAAACTTAGTTCACACTTACACTTGGTTTAAAAGATTCATGTTAATTCAGTTTACATGAACTTAAGTAAACTGAGTTTACATAAGGTTATGTAAAATTGAGCGTTTACATTAGCATGTATGTAAACTCAATTTACATTAGGTTATGTAAATTGAGTTTACATAATCTCAGCGTGTATGTAAACTCAGTTTACATTAGCGTGTACTTAAACTCAGTTTACAAAGAATAATACGTTAAATTAATTCACACGACCCCTTTTGAGACTCAGAAAATTAAAACACAAAGTGAATTGGAGCTTATCAGAAAAAACAAAATTGGAATTCAAAATCAACATGATTTCATAAGGATAGCGGCCATGACGGCAGCGGTTTGGGCGACGGCCACAACGGTTTGAGGGTTTTAATGCGAAGGAGAATGGAGGAGAAAGTGAGAAACATGTTTATAGATAATATTGAAAATTTAATTTATTTTAAGGGTATTTTGGTTAATTTGGGGTGTAATCAGAATTTTTTCGGGTGTAACTAGAAAAAATCCTCTTTATATAGGCTAAACTTGAGTCTTGGAGAATAAACAATGTAGGTTTCAAGTAGAATAAATGCCGAAACTCAAGTCTTGGAGAAGCTTGATCAAAGACGTATGTTTCTTCTTTGATTTGGATAATGTCGTTGAAAGACATTTGAATTGCTTAGCCATAAAAGAAAATTACCATTTTTTTCCACTAGGAAATTACCATTTCTTTCCACCTATCTTTTAGGAGTTAGTTTGATACTGCAAGTGAGAAGAAGACAAAAATACTTACACGATTGGATTGAAGCAGAAGACGTGGAAAGCGGAAGTGATGGAAGTAACGGCTAATGTTATTGAAAATAACTTCATTTGTACTGGTTAGGGTAACAAGGTCACAAGGTCAGGTATAAGTTCAAGTAAAGTCTTGTCATTTATGAAAAAAGAAGACACATTTTTAACAAAGTTATCGTAACTAAACACTCATTTCTCCTGCAAATTTCTTT
>OX637468.1:27385537-27474818 GCA_951799995.1 Trifolium subterraneum
AAACACTCATTTCTCCTGCAAATTTCTTTGTTTTATTTTTTCCTTTTAAAATTTTAATTTACTTTAGAACACATTCTCCTCTCTCTCTCTCTCTCTCTCTCTCTCTCTCTCTCTCTCTCTCTCTCTCTCTCTCTCTCTCTCTCTCTCTCTCTCTCTCTCTCTCCTCTCTCTCTCTCTCTCTCTCTCCTCTCTCTCTCTCTCTCTCCTCTCTCTCTCTCTCTCTCTCTCTCTCTCTCTCCTCTCTCTCTCTCTCTCTCTCTCTCTCTCTCTCTCTCTCTCCTCTCTCTCTTCTCTCCTTCTCCTCTCTCTCTCTCCTCTCTCTCTCTCTCTCTCCTCTCTCTCTCTCTCTTAAATCTAGTCATCTGTTTCAAGATTTGTGAAATTTAGTGAGAAGACACGAGTCTCTTCAAACTTGACCAAAATTCTGAGTTTAATCCTTGGTTTGGGGTTTGGCCATACAACAACATTTTGTCATCGATTTGAATTCACAAGATTTTATCGATTAATCTCTATAGTTGTACATAGAAATATCCAATTTACAACAAAAAAAAAATAATTTAATAAGTATATTATTAAACCAAGAAATTTTAATTTGTAATACTAGATAACTTGTTACTACTTTGTCCCCATTATCATAGCTCAGTTGGTAGAGATATCACATTTTATATGCAAGAGATATAGTTCGAACTTCGGACACTCCACTTATTTACCTTTAAAATGTAGAATTCTAGATACTAGACTACTTAAATAAAAACTTGCTACTACTGTACCCACATCATTTATTGTCATATTACATGCTATATTACTTCCTTAATTATTAATAAAATGTATTAAGTTTTATTTTCTATAAAAAGAGAAAAAAATGCTCTGACAATTTAAAATAATTTTACACCATCACCTAATAACAATCATGCATTTTGTTAAGTCATTCCATTTCACTCAACGTTTTTGATATGACGTATGATAGGAAGCTAATTCTTATCTTAGTCTATGAATAAAGTTTCTAAACTAAAACGAGAAACTATCTAGGAAAATTAAAACATTATTCTTCATTCATTAATTTTCAATCAAGAGACTATACAATACTTATATAGGTTGATGATTACACACGGTAAGATAACTACATCAATCATACAACAACAATGATGTCAAACAAACTAATAGAATATGGCTAAAAGATCCATGTTCTAGAATAAACTAAAAGTTATAATTCTCTTAGTCTTCATGATCCTATCGACATAGAAGATTAAAAGCTTAATTAATACGTTAATCCTTTAAAGATATTTTTGGTTTCACGTTGGTCCCATAAGGAAAAAACGTTTCAGTTTAGTCCCATAAAAATACCACCCTTTGTCATATTGGTCCATTCCGTCCATTTGTTTTCTTTCCGAAATATGTTAACTATTGACAGGGTTGTGTCAGGTGAACCAATATACATAGTTGTACACCGTAGACCTTAATAATATTTTAACTTTCAACCATTCGGTTTTTTTGACAAAAATAAAATGCATTAGATCTTGTTGGCCTATCATATCTAATAGTGAACTGAAATTCTGGTAGAGTCCAAATGGGGTACCGGATGAGGCAACCTTTGAGTCAACAACGTGCACAACAGAAGTAACAAACAATAAATAATAAATAACTGAAAATAAATAGTACGCAGTGTTTGTTAACCCAGTTCGGCGTATAACACGACCTACTCTGGGGGATACCAATCCAGGAGAGAATCCACTATGGTAATACTAGTTAGAAGCTATCAGCAAACGACCCGTTTACACTTCGTCACCTAGATCAGAGACCCCGTCCCTTCTCCTCTTAACCACACGCCTAGTGTGATTGCTCAAAACTTAAACTTTGGTGAAGACACACTTCAAACAAATACCTATCTCCGTACTTAAAAGCTTAGGAGTAGATTAAAAGAAATACAACTCAAGAACACAATTCTAAGCAAGTATCAAGGTGATACAAGATAGGCTCACAAGTAAACAAATGACACGATAAAACCCTAGACACAAGAATACAATTTTTCACGATGGTTTTTGGTAACCTAAAAAGGTCTATCGTCTTCAATATATATAGCACAGAGATAGCCACAGTTGTTCCTTGATTGTTGGCCTTCAAAATAATATAAAATTATAACATATCCGATAGCAAAAGATTTGTTTAATTAAATCTAACAAAAACCCTAAAATATAGGCATATCTTTAGGGGCGATACAAAATGCGATATCATCAGGAAATAAGCTGAAATCTTCGTCTTGTGGAACAAGCAAGTCGCTTAATGGATTTACTTTACACAAAAAACGCATGTTTCTCATGTAACAAACTTTGCACATTTTCTGGCTTCAGGATGTTGTACCAAAGGTAGCCCCATCTTGTCCCTCATCTGACTTGATCTTGTTTTTACAAAATGTAGCCAATTTCAAAAACCCAACAATCTCCCCCTTTGGCAAATTTTTGGCTAAAACAATATCAGACCAGTTATGGAGAGATGCAGTTCAAATTTTCCTTTAAGTCAACATACACACACAACTAAAAAAGAGAATAGAACACAAGATGGCTATTATAACATCTTCACTTTAGGTGAGTTAAATCATATGAGAAACATCAGAGATTAGCACCAGCGGAATAAACACATTTAGTCTCATAGGGCACAACATCAGAGAGAAATAAACTCTCTAAGTGGATTCACATTCTTGGAGAAAAGTAAGTTTCTCACACAATAAGTCTTCAAAAAAACACACTTCACATCAGGAAGACTAATAGAAATTCCAGTCAAATAGAGAAAAATAAATTCTCCATTTAGACATTCTGGATGGTATCCAGGATGGGGCAATCATCACCTACCTCATCACATACATCACATGTATCAATCGTTCCCCCTCAAACATAACAGGAAAACAGAGTTCATCATCTGGGATACATAGGAAAAATAAATTCCTAATCAACTGAGAAAAATAAATTCTCAGCTATATAGCACACAAACATACTCAGAATCAGAAAAACTGGATGGTAGCCAGGATGGGCAGCATTCAGCAGAGCATCTGGGATAAAATGTAAATTGCTCCCCCTCAATCAATACACATCAGGATATCATCACAAATTTTACTCCCCCTGAATACATACATGTCAAGAAATCATCAGATACCTTTACTCCCCCTGAACATGTGCATATCACACATACAACAAAAATTAGGATTACTCCCCCTTACGGCATACATAGCAAATAAGTGTTACTCCCCCTCAACACAACATACATATGCAAACATTATCTCTACACACCGTACATCAGATCATGCATACCAGTACCACACATAAACTACCTACTACTGCCCATCACATCATAGGATATTCATCAACACATACACACATCAGATGTAGACACATCTTCCACCACATGCAGCACACAGTCAAAGAACAAAAATTATATTATTACGCACATTACAGTACTCCCCCTTTTTAGCCATCAAATTTGACAAAATCAACAGGCAGCACCAAATGATCACAGAATATCATAGTAGATCACACAATAGTAGAGTGCACATAGGTGCATAGTAAATCCAGGACATAGCCCACAAATCAAAGATGAGAAAGAAACATAAGAACCAAAACAAACCATCCAAAAAGAACATAATCAAGGCGCAAAGAAAAAAAAATGTTGAGTTACAATCTCTCTTTCTTGATCAGCTTGCAAAGAATATAAAGAGGCAAAAGTGGTTGCACGCACACGTAGCGATAACTGCTATAAATTCATATTGTTGAACAATGAACGAGATGTTTCTATAGGAACCCACAAGTAACAATTATCTTTGGACCTTACACCTCTCATCAACACATCACCCTTCTAATTTGTAATCAAACACCCAGACTCGGTGAAATTCACTTTCATACCTTGATAACATAATTGACTGATACTGATTAGATTAGCAGTCAATCCTTTCACAAAAAGCACATTATCAAGCCTTGGCAAACCACTATTGGTTAGGCTTCCTATACCTCTGATCTCACATTTTACTCCATCACCAAATGTCATAGAGCTAGTTGAATAAGACTTTAAGTCCATTAGGAATTTTTCTACTCCAGTCATATGTCTGGAACAACCATTATCAAAATACCAATTCTTCTTAGATGATGATCTAAGTGAGGTATGAGCTATTAAACTTACATCCTTCTCCTTGCGCTTCCACTCCTTCGTGGTCTCAACCACTTCAACTTCAGGTTTTTGCTTCAGTGATTTTTAGGATACCCATACAACTTATAGCAGAAGGGTCTTATATGTCCATTCCTACCACAGTGATGACAAACCCATGGTTGAGATTTCCTATTTCTGATTCCCGGATGGGGTTGCACATGAGGCAGCCGCTGCTTCAGCATTGGGGGCCTGTTGTTTCCTTCTAAGGGCAAAAACTTAAGCTCTGGATCATATTGCTTAGGTTTGTTGAGATTTTTGTAGTCATAACCAATCCCTTTTGTCCTCTTTCCAGGAACTTGTGTTTCAATTAACTCTTCTAGTGTAGCCGTACCACCATGCATCATTATAACTTCATTCTTCATATGTTCAAGTTTAGAGTTTAGTAATGTTACCTCATCATTCAGTTCTGAAATTGTGGCCAGATGCTTGTTCTTTTCAGATTGAAGTTCCAGTATAAGCCTCTTCTGATTTTCTTGACTTCTACATACCTCTTCACTTCTTTGACATAAAGCTCTATATGATGCAGCTAGCTCTTCATAAGTTACATCTCCAGTGTTGGATTTTGTGTCTGAAGTACATGTTCCAGTTAAGGCAGTGATGCGCTTAGTAGTCTCATTCAAAGTGTCTTCATCAGAATCTTCATCCTCTGACCATGTTGCAGTCATCCCTTTTTGTTGTTTCTTCAAGTAGTTAGGACATTCAAATCTGATATGGCCATATCCATTGCATTCATGACATTGTACACCTCTCTCTTGACTCACTTTCTCTTCAGATTCTGGTTTCTTTTGAAAACTAGAGTCTTTGTGAATGTTGAGTGGAATGGGGGACACATTCTGCTTCACATTCTGTCTTCCACGCCTATCCATCATTCTTAATACTTTATTAAATTGTCTACCTAGAAGAGCCATGGCTTCAGATAAGCTTTCATCAGTATCTGTCTCTTCTTGTACAGCATCACTTTCTGCATTTGAGACAAAGGCTATACTCTTGCTTTTGCTTCCAGAACGTTCATTTGCAGAAATTTCATAAGTCTGAAGAGAACCCACAAGCTCATCCAGCTTTATTTCAGATAGATCCCTAAACTCTTATATGCAAGTGACCTTCATGTCAAACATTTTGGGTAGAGACCTCAACGTCTTTCTTACCATCCTTTCTTCAGGAAGTTTTTCACCTAAAGAGTCAAATGTGTTAGCATAATCTGAAATAGTCATATGAAAGTCATGTAAGGTCTCATCTTCCTTCATTCTGAGATTCTCAAATTTAGTAGTCAGCATCTGAAGTCTGGTGTTCTTGACTTTTGATGTCCCTTCCTGAGTAGTTATCAATATCTCCCAAGCTACTTTAGCCACAGTGCATCGCTTTATTAATCTGAACAAGTTCTCATCAACACTATTGAACAAGGCGTTCAAAGCTTTGTGGTTTCCAAGGGCAAGTTCATCTTCAGCCTTCGTCCAATTTCCTTCAGGCTTCAAGGACACATTACCATCTTTGTCATTGACAGTAGGGTGTTCCCATCCATTCAACACAAATTTCCATGTCTTGCTATCCATTGATCTCAAGAATGCTTCCATGCGTGATTTCCAGTAATCATAGTTAGTATCATCCAATAAGGGTGGCCTACTCACAGCTCCTCCTTCCCTTTCCATATCAACCAGAATCATTCCCTAGAGCTCACCCTAATAGCAGAACAGGGTGCCTGCTCTGATGCCAATTGAAATTCTGGTAGAGTCCAAATGGGGTACCGGATGGAGCAACCTTTGAGTCAACAACGTGCACAACAGAAGTAACAAACAATAAATAATATATAACTGAAAATAAATAGTACGCAGTGTTTGTTAACCCAGTTCGGCGTATAACACGACCTACTCTGGGGGATACCAATCCATGAGAGAATCCACTATGGTAATACTAGTTAGAAGCTATCAGCAAACGACCCGTTTACACTTCGTCACCTAGTCACTACCCGTGCTATCTTTAACCTAGGCCCACCTAGATCAGAGACCCCGTCCCTTCTCCTCTTAACCACACGCCCAATGTGATTGCTCAAAATTTAAACTTTGGTGAAGACACACTTCAAACAAATACCTATCTCCGTACTTAAAAGCTTAGGAGTAGATTAAAAGAAATACAACTCAAGAACACAGTCCTAAGCAAGTATCAAGGTGATACAAGATAGGCTCACAAGTAAACAAATGACACGATAAAACCCTAGACACAAGAATACAATTTTTCACGATGGTTTTTGGTAACCTAAAAAGGTCTATGGTCTTCAATATATATAGCACAGAGATAGCCACGGTTGTTCCTTGATTTTTGGCCTTCAAAATAATATAAAATTGTTACATATCCGATAGCAAAAGATTTGTTTAATTAAATCCAACAAAAACCCTAAAATATAGGCATATCTTTAGGGGCGATACAAAATGCGATATGATCAGGAAATAAGCTGAAATCTTCGTCTTGGGGAACAAGCAAGTCGCTTAATGGATTTACTTCACACAAAAAACCCATGTTTCTCATGTAACAAACTTTGCACATTTTCTGGCTTCAGGATGTTGTACCAAAGGTAGCCCCATCTTGTCACTCATCTGACTTGATCTTGTTTTTACAAAATGTAGCCAATTTCGAAAACCCAACAGTGAACCACCAACATATGATATTTTTTTTGCTTCTATTCATCTTCTTCCTCCATTCTTCTTCATCTCTTTCATAAACAATATAAAAATAAACCCAAATCTTCAATCAACCTTCAATCAAACCCAACATTTTTTTTCTTTTCAAAATTACAAAAAATCATAACAAAATCCCAACATTGATACAAACCCAAAAAGGAACAAACAAAGCAACAAAGTAAAATCCGAATTTTTCAAATAAAAAAAATCTTCGCAACTCTTGATTAAAAGTGAAATGATAAGAGATATTGATTAACGATGAATGTGGTGAGAGTGAGAATTATCAACAACATGTGTGTAATTGAAAGTGAAGTATCTTAACTGGGATAAAGCAAGAGTTGCTTTTTCTTTATAATTTGAAGGTTTGTATAGGAAAACATCAGTATCAGCCATGGAAACAAAGTTGATTACTTGATTTGATTGTTGGGTTGAAGATTTAAGGAAAAATATGTTTTTTTTTGTTTTATTTAGAGAATTGAACATTGATTCGTGGGTAAGTGAATCTAAGACGATGGTGATGTTGTGTTGTGTTGTGTGTGGATGACTGAAATCCAAATTGTATCTTTGAGGAAGAAATGACTTGTCTTATTAAGATGTGTATACTAGTATTTTTGCCTCAAAAAATTAAGTATTAGTATTTGTCTATCAATAAAATGTATATTATTTGTCCCTAATTACAATAATTATAGTGTTGATCATCATTTAACAAAAGGAACGTGATTTGACAAAAAGAGTGATAGAGTTAAAGACTAAAGTGATAAGAAAATAAAGAAATTAATAGTTCAACTTATTCTCAACATAATACTCATACTAACAACTAACAAAAGGGAGTGAATTAGTAATAATTAATTTATTTTAGCCATTAGTTAATCATAATAGAATATAGGAATTGGTAGCATCATGGGAAAAGGTAGCTAGTTGGGCACATGGTGTGGTGATGATAAGCAAAATGCACTATAGATCCTAATCCAAATCAAATAATGCAAATCACATGCAAATTTTGACAAAACTTATCCTAATGTACGGTGATATACGACCCCATTATAATCATTTGAATCAATACTATAATAATTTGTTATATTCATATTGTTTTCATTTACTATCACATGCATTCAATTAAAGAACATGATTTCTAGAGAATTAGTGATATGATCAAACACCTTCACATGCCCTTTGTTGTACGTAACACCGCATTTAATTGGCTTTAGAGAGTGTTCCCTAATTAATAAATGAAATGGTTTTAATTCGTTACTTAGGAAGAGAGATACGCAAGCAATGAGATGTGAGTATAAGGTATGGTCATACAAAACCAATCATATGGCCGTATACCAACCAACTAGATAAATTTTAAATCTCAAACACATTCTATTATTAGTTTTGACTAAATTCATTGTTATATACTTATATTGTCCATAAATTTTAACTTAATTAACTAACAGATATTATTGATATTTTATTTAGTTTTAACAGTAAAAATTAGTAATTAGATATTAAATTAGTACTGTAATTAGGTAATGTCAAGTTTGATGGCTTCACTTAAATATTGTATTTCATAATTGTGTGTTTGAATTTTAGATGGTGAGTATGTTTAGTATCACGATGGATATGTCAGAATTATGGTGATCTACTTTTGCAGAAGCTCTAATTTTACAGAAGCTGAAAACTAAGACTTATGCAAAATCGTGGTGGATCACCACCGTGATTCTAGTATACCCATTGTGATACCAAACATAAACAATATGTCATTTTGTCCACAAATCCAAAAAAAAGAGATCATTATTAGATTGAAGAAAAAAACACTAAAGTCTCACATTAAAAATGGATAAATTTTTAAATAATTTATAAAGTGAGACATTTCTCAACTGAAAAATCAGTTTCGCAAGAATGATTTATATACTCAATATAGACTCCCACTGTCTTTAATATTTGATCATTTTAAATTTTTATTCTTGTCTCAAAACTTTAATTTTTTTAAAAACTAAGATATACATTAATGACATTTTACTATTTATCCCTTTACAAAAACTAAAACCATTTATCAAATGAAATTTATTCTTTCTTAATAAATTTAATAAATTAATGATAACAAATTTATTACTATCTCCGTCCCTAAGTATAAAATCTTGTTTGACAAAATATAATAATCATTTACCTTGTTTTGACCGTATTTTTATCATAATATATAAAGGTAAATATTAGCATATAGTTAAGATTTTGTTCAATTTGTTTTAATGAGTTTTTCAAAATATTAAGTTTTTATAATTTTTACTAATAGACTACAGATTTTAGTGATTAAAATTGTACATCGGCGTACATACAGCGGTCAAAAAAATGTCTTATAATTAAGGACAGATGTAGTTCATGCCTATAACTCAAAAAGAACAAAAAATTAAGGACGAATCACTAGTAGAAAAATGACATATTACTTAAGGATTTTACATCCGTGGAACATATGTCAGATTGAAAAGCTATATGGAGTGGTGTTTGCATCTAGTTGCAACATTCACAAAAATACATAAGCACAACTTTTTACATCTGGTCATAATATCCCCAGAAGCAAAATTACACGCGGTGGCAATCATGTATTCAAACCATTTTTTTTTTCATAAAGAAAAATATCGCTTGCCTTTATTTTTTATTTTTTATGTACAATTCTTTTTTTTTCTATAGCTTGCCTTACAATTTAGTTTGTAATGGTGAGTTAATTAATTAGGTAGATTAATATGAAAACTTAATAAGTTATACATTTTGTTAGTTAATGTAAAATATGTTATAACTTATCAACACATCGTAGTATATACGAAATCCATGATAATACATTCTCTTGATCTAGTCATATGCAAGTTAATGCAAATTGCACGTTATTTCTTGATTTAACTAAAGTGTATATACATTCTCACGGTTTGATGAATTTTTGTGTATGATTAGAGATAACCGTTCCGTATGATTTTTGTCATTATGCACTTCACACATACATGATGTCAACAACCTGTTTACAAAACAAATCAACTTGTAATTTTTTTCCTTCTTAAATCAATTACTTGAGCAGCTTTTCCGTTCAAACCAAACGTGATTATTCTGTTAACGTGAAGGAAGCCACTACTGCACGTATCAAATTTGGAATATTCCATAAACGGTTATAGTTGGATAAGTTAAGAATAATGCAGACAAAACTCTAACTAAGTCTAAGAGTGCTAATTAAACATTTAAATATATAAAAAATTATAGTATAAACATGTAAAATATAGGAAAAAATTAAATGATAATTTTTTTTTTCAATTTTAAAATTTATATATTTGTTTTCTTAATAAATGTCTTATAAGTGCACTTGTAACATTTTTCATAAATTAAAAATTTTATATTTATTAATTTACAAGTTATTTATGATTAGTTAGAAGTTGATTATATTAATCAGCTTAGGATAACGATATAAGTTGGTTAAGATACGTACTCCTACATCCTACATTTATTGTTTTACTTCTTTGAACTATTAATTTTAAAAGTAATTTTTCTATTTCTATAATTTTAGTTTTTAAGTTTTTTTTTTTTTTTTTTTGAAAAGGCTAAACTTTATTAATCACATTAGTACAAGCAGTACATAAAGGAATACAAGGCAAAAGCAGCCCCAAACAGCACACCACCACTATCACAACCAAGGCTAAAACAGAAAAGAAAAAAGCTCCCCAACGAACCAGAAACAAAACACACCAGCAGCATCCAGGACAAATAAGGCACTAGACCCTATACATTACCACTTGCCCCAAAAAACGCCGCTCCATTACACCGGCGATTAACGACATAAGCACAATCCCGGGTCCCAACACCATTCATAAAACAAGCAAACCGGAATCTTATGACGGCTAAGCCCCACCTCCAAAAAAGCAGCTTAATACCATCCACCACCTCCCCCGGATTAGTTTTTAAGTTGTTACGATACTTAAATTCGATTTTCATTCCTTAACTTTGTAATTATATTGTATACTTGTTTGAATTGAGAATAAAATAAATTCTACACTAAAATAGATATAAAGCATGAGAATAATTTAAAAGGAAGAGCCGTCACTCACTTTTTATGTTGGTTTTGTAATTATGAGAATATTAATGTGTATTTATTTAAGAACCGATGTAGCAATTCATATTTTTTTTTAGGAAAGTTGACTTTTTTCGGAGTTTTATGGATTTTTTATTTTAAGTTTTGTTTTTCAAATTATAGTTTAGCAATTTGAAAAACAATACTTAATTTATATATGCATTAATTGTCACATTATCTATATAATGTGCTTGACATGTTTATATATATAGGTGTGGCAAAGTGGGCATGTCCGCCCCATTTAAGTCCGCCCAAAAGCGGGATGAAGCGGGTCAACTTAGGCGTACAGGCTCAAAACTTAAGTCTGGCCGTTTATTGGCGGGGTGGCGGACAAATACTTTTTTTTGAACAATTTGAATTATTACATTAATTACAAAATTATTAAAACAATTTCAAAATACCAAACTATAAATATGTAAATATTTTTTTTCTTGAAAATCAACATGCTTGTATAATGTATTAAGAGAAGACTGTAACTACTAACTACGGATAATTAAACTAACAGAAATATCAACTAAGTTAATAAGTAATTCCTTACAATCTAAGATAGAAGGATCAATTATAGCAAGCAACAATTCCCATTTGAAACAAGCAACAACCTGTGATGCATCATGCATCCAGTTCCACCAAAACATGGCTTAAAAAACTTCAACTATGTCAATAATGTTGCTATGGCTATAAGTCATTCACATCATAATACAAAAAAAAAAAACAAAGACCACAACTTAGTTAAAGACATCCACCGACACAAATCATAAAAAAATTAGCAGCAAAAAATCAATCGCAAAAGCTCCATGACTACTTCATCAATCATCATCTATGTCATAAACATGTGAAGCTTCGGTTGATGTCGTAGCGATAGGCTGGAACCTTTCACCATCTCTCTCCTCATCGTCACCCACTATAGCTACATAAAATAAAATGCAAAAAAAGTCATAACCATATATTTTACGTAGCCAACCAATATAAATGAAATAAATCAATTAAAGAGCATGATTAAATATGATTATATACCTAAATTATTAAAATCGTGAAGCCAATTGCGAGTGCAAATCAAAGCCTTCATATTATCCGACAACAAATGACTTAAAGACTTTTGTCCAGCCCACCAAAAATGGCGGGTCAAGCGGGCTAGCCCAGCATGCCGAACCCGTTTTGCCACCCCTATATATATATATACACACACATACATATATCAAATGTAGTTAACTTATTATTTAACTTGAAAGCTCGATAAATATATAAGGTTCAAATTCATTGGTAAGATTTTTTTTCCTAAAATATTAAAATATTAAGGCCCTGTTTGGTAAAAATAGCGGTGAGCTGATAAACTAGCTGATGGCTTATAGCTGATAAGCTAATTGAAGTGTTTGGTAAAATTAATTAGCGGTTTAACTAGCTGATAATGTAAAATTACATGAAAGGACATTATCACTTTATAATAAAATTTATATCAATTAATATTAAGATATTATTAAAAAATATTTTTTATTTAAAAAATGATTTTAAATAATTTTACCTTTTATTAAAAAAGTAAACATTACAATAAATATATTTAATATGTATATGTAAATTATATTAATGTAAAACTTAATTTTAAACTTTAATTAAAAGCTATGAATTTAAAATATTAAATAAAAGTGAATGTTTTTTGGAATACACGCTTTATGTGGAGATAAGTGATCTGCTATAGAACTATAAAATAAGTGAACGTGTATAGAATCTATATTTTACGATCGTTAACTAATTTTACTATTTTATTTACTATAAGAATATATGTTATTAATCATTTTTTATGAAGTGTTATATAAATTTTGCAATAAAAATATAATAAATATTAAAATAATGTTAATTATGCTTGTTCAAAAAAGATAATTTTGACTAAATTATATTAATCTAAAATAATAATCAAAATAAGTACTAAAGGGTAAAATTGGGTTTTAGTTAAAATAATAAGGGTAAAAGTGGAAGAAAAGACAATAAGCTATAAGCTATAAGCTATAAGCTAATTGAAATAGCGTTTGAAAATAAGCTATAAGCTAGTCAAAATAAGCTATAAGCTCATAACAAAATGACCGTTACCAAACAGAGCTTTTAGCTTATAAGCTAAAAGCTATAAGCTATAAGCTATAAGTTCGTTTTGAAGTCTTACCAAACAGAGCCTAAATACAATATGTACTATATTTTTGTATTGAGAAATATGAACACCATATATAATCGTGAATTATAAAAGAAAAAGATAACCTCTAAGTTTAAGTTGTTAACAACATCACATTATATATTTTAATATTAGACACTCCACTTATTCATCTTAAAGTCGAAAATTATTATATACTCTACAAGGTATTCAATGTTCATATAATAACAGTTGAGATTCCTTAACTAAAAAATCTTTTCAATAATTGAGGATCATATTTTATGAGCAAGTTTATCTTTTCAATTCTAACTTAGAAATTAGGTATGACAATAACACCCTTTAGGCAAAGTACTGTATAGCAATCTAGATTTTGGATTTCCTACTGTAGGAAATTCCATTATCACACACAGTATTACATATTAACTGTTAATTTGATATGATACATTTACATGTAATTCATATTTATATAAATTTGTGAATAACTAACTATCCGATCTCAAATGCCTAGATATTGATGTTTACTCTATCCATTGTGGATGTAGTCAACTCAATTATCGAAGAAATAAGGAAACGGGAGACGATTTGGTACCAAATATTCGGAAGTGTGGAAAAAACTGCGGTGAGAAGCGGAAAAACCATAAAAAAACGACGATTGTTTGTGATGTCCAATAAACTTGAGTCCAATTGTAATTCCTATTTAAAACTCATCTAAATTATGATTATTTGGTTTAACCCCACCATATCTTTGTCAAAAAAAGGAAAAGTAGCTAACTACACTATATCATATATATTTACATAAAAAAAAATCTTGTGAGAAAGATGTGCCACGTGGTACTCATCCAGAGTCACTTTTGAACTGGAGTGAAGTGAATGAAAGTGGAGTAAGAGAAGGACGAATATAGTTATTTAAAATAAACATATTAGGGCCATGCATGAAGATAGATAGCCATTAATGTTGAGCATTGTTAGCCACACCCCATTGGAATCTCACTGTATTACTCTCCTTTTGACATAAAAAAGTGATCCACCCAAGTAACAGAGTGGTTTAGTTTGGCCCAATTTGAAGAAGCTCGTTGAGATTAAGCACTTAACTTGTAGGACCCATTTAGAGAAGTATTAAAGGGAACACATCCCACATGGGTGAACATGCGTTTCCATCTATGTCACCCCATTCACGGATGGTACGGTTTTCCCATGTGTAAATAAATTATATTAGCTTCTATTTTTAGGAAATAAACTTATATGTCATCACCTATGAATTTTAGCTTATATTTTTTGTATTTAAGGACAAAAATGTTTTTTTTTTTTTTAATTCAAATAAGTTTAATCTATTTTTGAGAGATGTCCGCGTCTAGTCTAATATAAGATAGTGTCTTTTTTTCCACCACTAATTTAATCTGGTTTGGGGGTCGGTTCTGTACGTAATTAAGTGATTTCAGCTCTCTTTTTATCGCAATTACGGTGATTGAACCGTAGTTCTCCCTACTAAGTTCAGCGTCAATTACCACTCAATCAACTAACAATTGGTATAAGATAGTGTCTTTGAATATGATTACATAGAAAAAAAATCTATAGAATTTTAAAAATTGTATAAAAACAAATATTTTACAAAAATATTTATTACTATTTTTAACATATAGTACATGGTCATTGTTCTGAGATTGATCCAAATACGACCAGAGTGAAGGAAGCGCGAAAAAGGATAGATGTGTGCTTTTTGGTAGGTTGTTTGCACCTTAAATGTTTTGTCGCTTAAGTATGTTTTGATAGAGATGAGTGTGAGTTTTAACATAATTTGATCGGATGTGTACCTTTTTCTTATTCTTTTATGGCAAGTTTTTGGACAGAAGTGGATAAAAAACTTATCGAAGGATTCTGCCGTGATCACCGGCTTGAACCGATTTAGTGTAGAGACAATTCAATCACCTTTCAAGTCGAGAATTTGCTTGGACTTAACTATGTCCTACAAAATCGGCTTATAATTAAAATGAGAATTATCTCTATTTATAAACTCATATTCATGTCATCTTACATTCGATATGTAGCTTTAACATGAGACCCTATCCGAAACAAGTCATGGTATTACTTCTTAGCTATTTTTTTTTTTTTGGTATTACTTCTTAGCTATTTAATTATCTATTATATATGATTTGTTGCTTAAATATTTGAGTCTATGTTTTAATAAAGGCTATTTTGTTATAATATTTGAAAACAAGGGAAAAAAGTCATTAGATTCCATCTCAGCACATTTTATTTTCCTGCGCAGTTGACGCTCATGCATGTGTTATCGTCAGACTATTTAGTGTACACACACATCATTCATTTTCTTCTTTGTAAATTAATTAATAAATTAATGATGAACAATTGTCACAATTAATTCCCCTGCTATTTTATCCCATCACTTTGTAATGCTAGATAAGGCATATCATGCATTAATCGTTTATGTTGTTAATTACCACTCATGGATCACCGCATCAAAATAAATGCACATTATTCATTTGATTTTGTCCAAGACAATAAGAATTGAAATTACTAGTATAAAATTGTACACCATATTTATTTATTTATTTGCATCTTCGTGAAAAATAAAAGAAAAATACTCCAAACTTAAGCAAACTTTGCATATTCGAATTTATTGAAAATAATTAATGTATCTCATATTTAATATAGATCAGAGACGTCAATGTTAAAGAAGTCTTAAATCGGTTGTGAGATGGTTTGAATATGTGTTTATAAAGACAATATTCACCTTACAAGCCGGTTTTGTAGGGTTGATCTTAGGCCAAACTCTCAATTCTAAAATGATATCAGAGCATCCTCCACGATCCGCTGGGCCGCCTGCTATCAATTTCTGATCAGGTCATCCACCATTTATATTTGCGCCCCAAGCCCAATAGTGTTGGGCGCGAGGGGATGTGTTAAAGAAGTTTCACATCAGTTGTGAGATAGCTTATAAAGTAGAGACAATCTTCACCATATAAGTCGATTTTGTAGAGTTGAGTTAGACCTAATTTTCAATTCTAAGAATCAATTATTCAAATATAGAAAGTGGATATTTACTATACCAGTACATTTTTTGTTGCAACAGTTAAATTGCAGAGGGAAATAAATTTCACCACGTACATGAATATTAATGTTGGTGAATGGTGAAGGAATGGCATATAATAAATGATGTTTGTGTAATGTTTTAGAAAGTAGAAACCTACTTCAACGGCCATTGCTGAAACTATAGTAATACTCATAATAAGTTCAAATTCACTAATATTGTAGGGTCTACTTGCTGTAACTCACTAACTCCAAAGAGTATTCACACTACATATAGTAATGCAAATTACCACAAAAAAAATAAAATCATATATGCAAGTGTCGGCACAAAGTTAATTTTATGATTAAAAATAAACATTCTAAAACACTTAATTATTTACAAGTATCAATTGAATAAATCATGTACTAGTACTACTACCTAAAAATAATTAAATGGGTCACATGGTATATAATCAAGTAGCTTACTTGTAAAACTAACATAACCAAAATACTTAAAATTTGTCTTATCAAGAATGATTACCTTAAATAATTCAAATCTTGGGGTTATTTAATGATGCACAAATTTTCTATTTTGTTCCCTATATATAGTATAAACTGTCCTAACATTTCTTCATAAACAAAATCATACTCTCTACCTTCCCTCTTTCTTCAAAATTGAGGGTAGTTCAAGAAGTTATGGCACTTCAACTCTCATTCATTCTTCTCTTATTACTTCTTGTACCTTCCTTCATTCAATCCTCCCCACTTCAAGATCCTGAATTAATAGTCCAACAAGTACAAAAGTAAGTAACTATATACATTAAAAATATAGCATATTTTTAATGTTGTTACATATTATGTATGATATTAAAATCTTTGTTTTTATGTTTTGTATAGGAGTATTAATGATTCAAGGAGAAACTTAGCATTTCTTTCTTGTGGAAGTGGCAATCCAATTGATGATTGTTGGAGATGTGATCAAAATTGGGAAAAGAATCGACAGCGATTAGCGGATTGTTCGATTGGATTTGGCAAACATGCAATTGGTGGTAGAGATGGTAAAATATATGTAGTAACTGACCCTGGTGATCATCCAGTGACACCAAAGCCAGGAACATTAAGATATGGTGTTATTCAAGAAGAACCATTATGGATTATCTTCAAACGTGATATGGTGATTAAGCTTAAACAAGAATTAATGATGAATTCATTCAAAACTATTGATGGTAGAGGAACAAATGTACACATTGCTGGTGGACCTTGTATTACAATACAATTTGTTACAAATATTATTATTCATGGGATTAATGTACATGATTGTAAAAGAGGTGGTAATGCTTATGTTAGAGATTCACCTACACATTATGGTTTTAGGACACTTTCTGATGGTGATGGAATTTCTGTTTTTGGTGGAAGTCATGTTTGGATTGATCATGTTTCTCTCTCTAATTGTAGAGATGGATTAATTGATGTTATTCATGGATCTACAGCTATTACTATTTCTAATAATTATATGACTCATCATAATAAGGTTATGCTTTTGGGTCATAGTGATAGTTTCACTAGAGATAAGAATATGCAAGTTACTATTGCTTTTAACCATTTTGGAGAAGGGCTAGTTCAAAGAATGCCAAGGTATCTTGAATTATAGATTATACTATTCATTTTTTATTAAGGGTAGCTTAAATTTCTGATTTTTTTTAACATAATGTTTGTTACATTTGTAGATGTAGGCATGGATATTTTCATGTGGTGAACAATGATTATACACATTGGCTAATGTATGCTATAGGTGGAAGTGCTAATCCAACTATCAACAGTCAAGGCAATAGATTTCTTGCTCCCAATGATAATACCTTCAAAGAGGTTAGATCCATAGACCAAAATAAAATATTCCTCTTTAACTCATTATTGCATATTACTCGCCTCTGGTCACTATTATAAGCAAAACACAACTTTTTAGGTTAATTTGAAAACTGATGTATGCAGTCTCTATAGACCAGATACATCAGTTAGATCAGGTACTACTATTTCCACTGAGCTGACATTTCATGGACAGGTGACGAAGCGTGAGAATTCAGGACCGAGTCAATGGAAGAATTGGAATTGGAGATCAAGTGGTGATTTGTTGTTAAATGGTGCTTTTTTTAGGCCATCAGGAGCAGGTTCATCATCAAGCTATGCAAGAGCATCTAGTCTGGCAGCAAAACCATCTTCTGTAGTAGCTTCTATCACTGCATCAGCTGGATCACTAAACTGCAGAAAGGGATCTCGTTGCTGAATTCAAAAAGCACTAAAATTATATTACTTTAGAAATAAAGGCAAGAATTATTAATATGCCAATCCAACAACTGTATCTACTTTTGAAAAAAAAACAAAAGTGATTAATCTTTTTTTTGTATATTGAACTTTTTGAACATTTTGTTTTGTAACTACAACCTTGGCTTGTGTCTAAAACAAACCATGTAGTTGGTAGACACAAGTTATAGAGTTGATATAATTATATGTTTAATTCAATGAAATGCTCTCACTTTTTATCAAAGGCGTGTCCATTATCTGACTTGTGTCAATCTCTGATACAGACACATATAATTATATTTAATTATGTCATTTTCTTCGTCGTTAAAATGTGTCGGGAGTTAATAGATGAAATGTTTATGACTTTTTTAGGAGTGGATATGCCTCTGTTCATACTTTACCAATGAAAATTATGTGATTGGATCATGTGGAGGATACCCCTTACATCACATGGAATGGAAGGGAAACTGAATTATCTGTGATTTTGGTAATTGGAACCATGAAGATCATGGAAGGGGACCCATAAGCATCTTAATGAATTGTGTCAGCATTGATGAATTTTAGACTTTTCCCTGACATGCATGTAGTAATGCAATACAACAAATAATCTTTTTGAAAATCAATTAACAATGAATATAAAGTGACAATGATTGAAGTTTGTCACAGACAAGATACTGTTGTTATAAATGTTATAGTATACTGCAATGCTAAATGATATTTTTGGCATTTAAGCTAATATAGATTTGTCATTTTTTGTCTTCTATCTCTTTTAATTAAGTATAGATCGGTAATAAGGATGGATCACAGGCACCTGACTTATTTGATGGTTGCAATTCTTAACTATATGTGATTATTTAATATCTCACAGTAAAGTTATTGATTATTTTCCTTTTTGGTTATTTTTGTTCATTGAATGTGATTGTAACTTTGTAAGACTGAAAGGAAGACTAATAGTGATTGTAGAATGGCATCAACCCGGCGGACATTGGGTTCGCTCCATTTACCTATTGTCAATCATGAGAGATAGATAAATAAAGAAGATTAGCGAGACTCATTAATAGAGTCTATTTATTAAACTGGATATTAGTAATACACCACTTGTGTCTGTTTCATCTCATTTTTCTTATATACCATTTTGCCTGGAATAGGATGAAATTATTAACACCAACAACCGATTGATTCAAATGACGAGTGATTCATCCTTTTATATAACTGGTAACAGGTTCAATCTCTAAGATAATTCGGTTAGAAAATAAAAATTTACTTTGAGTCCGACAAGTTTTCTGGCGGAGATTAATTCCCATTAAACCATAGAAATTTTGTGTGTTAAAAAAATTAAAAAATTATTTATTCTTTATAATTATAAAATTGCTCTTTAAACCTTATCTTTCTATACTACTATTTTCTTCATTTTGGTTGGATTGTTGATCTCATGTATTAACTGCCCCACGGGTTTGTCCTAAAACATGTTGGCAACAAGTCCGGATTCTTTTCCTATGCTTAAGGGCGGGTGGTCTGGTCTGTTTGTTCCATGTATTCCCCCAAACCCCAAAGATCCAAGGCTTAGAGGTAAACTTGCTACTACTTCTTTTACTTTTCATTCTAAAAAAATTATAATTCATTCTATTTACTTTCCATGTTAATAACTGAAGGTAGAAGAGATTTTATATGAACTATACAATTTTAACCATTTTAATGAATGATGAGGTTTCCTTTAAAAAAACCAAAAAAAAAAAAAAAACGATGAGGTTTTTTACTCATGTGCTACAAAGTGACAAATTAAATCCGCTACTTAGGTAGCGAACAGAGATATTTTGGTAAATTCATAGGAGACGCGAAAAATGGGGTAGGGTGACGAAAGTAAATCTCTTCTAAAGTACTATATGTTTTTACTAACAAAATAACTATATAATTTTTTTTCTTTCTAAAAGACCATGTTTTTACTAAAAAAAACTATATATAATTTTAAAAGAGCACACTAAATATAATTTTAAAAGAGCACCTTTTTAAAAAAGAGCAATTTTGGATGGCATAGTTTAGTTAATCAAATATGCTAGAATACATTCACTAGTATTAAAAAAATGTGTTGGGTTAGTTGGGATCGCATATGTCAATCAAAGGACAAAGGAGGTTTGGGCATAAAAAATTTGGAGCTTTCTAATTATTCACTTTTATGTAAGTGGAAGTGAAGATGCTTGAACGATATGATAACACTATGGAAAGAACTTATGAATTTTAGATATGGATCTTTAGCCTCTAATATTTTGTATGGTGAAGGGACGGAGGGGCTTAAACATTCTTCAATTTGATGGCGTGATATTTGGAGATTGGGCGGTATGGGGGACGGTGATTGGTTCAGTAATGTTAGTAACGTACTCGAAGACGGAAAAGATATTGGGTTTTGGAAAGAAAAATGGATTGGAATGAAACCTATATGTGATTTATTTCCCTCTTTGTTTGTAAAAACAGTTCAGCAACATGCTACTGTTTCGATCATCGAGACGTGGAATAATAATAATTGGACGTGGAAGCTTGCTTGGACAACCCCGCTTACCGAAACGGAGACCGCAGCAGCAATAGAGTTATCATTATTGTTGGAACAAGTGCAGCCCTGTAGGGACAACGTTGACTGTAACACCCTAACCCCTTAAGCGCGTATTTATTAAATATAAACAAATAAACACCTAGCAATTAAGGCATTACATGGAAAATAAAACGGAATAAGCATGCAAAACATTTCATTAAGATTATCAAAGGAAAACCACAACGGAATACAATCCGATTACCATATATTGATCATCATGATAATCGTAACATATTCAGAGGCTAATAGTTATCATACAAGTCATATAATTACATCCAAGTTATAGATTACAATTAGCAAGGTCATCAAAATAAATAAGTTATAAACGAGTTCAAGTGTATAACCCCCGACTCGATGTTACAACTATCAGAGCAATTGCTATTACAACCCAAAAGATAATACTAAAGGAGTAGCTTAACTAACTCCTCACCAAAAGTATGCTAATAATAGCACAAGCACGAGCTCCTAATCCTGAGCGGACTTCTCAACCTGGTGATCTGAACCACCCAACGGTTCAGAGGTACACAAAACAGAGAGTTAGTAAACATAACCAATAAATAAGTGTAAACACTAAGCTTATACTTCATGTATATATGTTATCATGCATAACTAGTTCATATATACGTCTTCATTCTTTATTATAAACAATCAATGCAATTGAATCACAATTGAGGGTAAGAATTAATGAATATGAATCCATCCAATTAACACACACACACAATGCCATATACCAATTATCAAGTACATATATGCATAATTCCCTAATGCAACTAATGTCAAGTTCTCATGATATGTCATCCTAGACATCTGTAATGCATGTGGTACCATCGTCTTTATTAGAGTATCTCACCTCTAATATCCGTCTTTATCGAATAAATATAATTCGATATCCGTCTTTATTAGAATAAATATTCTAATATCCCTAACTCAATTCATGAATGCATGGATGACTCATGAATAATCGCAATTAATTAGCATTAAGCTATACTCATGTAATATGAAAACATTATTCATATTCGTCTTTATTAAGATATCATACATCTCAATATCCGTCTTTGATATTTCAAAAATATCATCCACAATTTATAACATTCATCATCAATCATCACAACACAATTATCAACAATTTTAAAATATAGGAAGTGTACAAAACACATAAGGAAACTTCATAAACCAATCCTCATCTTATAAAAATAACTCCGGAATCGGAATCTACGCGAAAAATCGAGTGAAATAGGTTCCGGGTGCATAAACCGTCAAAAGTCAACACTTGGTCAACCCTGACATGCAGAAAAGACAAAAGCTGCGCGTAGGTGCGAAACTATTGCGCCCAGGCGCAGCAAAACAGAATGCAGCCAGATGGAGTTGCGCCTAGGCGTGAACAATTGCGCGTAGGCGCAGACATTATGCAGAAAACGTGATTTTTGACGTAAAAGCACTTATTTGACCCAAAATCACTTATTTCAACTCCAGAAAATTATACCAAGCATGGGTTATGTTCATACATGTTTAAAACACATTAAAAGTAACTTATTAACATTAATAATCACTTATTTCTCATGGATCTTGACATATTTGTAAAAACTCATAAACATTCACAAATCTTAACAAACATCTACAAATACCCATTTTTATCCATCAAAATTGTTCATACATCATGTTAAGAGTATATTAAACATACTATTAACATGAGTTTTCACTTTCATTAAGAAAAATCATCCCAAAAAGCCCACGAAAATGAGTGGAGAAAGTTTGGGTTCGGAGAAATTGACATTCTCCCCTTTCTCTAGCCACTCACAATTATGAAAACTATCTCTCTTACCTTGGCTCTATGAATTTCTGGTTTTGGCTTGATGAATCTTCAAGAATCCCTTTTGCCCTAGCACACAAGCTCTTCCTTCTCTCTACCTCTCCAAAGAACACAAGTTTTGGTGAATAGTGACTCTCTCTCTCTCAAAGAAATGCCTTATAAAGGTCCCCCAATTCCAATAGTCACTTAGGCCCAATGTCACCAAGCCCAATAGCCTTTAAGCCCACTCTCGTGTAATTCTCACAAACTCGTCTAATTAACTATTACTCTCGCTTATTAATTAATTATCGCTTATGAAAATATAACAATAATAGACTTAAAATAATATAATGAATAAATATAATACGAATAATAAAATCGGGTCGTTACATTGACAAGCGCATGTGGATACCGAACATGTTGAGTTTTTATGCAGTTCTGCAAAACAGATTAAACTTGGCAGAGATCGAGCCAAAGACAGTGACTGTCGCGAAGAAACTTTGGAAAAATAATGTGCCGTCGAAAGTAAGCATTTTTTATTAGAGGTTGTTATTAGATAAATTACCAACCAGGAAGCTCTATTCCACAGAGGTATTATTAACAATGAACATGAGAGGTGGGAGGTGTCCCCCTGAGCATGAAGTATAGGCGTTGGTTTGATTGGTCCCTGAACAAGCACATGACGGTGGCAGAGATGAGAGGGTTAGGGTGGGATGGAGGAGGGGCGACATGGTTGTGGCGCCGCCAGTTGTGGGTATGGGAGGAGGAGTTGTTAGTGGAGTGTAGGGGTTTACTTTCTAACATTGTCTTGCAGCCTCATGTCGCAGATAAATTGTCTTGGCACAAACAAGTACCCATAAATGTTTCCGTCTTGGCTACTTCGAAACAGGTTGCCAACGAAAGACAACTTGGTGAGACGACACATTATACCTCCAGATTCTCAATTGTGCGTAACTGGCTGCGGGGGAGTAGAAACGGCGCAACATTTGTTTCTCTCTTGCCCGGTTTTTGCTCCTCTGTGGAGCTTGCTTAGAGATTGGGTTGATATATCATCGGCTGATCCGCTTTTAATACATGATCACTTTGTCCAATTTTCTCATTCCTCCGGAGGCGCGCGAGCTCGCCGCTCTTTCTTGTAACTCCTCTGGTTATGTAGTATTTGGGTGGTGTAGCACGAACGAAATAACAGAATATTCAAGGCTAAGGAAAGTATCGTTCACCAGATGCTAGATAAAGTCAAAGTTCATTCGCTTTGGTGGATGAAAGCATATAATACGCATCTCGGTCTAAATTCTCATATGTGGTAGTCGAGTCCTTTTGGTTGTCTGGGCATCGACTAATTAATGTCTATGTTCTCGTGATTATTGTAAACTTTTGTTGTTCTGTTTGACACACCATGTGCTAAGCAGAACTTGTTGTTATTATTAATGAAATCCATTTTTGTTTGTTAAAAAAAATGGAAAATTTAGGAAAAACAAATTGAGAGGATAGCATCCCTCAACCTAAAAAGTGTTACATATATATTTTCTCGTTTGGAGTACGGTATTTATCTATTTTCTATAGTATTAGTCTCTAGGAAGTAGGAATACATACATACAACTAAACTAGTTTTTTACCCGTGATTCCGCATGGGTCGCGCCTTCGGCGTGTCTTGCGGGTCGGGGTTCGAAGCAAAATTACAATCCAAAATTTACAATCTTTGTATATAATATTTGATTAAAAAATTTCATAAGCAACAACTTTTTTTTTACGGGAAGAACATCATCAACAACTTGTTCACTAGTGCAAAAAACACTTATTAAATCAGAGATTTTAAATTGGTTGATATCCACCTAATTTAAAATTCATCACCGTGTTAAGATTTGCAGCTGAAAGAGATTTTAAATCATACAAACTGACTTAAAATAAAATAAAAAGAAACACGGTGGCATGTTTCATAAATAAAAACAAACTAGTAATAGTCATAGTCATATTTTAATATTTCAT
The DNA here is from genome assembly GCA_951799995.1 of Trifolium subterraneum. Lineage (NCBI taxonomy): Eukaryota > Viridiplantae > Streptophyta > Magnoliopsida > Fabales > Fabaceae > Trifolium > Trifolium subterraneum. Next base: position 27,410,309 of record OX637468.1, read on the forward strand.
TTCATTAACCCTTCATTCTATAATCCCTAGTTTCCTCTCTCTCAAAGCCTCGTTCTCCCCGGCGTTTCCCTTTTGTGACCGGACTTCTCTCGTACGCGTCCTTCTTCAATTTTACAATCTTGAGGTCCATCATGGTCGCCATAAGGTGACTCGTTGTCAAAGCCCATGTCGGAGTCTCACAGAAGATTCCTTGATGGTATTTATTTTGTGAATGAAGATTAATACTCTTGTTCAAACTTGGAATAAGTTGTTTTTGTTGAGTGTTGAGTATTTTTCTATATATCATGGTCCTCTGTGGTGATAAATGAAGAGTCATTTTCTTGTTATATAAATTATGCAGGAGTGTTATGACATGGTATAAGTTGCTTAGTTGTGCAAATACTATATTAGTGAATTAGCATTTTCTAGACCCTCTACCTTTTGAGTTCTACAAATGTGCTTGTTTATTCCCATTTCATGTCTTTAGAATTTCAGTCAACATTTCTTGTGGGTGGTGATTATTTTTTCAGGTTCCATAGTTTTTATGCATTCTCTGAAGTTGCAATTATGATATCTCTATTTACCTAGCTTGTTTTATGGTTAGGTCTTGGCATTGCATGATAGCATTATTGAGCATACTTGAGAGTTATGAATTTGACTCTAGCCAATTGTTTGGTTTGCAGGTTGCTTCTTGAGTTTACTTAGATAACATGAATCACAAATTTGATATCATATTGTGGAGCTAAATTCCAGGTATCACATCAAAAGCAAGCATGTAGGATGCATGAAGCTATATTTACTTGTACATCCTTTTCATGATAGGTGATAGGTACTAAATAATTTGTGAATGGTGTCACTCTATACTATGAGCTGCACATGTTCTTAGTTTATAAGGAACATCTTTTGGAAATTGATGTATGAGTTTGAGTGCATATTATAATGAATGACTTATTAATTTAAAGTTTGTGTTGAATTATGACTTCACTAATTTAATGTTTGTGTTGATACAAAGAGTTTGGTATTGGAATTGTACTATATAATCTCCTTTTGCTCGTGGATTTTTAGGTGGCAAAAGAGTTCTTGGGTTTATCTTAAGTAATTTGACTAGGTGTAGTAAGTGTTGTTCTAGGTGTGAAGCAATGACAATGTTTATATTTTTTTGAATGATTTTGTATTAATGAATAATTTTGTAGACTTTTCTGCTTTTTAAGTTTGATACTTTTTAATTCTGTCTTTTTTTGACTCTTAATGTCTTGGTTGGTTGGTTCTTATCCTCATTCAAAATTTATGGATTGAAAATTGTTTTATCTATAACTTTATGATTGGTACTTAAATCATTGATTTCATGCCATGAATATGTTGTTTTTTGTTTTTGTGGATTGAACTCTGTTTTTTTGTGTTTTTATGAGGATTTAATGATAATGACAACGATGTGAATATGATACTGTGAAAATGATTATGTACCTGGTGCTTTGTATTATAACCATATATGCCCATTTTCATTTCTTTGTAATTTTTTAACTTAACTTTTGTTGTTTCTATAATTTGATATTAAATTTGATTCTATGATATTTTATTAATCTTTGTGTATAAAATATTCAATTAAAAGGATTGTGTGTGGAAATAATTTGGGACAAAAATGAAAAATATATATTATTAAAAAAAACCATAAACACGATTTTAAATCGGGTAAAACGATTTAAATTGTAGATTTTAAATCGGGTCGATGTAGATTTAAAATCTGAAAGAACAATTTGGACGTTTTTAAATCAGGCTAACCGATTTAATTACTAGCTTTAAAATCGGACTACCGATTTAAAAACATATTTTAAATCGGATCAAAACCTGATTTAAAAGCAAAAAACTTACTAGATTGCCTGATATTAAATTGGACGCCGAACCGATTTAAATAGTCTTCCAGAACCGATTTAAAAAGTGTTTTTTCCACTAGTGGTTTTTCGTTTATAATATTTGATTAAAAAATCTCATCAATAACAACTTAGTTACTGTATTATTTTATTTTTTTATAATTTTTCCCGTAATTTAAATTTTTTTATAAACTTTTTTTATCAGCTTCCCCGTAATTTTTTTATCAATAACAACTCGTTTCTCATCTTATTTGATTTTTTATCAGTTTTCCAATGTAGAATAGTTAATTAAAATTTTTCATCAACATCTTATTTTACGTTTATAATATTTAATTAAGTGTAACTATAACACTCTTGTTGTGGGTAATTCATTGTAACCAATTTTGGTTACTTGTAACACAAGTAACATAGTTAGTTAGGTGATTTTATGTGATGAGTTGTGTATGATTGTTAGTTTTTCCTGTTATGTTAGTTGCTTGATCTTAGGGAGTTAGTTAAGGGTAGTTACTAGTTTGTTAGTAACTTAACCCACAAGCAACACATTATAAATAGTGGTGTAAAGTGACATTGTGATAAAGTGTAATCAATAATAATACTTTCTATCTCTCTTAATTCTCTCTCAATTATGTGTGTATGTTTTGCTTTAATTAAGTTCCAACAGTGGCATCAGAGTCTTTGGCTATTGATCCATGGGGTTTCAATAATGGCTTCCGCAAAAGAGATAATTTTTCAATCAAAGAATTGAGAAGTGGGTGGTGAGGATGCAAGAAATCTTTGGTTTCTAGAGAGTGCTGGAAATGGTGCAAAGAGGTATCCAAGAAGAGGAAGATAGTGCTTCCTGCAAGAAATCCAAGAAAAGAGTGAATTTTCAGAGGAGTTCTTCTACCAAAAGTGCAAAAGAAGCGTCAAGAGATTCAAACAAAGCTCACTGTGCCAAAGAAGAAAGGTGTTTGGCAAAGAGGAAAGTGAATTGCTTACAGCAGTGGTATCAAACACAACACACAGAGAGAGATTTTTTAGAGTCTTGATGATGAAGTGATTCTGAATGTTGAGGTAAAAAAGGTTTAATTCTTTTGTATGTGCTTGTGTTTATTCTTGCAAAGAATTGTAAGAATTTGAAAAGCTTTCAGTTATGTCATAATTATTCGATGTTAAGGGTGTCCATGCCGTCATAGATTACAACAACATTATCAATAAAGATTCTGTTAAGAGGTTTTGTCTAGTTAAGGATGAAGATAGTGTTAAATCGCTTTTGGTTAATGGGTTATATTCATTGAAATCAATTCGTTTGAAGGATCCTGTTAACGGCCACACATTTGCAATGTTAACAATTTGTTCAAAAGTGCTTCAAACTGTGGAATTGATTTGGTGTATTGGTGACTGAGAGATGATCTTGTGACAGTGGTAAAGTTGTGGTGTGGAGGGTCAAGAATCTATAGTGTGTGTGTGTGTGTTCATTGTGCATAACACAGTTTTTGTGTAAACTGTGTAATCTGTGAAATTCTGTGCTGAACCACTAGGTTCTATGGATAACAAGTGATATCCACTGGGTTCTATGTTAAAAACTAGAATCTGTGATATCCACTGGGTTCTATGTTAAACTAAAATTCCTGGTGTGTTCTTGTTCTAACCTCAGTTTTCTGTGTAACTGAGTTGTGTATCGATCCAAGCCCAAGAACAAGACAGTGCGTGCGTGCAAGGCTAATTGATTGTGCAATTGGCTTCATCAAGCTTTGTGTGTTTGATCAAGGTGGATTTTGTGAGTAAATCCAACAATTGGTATAGTATATTGCTAAGTATTCTGCATCATCGAATTTGGTAGCAATTGGTTCATGTTATCAGTATATGGAAATGTTTGCTTGTTTTGGGATTGGTATCATTTGTAATGCTAGTGTTGAGTGCATTACTTCTAAGTGTATGGCACTTAAGAAATTGTGCTTTAAGGGTTGTCATGTGTTTAGTGTTTGGATTGCAGCATTTTGCTTTTGAGTATTGAAATTTGGCTAAACTCAAGGTGTAGAGACATTGGCAACAATGAATTAGGTGGTGTGTTGTGGGTAATTCATTGTAACCAATTTTGGTTACTTGTAACACAAGTAACATAGTTAGTTAGGTGATTTTATGTGATGAGTTGTGTATGATTGTTAGTTTTTCTGTTATGTTAGTTGCTTGATCTTAGGGAGTTAGTTAAGGGTAGTTACTAGTTTGTTAGTAACTTAACCCACAAGCAACACATTATAAATAGTGGTGTAAAGTGACATTGTGATCAAGTGTAATCAATAATAATACTTTCTATCTCTCTTAATTCTCTCTCAATTATGTGTGTATGTTTTGCTTTAATTAAGTTCCAACAACTCTCGCCATATAATTGCAATGCATTTGTATTATTGACACACATTGTTGGAGTTGCTAAATAACTTTTATTTATTACTCATTCTGTCCTAAAATAAATGATCTAGCTGATCATTTTACCAACAAATACTATCATTATTGTCTCTCTCCCACGTGATAACATCATCACTTGTCACCTTTACTTAACACTTTCTTTTATAATTAGTAGTATTTACTGTTTATCACTTGTCACTTTTCTCATAAACATAATAATAATAATAATAATAATAAAGTAAAAGGAGGTTTCTTTCCTCCTTTTTTTTTTACGGAAGCAAACTCAAGGTATTTCATTAATAATAATAGTAGCAATACAAGTAGCAATTACATCAAAAGTATTGCGATAAGCATGGGATAGAGCTGCTCGTGCAAGAGCATGAGCGCTTCCGTTTGCTTGCCGCCTAGCAAAGACAACTTCATAGTCTTTAAAATTCGAAAGGAAAACACGACACTTGTTAATAATAACACCATATTCCGATCTATTTGGTTTGAAACGATTAACATCTTCCACAACCATCTTACAATCCATCTAAAAAATAACCTTGTTATAGCCCATTGTTGTAATCCATCTGAGGCCTTGAAGCAATCTCCAAGCTTCCGCTTTAGCTGGTGCAAAAACAGCACTGGTATAACATGAAAAAGCTGTTATGAATCAACCTTTTTCATTACGAAGACACGCTCCCATACTTGCTTTCTGTTCTAGCGCAAAGACTGCAGCATCAATATTGCATTTTACAAATGCAGTTGGAGGCGGTTGCCAATGTTCGGTCTGTGAACGACGAACATAGTTGCTGCTTGTACTGTGCAAACATCCATGTTTGTAACGTGTAATCTGCGCGGGCAAGGACATGGTCAACTAACTCAGTCTGTTGTTCCCATAGTTTTACATTCCTTTTCCGCCATATACTCCATGTCGTCATCGCGAAGGTCACCAAGGATTGTTCAGTAAAATTCTGCAACATTGTAACAAAAACTTGACGAAAACTATCAGCATTTTAAACACCACCACCGTCCACAATCTTTCTTACCATGCCATTAAACTCATTTCACTTCTTTTTATCTCACACTTTTACCATTAAATTTTTCTCCTTCTCTTCTATTGAACTCCATTTGTAATGAATCCACCAAATTGGATAGGCCCAAATACGAGTTAGCCAACTTCAGCCCAAGAAGTGGAACATCAAGGCTTGAATTAAGCATATATAACTAATGGAAAGCAAGTGAATAGGACATGTAATATGTAATTGGTGATTTAGTCACTCCTCTCTTCTCTCTGATATTCTCTTCTTCTATGTATTTCCCCTCTTATCTGTAACTTATATTTCTCTTGAATATCAATTCCACATCTCAATTGTTACTATCATTACATTGTTGCTTTCATTCTCACCATGGCAGAGAATATGATGAAGATTGGCGAAGATTGGAAAAAAATGAATGCTCGTACAAATGTTGTTTTCGGCAAAATTATGGCTAAATTGGAGATTCTATGAAAACAATACAACTTCTCACCGAGCTCTTCCCATGATGCAACGAACTCACCGAAAGATATCCCTACTTAAGAACCAGTGAATATCAATTTGTTGATGCATGAGGAATTTTGTTCATCTACAAAACAGATTGAGGTTCCTTGTGCTCGTGAGTAGAAATTATTGCAAGAGGAGATTAATGCTACATAGTTGAACGACACCGTTCAAAGTTCAGAAGTGAGTCTTCCTTTACCAACACATGGCGCCGTGGCAAATCGTCTATTGTTGAAGGAGACCTCGCTTTCTCACAATATGGCACCAAATCAACTGCTTTCAGCACCGCCTTGGAAAGAATTGTGGTGGATGTACTCGACACTAAAATGCCCTTCTCGTGTTCGATTAAATGACCAGATGTCATTGCCGCCGCCGAAATCACCTGATTTTCCACAGATGCATGTGGAATTTCAAGTGAAGTGCAATCACATCATGCATCAACCTCTTCCAAAGCCTCCAAACCCCACTTTAATGGTAAACACTATCGTTTTTCCTTTCTATGTGGCAACAATGATTTGCCCACTATCTGTTTGAGAAAATGCTTGTGTTAATGACATGAAAATCAGTGTGGTGCTATCAAATGTTTATGTTTATCTCAATTTCAATAAAGTATTTGTTGAAGGCACAGGTACATATCCTCTTTGGCCACTGCAAGCTACGATTGATGATTCTAGTAGACATAGTAACCATAATGCATGTTCAGGCTATACACACATGGATTTGGACATCTTTATTAGTACAATATTTTTAGTGCATCCTCATACACACATTGCAATTATGAGTTTGGTCAATGATATTGGTGGAGATACATTCTTTTCAAAAAGCCTTGAATCTTTTGTACAAGATTTTGTTGACATGCCAGTGGAATGCAAGGAATTATGTTATGACTATATTATTAATGGCCCTGCCTTGGAATTCTCAGTTGTTGTTCTTGGCTTGTCTAAGCTTGTTGATAATGGTAAATTTAGTATATTCATTTCTAGTTGTTGGTTCATTTGGCTATACTATTTCACAATGTGGCTATATGAATTTCGTTCACAGCTATGGTGTGGTTTTGTTAGAAGTACCAATTCATATGCATTCCATGGAGAGAATTATAAGCTTTCTTGCCATTTTGCGATTTTGTCGAAACTCAATCTTTGTACAGGAGAGGAAAACGCCACTATATTCACACAATATACTTTTTGAACTAGGTCTGCGTGCTATAATTGATGGTGTTAAATATCTTGTAATACCTCACATTTTTGGATTGAAGTTTCACTACACACTCAGGGATGGGCTTCCTACTTGGATTAAAAATACCCACAAGAATATGTTTTCTCTTGCTAGTGGTGTAGAGAAAGAGAATGGTCATATTTGTTATCTACCATGGTTATATATTTTTAAGGTTGAAACTTGTGTTATTATCTACCATGGTTATATTGTTGTGTGTTGGTTCTGTACATTGAGGAATGCTCACAACATTTGGCAACCAATATAAGGAACTCCATATTATAGTTCCTTTGCTATTAGTGACAATTTGCACAGTCCACTAATTTCATTTCTAAGTTGTATTGCAAAGAGCATGTTAGGTGTGAGGAGCAATAGTAACCTGAGAAGTGACTCAAATTTGGTTCAAGAGAATGATCTACTACAAATACACATAATGCATGATTTTGGCATGAATTTCCTGGCTTAGATGTCACAGTTAAGAACTGATCAAGACTACAAAGGTTATGTTTGCTTGCAAATCTTACTGCAATGTTTCACTTCTAATACAGTGCTTTGGGTTGTAACTTCTGGCTATTTTTTACATATCAATGGGTCTTTACATTTCAAACAATGGGATCCGGGTGGATGTTATCTTGTCAAGAGGGAATGCTCACCTGGCGTGGAGAGACTTGAAAAGTTGTTTATGTCATTCAACACCGTTTATCTTGGCTACAACCTTGAGGACAAGGTTGATTTTAAAGGGAAAGGTATTGTAATAAATCCACCAAATTGGATAGGTCCAAATAAGAGTTAGTCAACTTTAGCCCAAGAAGTGGAACATCAAGACTTGAATTAAACATATATAACTAAAGGAAAGCAAGTGAACAGGACATGGAATATGTAATTGGTGATTTAGTCACTCCTCTCTTCTCTATTATATTCTCTTTTTCTATGTATTTTCCCTCTTATCTGTAACTTCTATTTCTCTTGAATATCAATTCCACATCTCAATTGGTACTATCGTTACACCATTCTTCTTTAAGACATGACATTTTTGAATATTTTTTTAGCAACTACCTTCTCTCTTAATTTTCAATCATTATGAACCTTATTTTAAGAAACAAAACCGTTCATCTTCTTCCCCTTAACTACAACATCAAAACCCAACAAAAAAATGACAATTGGAACAACTTTGTTGAAGACCATTGTGCCGGAAAAATAGCCATCTTGCCGGAAAAAACAACAACCGCGACGAAAACAGACGGGTCAATTTTGTGTTGTCTTCCTCTCAACTTCTCTCATACATGCAAAAACAACGTCAACAACAAAAATTCAGAGTTTGAATTTTAATTTGTTTTTTTATATTCTGTAGATTTTGTATGATTTATTTATAAAATAGGAAGATTTCTTTGGATGTGTTTATATTTTATGTTTGGATCTTGGTTTTTATTTTAATATGATTTAGAAAAGATGATGATTTTGGATTAGACAGTTTTTTTACTCTCTCAAAGGTTGCTTTTGTTTCTATTTGTTTTGCGGTTTTTTGTTGTTACATTTTTTTGATAAAAGTTAGAAAGATAAAAATTTGAAAGTTGTTTAGGTAGCCACTTCTCCTTGTTCTTCAACTCTTGTTCTTCTTCTCTAATGTTGCCTTCCATTGTAGTAAGTTTGTTGGAATCCATCGTCACCGTCCAACGCAGTTATGTCTTCTTTTTCATCTCTAATTCCTTCATACATTTGCAGCAACAACAATATAAGAATATCAATGATCAATAATAATAATAATAATAATAATTCATGAAGTTCACAATGATGGTGAAGAAAAGAGAGAAAATATTACACATATTGAAGAAGAAGGTGTATCTGTTATTGAATTATGAATGAATCAGTTACAAGAAGCTTATTTAAGAGCTTGATCTTCTAACTAACTCTAACTGCAAAATAACTAACTAACTAATTAACTAACAATGGACTTAGTTAGCCTATGGTGAGTACATGATAACTATAATACACCAGCTTACTTCCTACACAAGCAAACTATATAAGCAGTATTAGTTTCAACACCCTCCCGCAAGCTAAGCATGGTAGATATCTAACATGTGGAGCTTGGGAATGAATGAAAGAAAGGCCTTGGGAGGTAACACCTTGGTGAAGAAATCATCTATCTGCGATTTTGTGTGTATATGCAAAAGTTTAAAAACCTTTTGCTGAAGCTTCTCTCGCACAAAATGACAATCTATTTCTAGATGTTTCGTGCGTTCATGAAATACAGGGTTGGCAGCAATGTGTTGCACTTTGATTATCGCAATAAAGGACTGGAGGCTTGATACATTTGACATTCAAATCAGCTAGTAAGTATACTAACCATTGCAACTCACATGAAGCGAAAGATAGTGCCCGATACTCAGCCTCAGAAGAGCTTCTAGATACTGTGTGTTGTTTCTTAGCTCTCCAAGATATCAGGGATGTACCAAGAAAGAAACAATACCCTGAGGTAGATCTTCTAGTGTCCATACATCCAGCCCAATCAACATCAGTAAACCCCAAAAGCTAGAGTTGTGCATCTCTTCTAAAAAGTAAGCCTCTATACCTGGTGAATTTTTGAGATACCTCACTACTCTGCAAGCAATGTCATAATGAACTTGAGTAGGTGAGGAGAGGAATTGACTTAGTTGTTGGGTGACAAAGGCTATATCTGGTCTAGTGGTAGTCAAGTACAATAGCTTGCCTACTAATCTTCTGTAACCAGCTATATCTGTATAAGGAGGTGAGGAATCTTGATGGAGCTTAACAGAAGTGTCAAGAGGTGTTTTGGCTGGTTTAGCTCCAAGCAACCCTGTGTCATGTAGTAGATCAAGGCAATATTTCCTCTGACAAATGGTGACTCCTACTTTGGAATGTTCCACTTCAATGCCTAAGAAATATTTGAGTTGACCATGATCTTTAATTTTAAACTGTGTATCCAAAAGTTGCTTAACACGATCAAATTCCTCAAGAGAATTCCTAGCTAGTATGATATCATCAACATATACCAACAAAGCTGTGAATTTTGAACCACTTTGCAAGGTAAACAAGGAATGATCTGAGAGTGATTGATGATAACCTCGATTAAGGAGAACACTAGTCAATTTCTCATAGCACTTTCTACTTGCTTGCTTTAAACCATATAATGATTTGAGTAGCTTGCAAACTTGGTTAGGCTTATGATGCTGGACACCTTGTCGAATGGTCATGTATACATCTTCTTGCAAATCTCCATGCAAGAAGGCATTATTTACATCCAATTGGTGTAAGTGCCAAGAATTGATAGCAGCCAAAGCAATAAGTGTCCTTACTGTAGTAATATTAGCAACTGGAGAGAAAGTTTCAAAGAAATCAATTCCCTCAACCTGATTATAACCCTTGGCTACAAGCCTTGCTTTGTACCTTTCTATTGTCCCATCTGCTTTATGCTTTACTTTGTACATCCATCTACTCCCTATGGGTTTAGTGTTGGGAGGAAGATTAACAAAAACCCATGTTTTATTCTGTGTTAAAGCTTGCAACTCAACATTCATGGCTTGTACCCAACAGTCATGCATGCTAGCTTGATTAGAGGTAGCAGGTTCCTCATCAGCAGTTAAGGACAAAGCAAATTTGCTATGTGAAGCAGACAAGTTAGCACAAGAATGATAATGTGAGATAGGATAAGGAGTGATACCTGTAGATGAAGGTTGCACTGAAGTTGTAGAGAGATTGCAGATGTTGTCAGAGAGGTGTGTAGGCTTATGTGTAGGTCTAGTGGATTTTCTGACAGATGGTTCATGTGTAACAAAAGGGATGTGGGGGTCAGTGTTGGTGGTGGAATCAGTGTTAAGTGTAGGATAAGATGGATTGGAGGTAGAAATCAAAAGGTCAGTGTCAATGGTAGGCTCATCAGAGACTGGAAGAGGCACAATTGAGCTTGTTGAGGGTTAGCCGGGTTAGATGAATGATATTGCCAATGGAAGGTTGGAGAGGTGGTTTGGTATGGCAAAATGTGTTCATGGAAGGTTACATTGCGTGAGATAAAGATAGATTTGGTATTCAAGTCATACAAAACTGAACCTTTGACACCTTGCTTGTGTCCTAAGTAAACAGATTTTCTAGCTCTCACATCCAATTTGGTTCTGTGATTTTGAATAGTGTAAAACAGCATAAGACCAAAACTGTTTTGGGAGTTTTGACTGATAGAGGAGAGCTCTCCCAACATTAAGGATGTGTTGGTGCTTTCTCTCAACACGACCATTTTGTTGTGGAGTTTCCACACAACTGGTCTGGTGTAAAATGTCTTTAGAAGCATAAAAAGCTGGCATAAGGAATTATGGGCCATTGTCACTCCTAACAGTTTTGACATGGCAATTAAATTGGTTTTCAATCATTATAATGAACTTTTGGACAAGATGTGTAACTTCAGACTTAGCTTTACACAACAAAACCCAAGTAAACCTACTAAAGTCATCAACAGCTGTTAAGAAATATGTGTGACCATGAATAGAAGGAGTAGAGATAGGACCCCATATGTCAAAATGAAACAACTCATAACATTGATTAGCTTTATTTGTACTAAGAGAAAATTTCAATTTTTTGTGTTTTGCATCATGGCAAATATCACATACAGAATTATGATCAATGTTTACAAAGGGAAATTTCTTATTGATATCTATCAGTCTAGTATTGGAAAGATGACCTAATCTAAAGTGCCATAGGGCATCTTGAGGAATGTGAGTGGTGGAGACAAGCTGGGATGAAGCAATGATTGAAGCTTTGGGCAGGTTTACGTAATACAATCCCTTCACTAGCTCAACCAAACCAATCATCTTCAAGGTCTTCCTGTCCTGTATCAAACATTTTTCATTATTGAAGTTAACTATGAACTGGTTATCACTACAAAGCTTAGGAACAAAAATCAAATTCAAGTTAAAGTCTAGCATGTACAAGACTTGTGTCACAAGAAAGCCAGATGAAAATTCAACAGTTCCAGTATACTTAGCTAAAGATACATTTCCATTAGGCAACCTCACTTGTATAGGAGTAATAGGTGCATAAGAGCTAAAAAATTTCATGGAAGAACAAATATGGTCACTTGCACCAGAATCAACAATCCATGAATTAAGGGAGGAACTATTGAGAGCATAAGCTAGATTGGTAATACCTGAGGTGACATGACCACTAGCTATGTTCACCTTGCTAGAGGAAGCAGAAGAACTCCCTATGTTGGAGGATTGAAGTATATTAACAAGTTGAGAGTACTGATCCTCACTGAGTGCAAAAGTATCAAGACCATTACTCTTAACACTACGAGTATCAATATCATCCAATCTTTCCTATAAGGGTTCAAAAGAAGCATTGTTAGCTGCAGCATAATTCCTACCATAATGAGGTGGAAATCCATGTTTTCTATAACAATTCTCAACCACATGATTGGTTTTACCACAAAAAGAGCACTCTTTTGAATTTGCACTGAAGCTGTTTGATATATTGCCTTGTCCAGAATAATAGCCACCACGTCCATTGTGTTGGCTTGAATTAAAACCACCAGAATTGCCACTACCACGGCCACGACCTTGTCCTCTTCTACTATCACTAGCATTAATCAATGGTTTGGAATCATCAAGGACTAAGTGTGTAGAGTTGTATTGTCTTTCATGTTGAAGAATGATCACGGTCGTTTCGTGGTCAAATAATGTTTTAAGAAAAGTAGTACAAGGTAGTTAACCTTGGTCGTTTCCCAAAGACTCACAATCAGTTTAACTATATTAGAAACAATTCAAAACTGTAAATTATGGGGGTTTTGTTTGGTAGCAGAATATAAAGATTCGTGAAAATTAATAAGTAGCAAGCAATCAATCCGTTGGTTTCGTCTAACTTCGTTCATTATCTATCCTAGGTTAATGGCAAAAGAATAAATTCGTTTCAGTTCTATCCTGGATTGATCATAAAACTAACTAATCAAGCGTCAATTAGTTTTATATGAATTCGAACTGTTTGAAAAGCTTATAACAGAACGTTCAATTGACTATGATAAAGCAAACAAGCGTCACAGAATCACGATCAATAATATAAAATAAAAACGTGAATTCAAATCAATCCTATAACAAGTGTATAGACTCTGTAAATTCCTAACCGAATTAAATTTAACAAGCGGTAACTTAATTCGAATAATCTCGTAAACTTGCAAACCGAATTACATATAATTAAGCATCAAATGATAAACGAATTGCAAGTTATAAAGTAGAAATTTACAGAGAAAGAAATAGAAACATGAATTGGAATTGCATTAGAATCAAACCTCAAGATAATGAATCAAAGTTTCTTAAACCAACGGATTGATAAAAGGAATTAGTTCTCCATTCAAGTGGTGGCTGCTCTAAGGTTCATACAATTTCGTGAATGAAGAGTAAGAAGTGACCTAGGTCTGAATTTTGGGTTTTTATAAGCAACCAAAACGGGCCACAAAACAATTGGGCCGAAAAATATAGTTATGCTGAAAACTAATTAAATCTTTGTAAGTCTGAAACATGACGAGTAAATATGACTCCTTTGCGCTCCAAATTGGCTTTCGGCTTCAACATGAAAGTTGTAGCTCTTTCTCTTAGCTTTCCAACGCTTCTTCCCGCGCCTCAATCCGATATTCGTAGCCCAAGTTATGGTCTGCACAATGAGAAGGTGTCAAATTACTGTTTATTACGAAAATAAATAGCAAAACATAAATAATAGCAAAACTATACTCTAAACACAAAACATGATAAAAATACCAAATTAGCAGGAGAAGTCATAAAATTGCCATAGCACAGAGTGATTAAAAAGTGCATTAAAATGCACTGATCAAAGAACCATTGAAAAAATCTTGTTAAGAGTAGGCAAAGGATGCATTAGTAAAATTTGAGCACGCACAGGATCAAATTGATCATTCAAACCAGTAAGAAAACGAATTGATCGAGTGATTTCATGCTGATGCCTAGCGTTGCTAATACCAGAGTTACAGATACATTTCATTGGACAAGAGCAAACAGGAATAGGCAAATATGCTTCAAGTTCTTCCCATAACGACTTCAAGAGAGTAAAAAATTCAGAAGCAGACCTAGAATCTTGCTTAAGAGTGAAGATTTCACCTTGCAATTCAGAGATGCGAATGTAATCACATTGATTGAAGCGTTCTTTAAGCTCGTTCCACACATCCACTGCATTTTGAAGGAAAATGAGGCTTTGAGCAATTGAATCTTCCACGGAACTGAGAATCCATGTATGAACTAACATGTTGCACCGATTCCACGCTTTGAAATTTGGATCAAACTCTACTAGAACTGCAATGGAACCATCGACAAATTCAAACTTGTTCTTGGCGCCAAGTGCTCGACGCATGGATTGCGCCCAAACCTGATAATTGGAGTAATTGAGGGCTGGCTTAACCGAAACGGTGTTGGGACCATCAGGAGCATGAACGTAATAAACGTCACTTGGATTATTGGACGGATCAACGGGAAGCACGGTGGTTGTAGAACCACCAGCAGCGGTGGAGTTTCCACCACAAACCATATCAAAAGCGATGCACATCAGTTAGTGAAGAAAAGAGAGAAAATATTACACATATTGAAGAAGAAGGTGTATCTGTTATTGAATTATGAATGAATCAGTTACAAGAAGCTTATATAAGAGCTTGATCTTCTAACTAACTGTAACTGCAAAATAACAAACTAACTAACAATAGACTTAGTTAGCCCGTGGTGAGTACGTGATAACTACAATACACCAGCTTACTTTCTACACAAGCAAACTATATAAGCAGTATTAGTTTCAACAATAATAATGAAAGAAAATTAGTTTTTTATTGTTGTTTTTCTCTGTTTGACCTTTTAACCTAGACTCACATCCAACTCCCATCAATTTGGATTTGTCATATCCCTTGAAAAGTGGAAACAAAACCACTTACCAAAACCATCAAACATTATTTTTCTCTCCCTTGAAAATCATTACTAACATATTGCTACCCCTTGTCAACTGTGACACTTTCTAACAATAATAATCTATACTATATATAATCTATACTATATATATATATATAAATGATACATCTATTTTTTGGTTTGGACTTTTCTTAATGCCAATTTTACCCTTCCGTATATCTATACCTATATATTTATATCTATACTATATATTTTGCCCTTAAAAAACTTCCATTCAACTATAACAATAAAAAAATATAACTGCATTTTTGTGCATATTTTTTTTATTAACAAACTCACAATAATATAAGACATGTCTTTTTTTTATATAAGTTAGACACAGGTAGGCGCGAAACGCGCCTGCCTGACCCGCTAGTAATAATAATAATAATAAAAATAAATTAATTTTATTTTGATGATGTGAATAACTTTTCTACTCGTATATATTTTTAGTAGATTTGTATTTTTTTTTTAATAGAAGATTTTTTATTTCAATTTTATTTTATGCATGTATTCACTCTAACCCAAGTTTAACTTCCATCACTATTAATCTTGTTACCTATTTGATACAAAAATAATAAAACTTGAACCTTTTTTTTAATTTATTTTTTCTACCCATTTTCTCTACCATTAGTCTCTCATAAGTTTTTCTTTATTCTTTTTTCCATCTTATTTTTTGTTTTTTTTCAGCTTCAATGACACTTCCATAAAGGCACAACAAACAAACCTACTATATTATGATTTTTATACTCTTCTTTGTTTCTCCATGCTTCTACATCTTACTCTAGTATGTTGGTATTCTACTTATTTTGCAATTTAATTTGAAATTTGTGAATCTCGTATGACAATTTTGAATATAAATGGAATTTTACTAAAAATGACATGAACAATCGAAAAATGAAGAAGACAAATATAAACAAAGAAAAAATATTATACATTTACTCATGTTCTTCTTCCTTTCAAATAATGGACAATATTCCTGAAAAAATGAGTAGAAATAATGCAAATATTAGAAATATGTAGATGGAAAAATGTAGATAAGAAAAAGTAATAGAAAAAAAGGAAAGAGAGAAGTGAAGATGAAATGAAATATATAACATTGGTGGCAAACATACCAACTAAAAGATCAGGGGTGAATTTTCCAGAAAGAATTTCTTGGAAATCTTTAAAGTTGAATGAACCTTTTGGTATATCAGCAATTTCCTCTTCATCAACCCTTGTTGCACTAACAAATGTTAACCGATACTTGTGAGGAGACATTTCATAAGCTAAATCATTACTGCCAACTCGAAAATTACGCATAAAATAGGTTTGTCCTTCCTTGAGTTTTAGTTTCCAATTCTCAATCTCATCAGTCATGACAGTAGCTTGGATAGTGTCTCCCTACAATTAAGAAAACATCATTATTTATTTTGAAAATAACGAAATTTTTTGCAACCACTTTGAACAACATTATAAACAACCTTTATATCCCTTATCAACATTTCCATGCTGAGTTCAGATTCTCCACTGTTGACAATCCACAGGTCATCCAGCATCACTCTTAGTTTCCAGATTTCTTTCTTCTTTGTAATATCTTTAACAGAATCATAAGTTTTGTTGATCAGCATGGTTGTTTTTGAAATGCATTATCAGTTTGAAAAAAACATGTGTTTCAAGACAAAATAAGGCAGGAGAATTTTTCAAAAATAGAATGCTCACAGGCTGTTCAAGATCTAGTGAAGCAACCTCCAAATTCTGAGATATAACAGGTTGAGTTCCCTTTTCATCAACATGTTCTGAAGCAACCACATTATTCTGAAGCAAACAATTTACATGTTAACTCTGTTATAACCATTAATAAAGTATAAAAAACAAATAATATTATAATGTTACCTTTGATTCAACATGTACTGAAGCAACCATATTTTTCTGAAACCAATAATATTATCATGTTAACTCTCTTTTAAACGTATAAAAAAAGTATAAAAAATTAATCTTCACAATAACTATGTTACCTTTGATTCAACGTGTACTGAAGCAACCAGATTTTCCTGAAACCATATATTTAGGGGTGTGCATGGTTTAAAAACCACACCACACCAAACCTATTTTATGGTTTGGTTTAAATCCAAAACCAAATGATTGTAAAAACTCATGAAGCGAACGAACAAACGAAAAAAACGGTACCTTTTTTTCTGTTTGTATTGAAGCAACCTTAGTTTTTTGAAAATTCAAATGTTCATGTTAAACAAAAGCTTCGATTATAATAAAAACAAACGCAGGAAAAAATACACACAAAAGCTTCGATTTTTACAAACGAAAGCTTCGATTATAACACTTTACCTTAGTTTTCTCTAGTTCCATTGCAGTTGAACCAACCTTCGATTTCTAAAACAAACACAAACGCGGGAAACAATTTAAAACCACACTAAAATAAGTGTTTTCACAAGAAATTTTAGCTAAAACTAACTATCCTTACCTTTTTGTCTACCTCCATTGAAAGGGAGAAGAAGAGCGGTTAATGAATGAAGTGATGAAATGGTAAGAGATGGAGTGTTATGGAGTTACTGAGTTGATATAATTACATCATAGAAGTCTATACATTTTGAATTGGGCAGTGTGAAAGAATTAGGAGTTTATACCAAAATGCCCCCATATAGGTCCTTTAGCTTAAGACTATCACAGGTTATTTTGAATAAGGGTATATGGGCAAAAGTAAATCAGGATGAATTTGGTTGAATTCTCTCAAATATGACAATGCCCTTGAAGAAGTGCAGCAAAAAATATTGCAAATTTTAAGAATGAAGGACATTATAGATATTTAGACAAGATATTAAGTTTATAGATGATAGTAGAAGTAGATAGTAGACTAGTAGATGGAAGAAAGAGAATGAATTTGAAATATGAGAGTATATTATAGTCAAGGTGGTCAGAACCGGACCGGTCATCGAACCGGTGAGCTTACTGGTTCAAGGTTCAACTAGTTGGATCGGGGTTCAATCGGGTCGGACCATTTTTAATTAAATATAATTTTTTAATATTTTAAATAATATATAATAAATCAATAATAAATCATAATTTCACACTATTAAAATGTCATAAACCAAATATTATTATAAAAAAATGTCTTATCTTAAAAATAAAATATAAAAAAAGGCCGGAAGCAAAAAAAATATAGTACGTTTAAAGGTCACTTTAATTTACACTTAAAAAGTAAAAAAATAAAATGTATTTAATTTTTCAAATCATAACTTAGCTAATAGCTTGAACATATTCCCAACAAATATCACACTTGTCAACATGCTGAGCTAAAGCCTTAGAACACGTTTCCAACAAATTTACACACTTCTCAATGTTGAATTTTTTTCAATTAAAAAACAATACACTCTCCAATGTAAAGACTTCCACTTTATTTTTTAGCATAAAGAGTAAAGCCACTCATCTCTAAGTCTCATCCTCTCCTCTTGTTTCTATTTTCATGTTCTTTTCAATTCTCCATGCTCTTTTTTTTTTTTTTTACTCATCTACTTCTTCTCATATATTCATGTTTGACAATCTATGCCTATATGTGGAGGTAGTAGTAGTTCAACCGGATATGCAACACAAATAAATAGCAAAAGAAAGAAGAAAATGGGTAGAGTAACTTCAAGGAAGAAAAATGGAGTCAAAGTGATCGACTTATTTATTTACTTATGAAGAAAAAAAACTCAACACGACGTCGTTTTGACATAACTAAAAAAAAATAAAAAATAGTGGAACCGCCGAACCGCTCGAGCCGGCCGGTTCACCGGTTTTTACCGATTCCGTGCCGGTTCAAACGTTTTTCTACCGGTTCTTGTTATCGGATTTTTAAAATTTAGTAAAAAATAGCTACTGCTGAATTTCATATATATAATGAGATAATTACACGTGAATCAAAGGTAGACGGGCAACAAGCTGCGCCGCTAGACCTTTCTGTATAGCAAAACCTAATCTTTGGAAAACTACGTTCATAGACCTAGGCGACACAACATTACTATGCATGACCTTTTGAACTCTTTTCAAAAGGTTTACCGCCTCTGGTGCGAGAAAGCCAAAAGTGTCAAATGCAAACGGTATAAAAACGTGTTGATTATCAGAGCATGCTTTCTCATGTTTGCTCATCTTGCTTGAAGCAGCTTTGAGGGCTGCCTGTCCCACAGTAAAATCACCAACCCCTAGTCCCACAAGTGGGGAAACTCCAGTTAAATCTACACAAGCATGTTTCCCACCTACCCATCCATACACTAGAACATCCGCTGGACGGAGTGTCGATCTTCGTTCTTGTGGGTCAGTCAAAAAATTCACAGGTGCCTCTTTCTTCACAGAAATTCCTGCACGCCTAAAAATATCAAAAAGCACATCTCTGACCAAGTCATGCCTGTATTTGAAGCCTGGAAGCTCCCGACAATGAACTGCATGCTCCCCAAAAGTGTCAAGACACGTTTTACGACAAACAGGGCAAACTTCATCTTTAGGGAATAATGGAATCATGAGGCAGTATCTAAGGATGGTGCGATACTCAACTGGAGACATGTGTTGGCCCAAACCATCAATGGGGATAGCGAAGAGAAAATCTTGAGCATGTGCCGCTTTCAAACACCCAAAAACCGCTTTTTGTCTTTTGGTCATGACAAAATCAACTTCCATGTCCTGAACAATTTTACTAAAAAGAACACTCGCCAAAACATGTTGGGCTTTAGGGGGGACGGTGTCTTTGCTAGCAAAATTGCTAAAGTCAAAAGTCGGAATTGCATCCCGAAGACCGTCCAAAGCATTGTTAAAGTCCAAATCCATACCACATATTCCAATGTCTCTCAAAATATGATTTTGCAAAACCCAAGATTGGGCCCTGGAAGCCACAAAGGCATATGAGCTGGCCTCTACAGCTGAATACAATCCTAACCCTCCAAACTTAATGGGTAAAGAAGTGATTCTCCATTGAAGGTCTCCAAAGAACGGACCTCCCCCAACCACAATATTTTCAACTGCCACTCTCAGCTCTTTATCAAACAAAATAGCTGCCTCTTGCATATAAATTGGTTGGCACGTCCTAAGGCCAAAAAACAGTTTGGCAATACCCATGCATGACCGAAGTAGAAGAAGCTCACTTTGTGGGTCTCTTATCTTAGGAAGAAGATGCATTAACTCAACAGCCCTGACAGCTCTCTTCATGGCTACCTCCTCAATAAAATACTTATCTCGACTAACAGCACCTCCGAGCAATTTCACACCAGACAACGGCCTCCCAATGTCCGAAGGAAATAACCCTTTATGAAGTTTTCTTCCATCACAAGAAGGCCAAAAGATCTCCGTTTTACGAATATTCAAATGAAGACCCAATCCTGGACCCGTCTCTCTAATGATATCAAGAGATTTAGCCACTTCCTCTGAATCCCCTATAATAGTCCCATCATCAAGATACCAGGCATGAAAAAGAAGGTTGCAGTTGTCTCTGATTTTATGAATGAGAGGGTGTAGTACAAGAGCGAAAAGGAGTGGTCCTAACGGGTCACCTTGTTGCACTCCAGCGGATGCCATAATATGTCCATCCCCAAGGTACAACCTCGCTGCTTGACCATAAAGAAATTCGACCCACAAAGAAATAGATGGACATCTCACTCTCACCTCTTGTAATAGTGCTGATCTATCAACCATGTTGAAAGCATTCGAGAAGTCAACTGTGAGCATAGCTAAAGAACCATCTTCATGTCGCTGGCTTAGAACCCTGTTTGCACTGTGCAAAATTGCCTCTGCACCGCTTGGTATTCCAACCCCAAATTGGAAATCATTGAGATAATTGGTCATATCTTTTCCAACACCTTTCATAGCGACCTTGGATACTAAACGCCTCCAAATGGTACCTACTGCAATAGGTCGTATCCCACCATCGGGCTTTAGTAATGGGGTCAAGGGTGCAGACGCTACAAACTCAGACAAGCTGACGGGGCATCTCCCTCCCAACCATAAGTTAACCACCAGCGTGATAGCATCCAAAAGCTCTAGCCACTGGAGAACCTTCACCACACATCGCATCTAAAAGGTGTTGGGCACGTAATCCATCTCTACCACATGAAGTCCCTTTAGGGAATGATTGAACACACTTGAGAACAGTGTCAACTTTAACCACAAGGGGGGCTTCAGCAAACATGGTGGTTGGTGTAGAGGGAGGTGGCATGTACGGGTGTTTTTCCTCCAAAACTTTCATGGTGACTTCATTATAGGGTGCCACTCCGGATGACCCTAACACCTTCACAGCGGCTGTGAAGTGCCCATCTGCAACTTTACGGATGCATTGTTTGATGTTAGTGTTCATCTTGTTATTCTCCTCCTTAACATTGTCTCTCCCATGACCTAGACTCTTTTGACCATAATTGCCCAACACACTATCAACCAATTTGGCAAGACCATTTGGTTCTCTCCATGTAGCCAGACACTCCAAAATGTGGTGTTGCTGCAACGACTTCCTATTCCCAGACCTGCGATCTTGCCTAGTTTGAGGCTTGACCACCTGTAACGTGCACCGAGGAAGAAGTAACAATTGAACCCAAGCACCTACAGAACCAGGCGCATCAACCACCTTATAAAGAGCTGCTTTTAGTGTCTGAGAAAATGCAATACGACAACTAGGAGGTATACTCTTCACGGTTAAGATAGGAACTTGGAGAATCCTCTCTAACAGACTAGCATCCAAAACCAAACCATCCTTACTATCAAGAGTATCAGGGGCCTTTGTAGAGGGTTTTAAAACACCTACAATGTGGCTCTCAACCACTCCTGACGTCAGAGTAACCCGAGGGGCCTTTGTAGAGGGCCTTTGTAGGGGCCTTTGAAAATTGAAATGATAAAAGAGTGGGAGTTCAATTTTGAAATTTGAAATTCAAAATAAGAAAAAGAGAGACAATTAGAAATTTTTTTTTTTGACGAAAGGCAATTAGAAATTATGAAAAGTGACAAAGTTTACCGTACAACAAGTCAACAAGCTTCCAGAGGAGATAACACTTGCAGCGGTAGTCTTCCAAGAGCCTTGCTTTCCGTCTCCGACGATCTCTTCGACGGTGGAAACCCCCTTAACGATTTCATTCCGGCGACATCGTAACAATTCCGACGAGAACGATGTTTCTGTTTCTTTATCCTTCCTTTCTTCAATGTAAAACTCAAGACGGCGAGTCAACGAGGAAGCAAGACGGATATACGACAACATTACATCAACCATGAATGATATTTCTTGTTTTGTCTTGAATTCTCCACATCCACAAAACACACATCATAATCTCTCTTTCCCTTTCAAATTTTTCACCGAACGAGTTTCTCAGTAGAACAAGAAAGCAAAATCTTCAAGGTTGGTTTAATTTTTTCCCTACGCTATAATATAATTTAGGAATCTAGGGTTTTTTCTTTCGTGTATTTTGTTTTCCACATGTCTATGTTTGTTAATTAGAACGTTTCTTAGGTTAAATTTCAAATTTTATTCATCAATTTAGGAAATTAGGGTTTATATATTTCTATAATAATACTGTTGAATTGTTTTGCTCCTTCGGTTTGTACTTGATTATAATTTGTTTTGTGGTTTCGTACATCCTTGTTTGATTAAGGAAAATAGGCAGCAAGCAAAATAATTTGCACAAGTTAGGGTTCAGAGGGTTTGCACAACATCCAACCATAACCCTAACATTGTTCCTCATTCTATCAATTTTTCAAGTAAGAGAGTAAATCAAACCCCAACATCTCTTTGCAATTTGAATGTACTTTTTGCTAGGTTCCTAATCTTGTCTTGATTCACTACCTATTTTACATGATAATTGATTCTCCATCACATGTGAATTCCATTTGAGTATTTGACCATTTCAATTGTGTAACACCATGACCATTGTTTTGTGTATAATTACTCGTTTTATTTAATGTGATCTTTATGTTAAAACAGCTAGAGTATCAACACCTCATTGTGATACAATGATACAATATGGCGAAATATAATGATCCCATGTGTAAAATATGTTTCAAAAGTGTAGCTATTTAACTCTTAATTTAATTGGCAGAACAATGCGGGGCTTTTTTGTGCGTGTCAGATTAGAGAGAAAAAATTAGCCCATAGAACTAGCAGTCAGTTATACTATTGTGAAGTGTGTGGATTTTGTATACTTGAGAAAAGCACTTAACCTATTTGGTCATTAAAATTGAAAAGTGTGTACTTTTTTTAGGATAATTTGTTGACATACTTTAGTTTCATCTGATGCTACTTGGATTGATATATGAAATTCTTAAAGATCGAATTGATATTTTTTATTTTTCATCCTGGTCAACTCAAGTTATTATATTAAAGTTTAAAGGATTAATTTAAGAGGACTCATGTGTATGTGTGTCTAATCTTTTATTTGAAGAGGACTCATGTATCTAATCTAATCTACTATAATGTTGTTAAATAGCTGCTCAGAATGACATTGTAGATTTTGTTCTAGCTGCTGTATGCAAATTGTAAAGCGCCAGCCACCATGGCAGCACCATAGGTCGGAATCTCATGTTAATACGGCGGAATTTTGGCCATCCACCTTTGAACATGGTGCTAATCATATTTTACCATATTGCTGCATCATGTTAATTTACTTTTTGTTCGAGACACAGAAAGTTAATAGGACAATGAGTTGGGACTTTGATAATCTTGCGCTTATTGATTGTGATATCTGCATGGATTTCTTTCCTCCTAGAAGAGAAAGTAATCTCATTTGTTCCCTGTTTTTGTGCTATCTTAATCCTAGCATTGCATGAAGCAACTAATCTATACCCTTCCTCTCTTCCCTGCGAATCACAGATTCAATAAATTAACCTATTTAAGTATTCATTTATACTACTAGGCTTGTAAGTTGAAACTTCAATTGCTACTATGGCTGTTTGGTTCTGAAGGACATGTTCTCCTTGCAGGTAGTTTCTGTCATGTCTATGTGGACTAGATTGCAGCCAGATTATTCTACAAATATGCGGAACAAAGATTGAATAAGCAGTTAGGGACTGAGGTAAGTCATGGCACTGGTTTGAAATTTTTAATGTTATGCGATTTTTCTTTGTTTCTTTTTTGTGTTTGTATTAAATTTGTAAACAAAAGAAGGAAATCATTAAGGCAAATAGAAGCGAGGATAAGAAAGTGTTATCAATAGCATAACCCCAAAAATCCGCTATGTGAAATAGCCAAGTAGCATTGTGGGCAAATAACAGAAGCTGCATAGAAGTTGCAATAAATCAATTATATATAAAAAAAGGCACATTGCATACAACTAAATAAGGATTGGAGGCAAAACATAGCTTATATATTGAAAGGTTTACATATAATTGCAAGTATAGGAGTAATACTCACTCTTCAGTTTTTTCTATTAGAAAATAGGTCGTGTTTGGTACACATGCAAATTCTTCAATTTTATTATTTTAAAAAAACCCATTCTCTTATTTCTGTGAATCTCACTGCATCAACTAGCAGAAACTAGAATAGCGACCACTATTGCCCTAATCACTACTATTACTCCTATACTTGCAATTACATGTAACACACACATACACACACACACACACACACACACACACACACACACACACACACACATTTGATTGTAATTATCAAACAATATTCATACGTAATTACTATTTGATTGTAATTTGTGGATTTAAAATTACTGATTTCTCCACTCTGAGCTATCTCACATTAATTGCTGTTAATATTTGATATTATTGTAAATATATTCTAGAGTATTCCTAAGATAGCATATTCCATAGTAAATATTCCTTTGTAATTAATGCTCTTAATATTATATAATGGAATGTCCGTGATGCTCTAACACACACGGTTTTCACCATATGCCTCGTGTTCTCTGTCATCATCTATTTCAACAATTGCTTCGTAATATCCATAGGATCCTATTGAGGACGTTGCTTCACCTGCAGAGCTTGCAAAAGCTTACATGAGGAGCAGGCTTTCCAATGTATCCCCATCAATGTTGGGCGTCTGATATCCTTCTTGTGGGGAAGACCAACTCTTCTAAAAATTGAAGATACTCAATATAAATCCCCTATAACGTCGATTGTGCCAAGGGCCACTAGACAAACTGCACATGGAAATGGTTTTGTGACCCTAAGACCTCGTGTCGTGGCAGATCTGCAATATACAATATGGCTCGTACACAGTATTCCAGAGTTTATCCAACCTCTACCCTTAAGGTTTGCCTTTTCCTGACTGATTTTGCATCAAAATGCTCATTGGATCAAATTCCTGATCTAGTTTCTCTATTTCTACAGGGAGGCGGGAATGCTGTTCAAGTAGAGCCTTCATCTTCAACTCAGTCTGCAATGGATTTTGACATGCTTTCAGGATCTACATGAGGGGTATAAGTACTTTTTAGTTATAGTCATGTCTATCAGTGTATATTACAGACCGCTTATTAGATTTTGTGGTGTTTTTTCCTTATTTTTGCTGGGGATAAAGTGTAGAAATTTAGCAGTGGATAATAATATTGGATCTGTTGGTCCTATACGACGAGTCTGTCATAAGTCTAATCTTCTATATTCTAAAGGCCAGCTCACCTCTTCCTGGCAGTGCTTTATCTGGCTATAGGAACTGATCGGGTATTAATACTGCTCAGCAACCCTCATCTTCCTTGCGGAAGCCTGTTCTGCCAGATGAAATTAAGCACAAGTCTGAAGAAAATGTGAACGGAACTAAAGCTAGCACGAGCTTTCCACCTTTTTCCTCAAAATCAAGTGAGATGGCTATAAAAATATTGCAGCAACTTGATAAGTTAGTTTCTCTCGAAGAAAAATCTTCTGAATCAAGGGTTCATCAATGAAGTTGTCACCTTCAATGGTACGCACGCGGACAGGTTCTTCGAAGCATGGAAATGGTAGATGGATGCATCAAAATCGCCGGACAGTTTACTAGGTAATAAATTGGGTGGCTCATTTGGAAATTTGTCTCCCGGTGCCCAGAATCGGAAGTCAAGTTCACAGAGATAAGGATGAAAATGGTCCAATGAAATTGTTCCTACGGATGCCACAAAGACAAAGGAGTCAAGTCTTTTCTAGTGAAAATTCTTTTATGTTTGAATCAGTTTCTCACCCTATGCAAAAACAGAGGTCATTCCATATGAGTGCACATGAGGTATCAAATTTTGTATGATATCTATTTAAGCATTTAAGAATTTTTTAGTTTTTTATAAATCTACATTTTGCAGTTTCATTCAAGTTGTTTTAAATTATTTTAGTGAAAACAAATGATACCACTAACCTTGTAGGCTTGTTGCTTTTGGACATTTTTTCCTTCCATTTACTCCTACATAATTAGGAGTGAAGTAATTGATTTTTTCTTTCAGTTTCTTAGATCTTTATTTGGTGGTTGTATGTTTTGTTTTTATTTGATAATGTGGCTCAGCCTCAGATTATGATTATTCTCTTTTCTTTGTCTTCTCTATTAAAGAATTCTCTCGACTTGGATGATAACACTTATAAAGCCATCTCTTTTTCTCCTGCTGAGAAAGAGACAAGAAGCTCCACTGTTATGGCAAATAAAATGTCTTCTGGTTCTGAAGCCATTGCACTTGTGAGTCCCACAACATCATCTGTTAAGACAACTGAAGGGCCCACGGTTGATGAGAAGTTTGAGGCATCACCTATCTCAAATCCAAACTATAATCCAACTACAGTTGCAGTTGCATCAGCGACAACTACTTTCGGTGGGTGGTGGCATACCTCAAATGAATTAACATAATCCTTTATATTAAATTTTGCTTATTACAGAGTTTTAGGTTACGAGAACAATCTGAATGAGCATCTTTTTTGTAGGTTGGTGTGACTGGAAATCTCGGCCACTCTTGCGACAAATTAAGAGGTTCTTCAATTTAAGGTTTTACAACCAAATATTTGCTCCTGGTATGATGACTTTGTCAAGTGCAATATGCAGGTATCTTCTTCTTCCTCTTTATTTTATATATGGTTCTTTCAAATGTATAAATGACACATATTCATGTTTCAACGACCCTTAGTAGAATGACAATAGAAACATGAAAATTTGAGATGATGCTTATGGTCGCATAATTTCATGGTTGAATATTGTTGTACATCAATGACCCTTGATTGAAAAATATGATATTTAAACATGACGGTTTTAAATTCGAGAAAATGGAAGAAGAATGATGGTATTATGCTCGGTTGATATTGAATACAAAATTTGATATTTTGATTTATAAATTGAATTGACGGCATCGTGTGACTTAGAAGGATGACTAATATGAAATAGAATCGACGGTATTGTGTCTTATATAAATTGGAATTGATGAAATCGTTGAAGGATAATACGATATTATTCCCGAATACTATTTGATACAAAATTTTAAAATGATAGCAAGGTTGAAATTGAATTATATTGAATTGACGGTATTATGTCGTATATGAAATGAATAGACGACATTGTGTGGCTCGTATGAAAGTGAATTGACCGTATCTATTAACAAAATGATGACTCATGAAATTGAATTGACGGTGTTGTGTCTTTAATTGATATTTGAATTGAAGGATAATGATATTTGAATTGAATTGAAAAAATGATGGGATGGCGATATTATGTCAGAAAAGAATTGGAAATGGATTATTATATTAGTTCAAGTTGTCTTAAACTTGACAAATTGAACTGAGGGTATCGGTTGTTGGAATGATGACTTTTTTATCAAAATATTTCTCTAAATTTGAGTAAATGATGGGATGAGGGTATAAATGGAATTGATGGTATCGGTTGATGGAATAACAACTTTTTGATCAGTCAGTTGTTAAAATGAATGTGTTGTCCTTGATATTAACTTGATAGTATGTTAGAATATGTAAATATGAGACAACCATATTTTGATGTGACATGGCCCAAATTTAATTCGCAAGTTGAATTTTAAATTCAATAAAATATGAGGACACTGATGGAAAATATGACATTCGAATCTATTAGGTTCTAAATTTGAAAATATGATGGGATTACAGTTTTTTGTCCGAAATAGATTGAAAATGAAATTTAATATTTGGATCAAGTTTTATTAAACTTGACAAACCGAATTGACGGTATCGGTTGATGGAGTGATGTCTTTTTAATCGAAATATTGATTCTAAATTTGAAAAAATGATGGGATGAAGATATTTTGTCCGAAAAGAATTGGAAACGGATTATTATATTAGTTTCAAGTTTCCTTAAACTTGACAAATTGAATTGACGGTATCGGTTGTTGGAATGATGAATTTTTAATCAAACTATTTCTCTAAATTTGAGAAAATGATGGAATGAGGGTACAAATTGAATTGACGGTATCGGTGATTGGAATAATAACTTTTTGGAAACGATTATTATATTTGACAAATTGAATTGACGGTATCGGTTGTTGGAATGAAGACATTTTAATCGAAATATTGATTCTAAATTTGAAAAATGATGGGATGGCGACATTTTGTTCGAAAAGATTTGAAAACGGATTATTATTAGTTCAAGTTGTCTTAAACTTGACAAATTGAATTGACGGTATCGTTGGTTGTAATAATGACTTTTTGATCGAAATATTAATTATAAATTTGAAAAAATGATGGAATGACAGTATTTTGTCCGAAAAAGATTGGAAACGATTATTATATTTGACTCAAGTTATCTTAAACTTGACAAAATGAGTTGACGGTATCGGTTGTTGGAGTAATGACTCTTTGATCAGTCAGTTGTTAAATAATGCAGTTCACTCGAGGTATGCTACTATACTTTATAACTATAACTATTCTTAATTTGAGTTTTTAATAACTACTACACCTTTCTGTTTCCATTTTTCGATATTTTTTTGATGGACTTATCAAATTGTGTTATGTTGTGTAATGATACACTTTCTTTTGATCGAGTGTTTAATATGAATGTGTTGTCCTTTAAATTTACTTGATAGTATGTCCGAATATGTTAATCTATGAGACAACCATGGTGTTTTGATGTGACATGACCCGAAATTTAATTCGCAAGTTGAATTTTAAATTCAATAAAATATGATGTCACCGATGGAAAATATGATATTCGAGTCTATTAGGTTCTAAATTTGAAAATATGATAGGATTACGGTTTTGTCCGAATTAGATTGAAAATGAAATTCAATATTTGGATCAAGTTTTATTAAACTTGACAAACCGAATTGACGGTATCGGTTGTTGGAATGATGACCTTTTAAATGAAATATTGATTCTAAATTTGAAAAAATGATCGGCTGACGATATTTTGTCCGAAAAGAATTGGAAACGCATTATTATATTAGTTTCAAGTTGCCTTAAACTTGACAAATTGAATTGACGGTATCGGTTGTTGGAATGATGACTTTTTGATCAAAATATTTCTCAAAATTTGAGAAAATGATGGAATGAGGGTACAAATTGAATTGACGGTATCAGTGGTTAAAATAATGACTTTTTGATTGAAATATTGATTTTTTTGACAAAAATAATTGAATGACAGTATTTTGTCCGAAAAAGATTGGAAACGATTATTATATTTGACTCAAGTTATCTTACACTTGACAAAATGAGTTGATGATATCGGTTGTTGGAATAATAACTTTTTGATCAGTCAGTTGTTAAATAATGCAGTTCACTCGAGGTATGCTACTATGATTTATAACTATTCTTAATTTGAGTCTTTAATCACTACTACACCTTTCTCCATGCTGTTTTGATGTGACATGACCCGAATTTAATTCGCAAGTTGAATTTTAAATTCAATAAAATATGAGGACACCGATGGAAAATATGATATTCGAATCTATTAGGTTCTAAATTTGAAAATACGAGTGGATTACAGATTTTTGTCCGAAATAGATTGAAAATGAAATTTCATTTTTGGAAGTTTTCTTAAACTTGACAAACCGAATCGACAGTATTGGTTGCTGTAATGATGGTTTTTTTTTATCGAAATATTGATTATAAATTTGAAAATCTGATGGGAAGGTAATATATTGTCCGAAAAGAATTGGAGAAGAATTATTATACCTGGAGTTGTCTTAAACTTTACAAGTTGAATTGACAGTATCTATTGTTGGAATGATAACTTTTTGATCAAAATATTTCTCTAAATTTGAGAAAAATAATTGAATGAGGGTACAAATTGAATTGACGGTATCGGTAGTTGGAATAATGACTTTTTGACCAAAATATTGATTTTAAATTTGAAAAAAATGATGGAATGTTAGTATTTTGTTCAAAAAAAATTGGAAACGATTATTATATTTGGTTCAAGTTATCTTACACTTGACAAAATGAGTTTACAATATCGGTTGTTGGAATAATGACTCTTTGATCAGTCAGTTGTTAAATAATGCAGTTCACTCGAGGTATGCTACTATACTTTATAACTATTATTAATTTGAGTTTTTAATAACTACTACACCTTTCTGTTTCCATTTTTCGATATTTTTCTGATGGACTTATCAAATTGTGTTATGTCGTATAATGATACACTTTCTTTTGATCGAGTGTTTAATATGAATGTATTGTCCTTTAAATTTACTTGATAGTATGTCCGAATATGTTAATCTATGAGACAACCATGGTGTTTTGATGTGACATGACCCGAAATTTAATTCGCAAGTTGAATTTTAAATTCAATAAAATATGATGTCACCGATGGAAAATATGATATTCGAGTCTATTAGGTTCTAAATTTGAAAATTCGATAGGAATACGGTTTTGTCCGAATTAGATTGAAAATGAAATTTAATATTTGGATCAAGTTTTCTTAAACTCGACAAACTGAATCGACGGTATCGGTTGTTGGAATGCTGAATTTTTAATCGAAATATTGATTCTAAATGTGAAAAAATGATGGGATGACGATATTTTGTCCGAAAAGAATTGGAAACGGATTATTATATTAGTTTCAAGTTGTCTTAAACTTGACAAATTGAATTGACGGTTTCAGTTGTCGGAACGATAGCTTTTTGATCAAAATATTTCTCTAAATTTGAGAAAATGATGGAATGAGGGTACAAATTGAATTGACGGTATCAGTGGTTAAAATAATGGAATGATCACTTTTTGATCTGTCAGTTGTTGTATAATGCAGTTCACTCGAGGTATGTTACTATTACTATGCTTTATAATTATTCTTAATTTGAGTTTTTAATAACTACTACACCTTTCTGTTTCCATTTTTCGATATTTTTTTGATGGACTTATCAAATTGTGTTATGTTGTGTAATGATACACTTTCTTTTGATCGAGTGTTTAATATGAATGTGTTGTCCTTTAAATTTACTTGATAGTATGTCCGAATATGTTAATCTATGAGACAACCATGGTGTTTTGATGTGACATGACCCGAAATTTAATTCGCAAGTTGAATTTTAAATTCAATAAAATATGATGTCACCGATGGAAAATATGATATTCGAGTCTATTAGGTTCTAAATTTGAAAATATGATAGGATTACGGTTTTGTCCGAATTAGATTGAAAATGAAATTCAATATTTGGATCAAGTTTTATTAAACTTGACAAACCGAATTGACGGTATCGGTTGTTGGAATGATGACCTTTTAAATGAAATATTGATTCTAAATTTGAAAAAATGATCGGCTGACGATATTTTGTCCGAAAAGAATTGGAAACGGATTATTATATTAGTTTCAAGTTGCCTTAAACTTGACAAATTGAATTGACGGTATCGGTTGTTGGAATGATGACCTTTTGAACAAAATATTTCTCAAAATTTGAGAAAATGATGGAATGAGGATACAAATTGAATTGACGGTATCAGTGGTTAAAATAATGACTTTTTGATCGAAATATTGATTTTTTTGACAAAAATAATGGAATGACAGTATTTTGTCCGAAAAAGATTGGAAACAATTATTATATTTGACTCAAGTTATCTTACACTTGACAAAATGAGTTGATGGTATCGGTTGTTGGAATAATAACTTTTTGATCAGTCAGTTGTTAAATAATGCAGTTCACTCGAGGTATGCTACTATTATTTATAACTATTCTTAATTTGAGTCTTTAATCACTACGACACCTTTCTCCATGCTGTTTTGATGTGACATGACCCGAATTTAATTCGCAAGTTGAATTTTAAATTCAATAAAATATGAGGACACCGATGGAAAATATTATATTAGAATCTATTAGGTTCTAAATTTGAAAATACGAGTGGATTACAGATTTTTGTCCGAAATAGATTGAAAATGAAATTTCATTTTTGGAAGTTTTCTTAAACTTGACAAACCGAATCGACAGTATTGGTTGCTGTAATGATGGTTTTTTTTATCGAAATATTGATTCTAAATTTGAAAATATGATGGGAAGGTAATATTTTGTCCGAAAAGAATTGGAGAAGAATTATTATACCTGGAGTTGTCTTAAACTTTACAAGTTGAATTGACAGTATCTATTGTTGGAATGATAACTTTTTGATCAAAATATTTCTCTAAATTTGAGAAAAATAATTGAATGAGGGTACAAATTGAATTGACGGTATCGGTAGTTGGAATAATGACTTTTTGACCAAAATATTGATTTTAAATTTGAAAAAAATGATGGAATGTTAGTATTTTGTTCAAAAAAAATTGGAAACGATTATTATATTTGGTTCAAGTTATCTTACACTTGACAAAATGAGTTTACAATATCGGTTGTTGGAATAATGACTCTTTGATCAGTCAGTTGTTAAATAATGCAGTTCACTCGAGGTATGCTACTATACTTTATAACTATTATTAATTTGAGTTTTTAATAACTACTACACCTTTCTGTTTCCATTTTTCGATATTTTTCTGATGGACTTATCAAATTGTGTTATGTCGTATAATGATACACTTTCTTTTGATCGAGTGTTTAATATGAATGTATTGTCCTTTAAATTTACTTGATAGTATGTCCGAATATGTTAATCTATGAGACAACCATGGTGTTTTGATGTGACATGACCCGAAATTTAATTCGCAAGTTGAATTTTAAATTCAATAAAATATGATGTCACCGATGGAAAATATGATATTCGAGTCTATTAGGTTCTAAATTTGAAAATTCGATAGGAATACGGTTTTGTCCGAATTAGATTGAAAATGAAATTTAATATTTGGATCAAGTTTTCTTAAACTCGACAAACTGAATCGACGGTATCGGTTGTTGGAATGCTGAATTTTTAATCGAAATATTGATTCTAAATGTGAAAAAATGATGGGATGACGATATTTTGTCCGAAAAGAATTGGAAACGGATTATTATATTAGTTTCAAGTTGTCTTAAACTTGACAAATTGAATTGACGGTTTCAGTTGTCGGAACGATAGCTTTTTGATCAAAATATTTCTCTAAATTTGAGAAAATGATGGAATGAGGGTACAAATTGAATTGACGGTATCAGTGGTTAAAATAATGACTTTTTTATCGAAATATTGATTTTTTTTGACAAAAATGATGTTTTGTCCGAAAAAGATTGGAAACGATTATTATATTTGACTCAAGTTATCTTACACTTGACAAAATGAGTTGACGGTATCGGTTGTTGGAATGATCACTTTTTGATCTGTAAGTTGTTGTATAATGCAGTTCACTCGAGGTATGTTACTATTACTATGCTTTATAATTATTCTTAATTTGAGTTTTTAATAACTACTACACCTTTCTGTTTCCATTTTTCGATATTTTTTTGATGGACTTATCAAATTGTGTTATGTTGTGTAATGATACACTTTCTTTTGATCGAGTGTTTAATATGAATGTGTTGTCCTTTAAATTTACTTGATAGTATGTCCGAATATGTTAATCTATGAGACAACCATGGTGTTTTGATGTGACATGACCCGAAATTTAATTCGCAAGTTGAATTTTAAATTCAATAAAATATGATGTCACCGATGGAAAATATGATATTCGAGTCTATTAGGTTCTAAATTTGAAAATATGATAGGATTACGGTTTTGTCCGAATTAGATTGAAAATGAAATTCAATATTTGGATCAAGTTTTATTAAACTTGACAAACCGAATTGACGGTATCGGTTGTTGGAATGATGACCTTTTAAATGAAATATTGATTCTAAATTTGAAAAAATGATCGGCTGACGATATTTTGTCCGAAAAGAATTGGAAACGGATTATTATATTAGTTTCAAGTTGCCTTAAACTTGACAAATTGAATTGACGGTATCGGTTGTTGGAATGATGACCTTTTGAACAAAATATTTCTCAAAATTTGAGAAAATGATGGAATGAGGATACAAATTGAATTGACGGTATCAGTGGTTAAAATAATGACTTTTTGATCGAAATATTGATTTTTTTGACAAAAATAATGGAATGACAGTATTTTGTCCGAAAAAGATTGGAAACAATTATTATATTTGACTCAAGTTATCTTACACTTGACAAAATGAGTTGATGGTATCGGTTGTTGGAATAATAACTTTTTGATCAGTCAGTTGTTAAATAATGCAGTTCACTCGAGGTATGCTACTATTATTTATAACTATTCTTAATTTGAGTCTTTAATCACTACGACACCTTTCTCCATGCTGTTTTGATGTGACATGACCCGAATTTAATTCGCAAGTTGAATTTTAAATTCAATAAAATATGAGGACACCGATGGAAAATATTATATTAGAATCTATTAGGTTCTAAATTTGAAAATACGAGTGGATTACAGATTTTTGTCCGAAATAGATTGAAAATGAAATTTCATTTTTGGAAGTTTTCTTAAACTTGACAAACCGAATCGACAGTATTGGTTGCTGTAATGATGGTTTTTTTTATCGAAATATTGATTCTAAATTTGAAAATATGATGGGAAGGTAATATTTTGTACGAAAAGAATTGGAGAAGAATTATTATACCTGGAGTTGTCTTAAACTTTACAAGTTGAATTGACAGTATCTATTGTTGGAATGATAACTTTTTGATCAAAATATTTCTCTAAATTTGAGAAAAATAATTGAATGAGGGTACAAATTGAATTGACGGTATCGGTAGTTGGAATAATGACTTTTTGACCAAAATATTGATTTTAAATTTGAAAAAAATGATGGAATGTTAGTATTTTGTTCAGAAAAAATTGGAAACGATTATTATATTTGGTTCAAGTTATCTTACACTTGACAAAATGAGTTTACAATATCGGTTGTTGGAATAATGACTCTTTGATCAGTCAGTTGTTAAATAATGCAGTTCACTAGAGGTATGCTACTATACTTTATAACTATTATTAATTTGAGTTTTTAATAACTACTACACCTTTCTGTTTCCATTTTTCGATATTTTTCTGATGGACTTATCAAATTGTGTTATGTCGTATAATGATACACTTTCTTTTGATCGAGTGTTTAATATGAATGTATTGTCCTTTAAATTTACTTGATAGTATGTCCGAATATGTTAATCTATGAGACAACCATGGTGTTTTGATGTGACATGACCCGAAATTTAATTCGCAAGTTGAATTTTAAATTCAATAAAATATGATGTCACCGATGGAAAATATGATATTCGAGTCTATTAGGTTCTAAATTTGAAAATATGATAGGATTACGGTTTTGTCCGAATTAGATTGAAAATGAAATTCAATATTTGGATCAAGTTTTATTAAACTTGACAAACCGAATTGACGGTATCGGTTGTTGGAATGATGACCTTTTAAATGAAATATTGATTCTAAATTTGAAAAAATGATCGGCTGACGATATTTTGTCCGAAAAGAATTGGAAACGGATTATTATATTAGTTTCAAGTTGCCTTAAACTTGACAAATTGAATTGACGGTATCGGTTGTTGGAATGATGACCTTTTGAACAAAATATTTCTCAAAATTTGAGAAAATGATGGAATGAGGATACAAATTGAATTGACGGTATCAGTGGTTAAAATAATGACTTTTTGATCGAAATATTGATTTTTTTGACAAAAATAATGGAATGACAGTATTTTGTCCGAAAAAGATTGGAAACAATTATTATATTTGACTCAAGTTATCTTACACTTGACAAAATGAGTTGATGGTATCGGTTGTTGGAATAATAACTTTTTGATCAGTCAGTTGTTAAATAATGCAGTTCACTCGAGGTATGCTACTATTATTTATAACTATTCTTAATTTGAGTCTTTAATCACTACGACACCTTTCTCCATGCTGTTTTGATGTGACATGACCCGAATTTAATTCGCAAGTTGAATTTTAAATTCAATAAAATATGAGGACACCGATGGAAAATATTATATTAGAATCTATTAGGTTCTAAATTTGAAAATACGAGTGGATTACAGATTTTTGTCCGAAATAGATTGAAAATGAAATTTCATTTTTGGAAGTTTTCTTAAACTTGACAAACCGAATCGACAGTATTGGTTGCTGTAATGATGGTTTTTTTTATCGAAATATTGATTCTAAATTTGAAAATATGATGGGAAGGTAATATTTTGTCCGAAAAGAATTGGAGAAGAATTATTATACCTGGAGTTGTCTTAAACTTTACAAGTTGAATTGACAGTATCTATTGTTGGAATGATAACTTTTTGATCAAAATATTTCTCTAAATTTGAGAAAAATAATTGAATGAGGGTACAAATTGAATTGACGGTATCGGTAGTTGGAATAATGACTTTTTGACCAAAATATTGATTTTAAATTTGAAAAAAATGATGGAATGTTAGTATTTTGTTCAGAAAAAATTGGAAACGATTATTATATTTGGTTCAAGTTATCTTACACTTGACAAAATGAGTTTACAATATCGGTTGTTGGAATAATGACTCTTTGATCAGTCAGTTGTTAAATAATGCAGTTCACTCGAGGTATGCTACTATACTTTATAACTATTATTAATTTGAGTTTTTAATAACTACTACACCTTTCTGTTTCCATTTTTCGATATTTTTCTGATGGACTTATCAAATTGTGTTATGTCGTATAATGATACACTTTCTTTTGATCGAGTGTTTAATATGAATGTATTGTCCTTTAAATTTACTTGATAGTATGTCCGAATATGTTAATCTATGAGACAACCATGGTGTTTTGATGTGACATGACCCGAAATTTAATTCGCAAGTTGAATTTTAAATTCAATAAAATATGATGTCACCGATGGAAAATATGATATTCGAGTCTATTAGGTTCTAAATTTGAAAATTCGATAGGAATACGGTTTTGTCCGAATTAGATTGAAAATGAAATTTAATATTTGGATCAAGTTTTCTTAAACTCGACAAACTGAATCGACGGTATCGGTTGTTGGAATGCTGAATTTTTAATCGAAATATTGATTCTAAATGTGAAAAAATGATGGGATGACGATATTTTGTCCGAAAAGAATTGGAAACGGATTATTATATTAGTTTCAAGTTGTCTTAAACTTGACAAATTGAATTGACGGTTTCAGTTGTCGGAACGATAGCTTTTTGATCAAAATATTTCTCTAAATTTGAGAAAATGATGGAATGAGGGTACAAATTGAATTGACGGTATCAGTGGTTAAAATAATGACTTTTTTATCGAAATATTGATTTTTTTTGACAAAAATGATGTTTTGTCCGAAAAAGATTGGAAACGATTATTATATTTGACTCAAGTTATCTTACACTTGACAAAATGAGTTGACGGTATCGGTTGTTGGAATGATCACTTTTTGATCTGTAAGTTGTTGTATAATGCAGTTCACTCGAGGTATGTTACTATTACTATGCTTTATAATTATTCTTAATTTGAGTTTTTAATAACTACTACACCTTTCTGTTTCCATTTTTCGATATTTTTTTGATGGACTTATCAAATTGTGTTATGTTGTGTAATGATACACTTTCTTTTGATCGAGTGTTTAATATGAATGTGTTGTCCTTTAAATTTACTTGATAGTATGTCCGAATATGTTAATCTATGAGACAACCATGGTGTTTTGATGTGACATGACCCGAAATTTAATTCGCAAGTTGAATTTTAAATTCAATAAAATATGATGTCACCGATGGAAAATATGATATTCGAGTCTATTAGGTTCTAAATTTGAAAATATGATAGGATTACGGTTTTGTCCGAATTAGATTGAAAATGAAATTCAATATTTGGATCAAGTTTTATTAAACTTGACAAACCGAATTGACGGTATCGGTTGTTGGAATGATGACCTTTTAAATGAAATATTGATTCTAAATTTGAAAAAATGATCGGCTGACGATATTTTGTCCGAAAAGAATTGGAAACGGATTATTATATTAGTTTCAAGTTGCCTTAAACTTGACAAATTGAATTGACGGTATCGGTTGTTGGAATGATGACCTTTTGAACAAAATATTTCTCAAAATTTGAGAAAATGATGGAATGAGGATACAAATTGAATTGACGGTATCAGTGGTTAAAATAATGACTTTTTGATCGAAATATTGATTTTTTTGACAAAAATAATGGAATGACAGTATTTTGTCCGAAAAAGATTGGAAACAATTATTATATTTGACTCAAGTTATCTTACACTTGACAAAATGAGTTGATGGTATCGGTTGTTGGAATAATAACTTTTTGATCAGTCAGTTGTTAAATAATGCAGTTCACTCGAGGTATGCTACTATTATTTATAACTATTCTTAATTTGAGTCTTTAATCACTACGACACCTTTCTCCATGCTGTTTTGATGTGACATGACCCGAATTTAATTCGCAAGTTGAATTTTAAATTCAATAAAATATGAGGACACCGATGGAAAATATTATATTAGAATCTATTAGGTTCTAAATTTGAAAATACGAGTGGATTACAGATTTTTGTCCGAAATAGATTGAAAATGAAATTTCATTTTTGGAAGTTTTCTTAAACTTGACAAACCGAATCGACAGTATTGGTTGCTGTAATGATGGTTTTTTTTATCGAAATATTGATTCTAAATTTGAAAATATGATGGGAAGGTAATATTTTGTACGAAAAGAATTGGAGAAGAATTATTATACCTGGAGTTGTCTTAAACTTTACAAGTTGAATTGACAGTATCTATTGTTGGAATGATAACTTTTTGATCAAAATATTTCTCTAAATTTGAGAAAAATAATTGAATGAGGGTACAAATTGAATTGACGGTATCGGTAGTTGGAATAATGACTTTTTGACCAAAATATTGATTTTAAATTTGAAAAAAATGATGGAATGTTAGTATTTTGTTCAGAAAAAATTGGAAACGATTATTATATTTGGTTCAAGTTATCTTACACTTGACAAAATGAGTTTACAATATCGGTTGTTGGAATAATGACTCTTTGATCAGTCAGTTGTTAAATAATGCAGTTCACTAGAGGTATGCTACTATACTTTATAACTATTATTAATTTGAGTTTTTAATAACTACTACACCTTTCTGTTTCCATTTTTCGATATTTTTCTGATGGACTTATCAAATTGTGTTATGTCGTATAATGATACACTTTCTTTTGATCGAGTGTTTAATATGAATGTATTGTCCTTTAAATTTACTTGATAGTATGTCCGAATATGTTAATCTATGAGACAACCATGGTGTTTTGATGTGACATGACCCGAAATTTAATTCGCAAGTTGAATTTTAAATTCAATAAAATATGATGTCACCGATGGAAAATATGATATTCGAGTCTATTAGGTTCTAAATTTGAAAATATGATAGGATTACGGTTTTGTCCGAATTAGATTGAAAATGAAATTCAATATTTGGATCAAGTTTTATTAAACTTGACAAACCGAATTGACGGTATCGGTTGTTGGAATGATGACCTTTTAAATGAAATATTGATTCTAAATTTGAAAAAATGATCGGCTGACGATATTTTGTCCGAAAAGAATTGGAAACGGATTATTATATTAGTTTCAAGTTGCCTTAAACTTGACAAATTGAATTGACGGTATCGGTTGTTGGAATGATGACCTTTTGAACAAAATATTTCTCAAAATTTGAGAAAATGATGGAATGAGGATACAAATTGAATTGACGGTATCAGTGGTTAAAATAATGACTTTTTGATCGAAATATTGATTTTTTTGACAAAAATAATGGAATGACAGTATTTTGTCCGAAAAAGATTGGAAACAATTATTATATTTGACTCAAGTTATCTTACACTTGACAAAATGAGTTGATGGTATCGGTTGTTGGAATAATAACTTTTTGATCAGTCAGTTGTTAAATAATGCAGTTCACTCGAGGTATGCTACTATTATTTATAACTATTCTTAATTTGAGTCTTTAATCACTACGACACCTTTCTCCATGCTGTTTTGATGTGACATGACCCGAATTTAATTCGCAAGTTGAATTTTAAATTCAATAAAATATGAGGACACCGATGGAAAATATTATATTAGAATCTATTAGGTTCTAAATTTGAAAATACGAGTGGATTACAGATTTTTGTCCGAAATAGATTGAAAATGAAATTTCATTTTTGGAAGTTTTCTTAAACTTGACAAACCGAATCGACAGTATTGGTTGCTGTAATGATGGTTTTTTTTATCGAAATATTGATTCTAAATTTGAAAATATGATGGGAAGGTAATATTTTGTCCGAAAAGAATTGGAGAAGAATTATTATACCTGGAGTTGTCTTAAACTTTACAAGTTGAATTGACAGTATCTATTGTTGGAATGATAACTTTTTGATCAAAATATTTCTCTAAATTTGAGAAAAATAATTGAATGAGGGTACAAATTGAATTGACGGTATCGGTAGTTGGAATAATGACTTTTTGACCAAAATATTGATTTTAAATTTGAAAAAAATGATGGAATGTTAGTATTTTGTTCAGAAAAAATTGGAAACGATTATTATATTTGGTTCAAGTTATCTTACACTTGACAAAATGAGTTTACAATATCGGTTGTTGGAATAATGACTCTTTGATCAGTCAGTTGTTAAATAATGCAGTTCACTCGAGGTATGCTACTATACTTTATAACTATTATTAATTTGAGTTTTTAATAACTACTACACCTTTCTGTTTCCATTTTTCGATATTTTTCTGATGGACTTATCAAATTGTGTTATGTCGTATAATGATACACTTTCTTTTGATCGAGTGTTTAATATGAATGTATTGTCCTTTAAATTTACTTGATAGTATGTCCGAATATGTTAATCTATGAGACAACCATGGTGTTTTGATGTGACATGACCCGAAATTTAATTCGCAAGTTGAATTTTAAATTCAATAAAATATGATGTCACCGATGGAAAATATGATATTCGAGTCTATTAGGTTCTAAATTTGAAAATTCGATAGGAATACGGTTTTGTCCGAATTAGATTGAAAATGAAATTTAATATTTGGATCAAGTTTTCTTAAACTCGACAAACTGAATCGACGGTATCGGTTGTTGGAATGCTGAATTTTTAATCGAAATATTGATTCTAAATGTGAAAAAATGATGGGATGACGATATTTTGTCCGAAAAGAATTGGAAACGGATTATTATATTAGTTTCAAGTTGTCTTAAACTTGACAAATTGAATTGACGGTTTCAGTTGTCGGAACGATAGCTTTTTGATCAAAATATTTCTCTAAATTTGAGAAAATGATGGAATGAGGGTACAAATTGAATTGACGGTATCAGTGGTTAAAATAATGACTTTTTTATCGAAATATTGATTTTTTTTGACAAAAATGATGTTTTGTCCGAAAAAGATTGGAAACGATTATTATATTTGACTCAAGTTATCTTACACTTGACAAAATGAGTTGACGGTATCGGTTGTTGGAATGATAACTTTTTGATCTGTCAGTTGTTGTATAATGCAGTTCACTCGAGGTATGTTACTATTACTATGCTTTATAATTATTCTTAATTTGAGTTTTTAATAACTACTACACCTTTCTGTTTCCATTTTTCGATATTTTTTTGATGGACTTATCAAATTGTGTTATGTTGTGTAATGATACACTTTCTTTTGATCGAGTGTTTAATATGAATGTGTTGTCCTTTAAATTTACTTGATAGTATGTCCGAATATATTAATCTATGAGACAACCATGGTGTTTTGATGTGACATGACCCGAAATTTAATTCGCAAGTTGAATTTTAAATTCAATAAAATATGAGGATGCGGATGGAAAATATGACATTCGAATCCATTAGGTTCTAAATTTGAAAATATGATGGGATTACGGTTTTTTGTCCGAAATAGATTGAAAATGAAATTCAGTATTTGGATCAAGTTTTATTAAACTTGACAAACCGAATTGACGGTATCGGTTGTTGGAATAATGACCTTTTAAATGAAATATTGATTCTAAATTTGAAAAAATGATCGGCTGACGATATTTTGTCCGAAAAGAATTGGAAACGGATTATTATATTAGTTTCAAGTTGCCTTAAACTTGACAAATTGAATTGACGGTATCGGTTGTTGGAATGATGACTTTTTGATCAAAATATTTCTCAAAATTTGAGAAAATGATGGAATGAGGGTACAAATTGAATTGACGGTATCAGTGGTTAAAATAATGACTTTTTGATCGAAATATTGATTTTTTTGACAAAAATAATGGAATGACAGTATTTTGTCCGAAAAAGATTGGAAACGATTATTATATTTGACTCAAGTTATCTTACACTTGACAAAATGAGTTGATGATATCGGTTGTTGGAATAATAACTTTTTGATCAGTCAGTTGTTAAATAATGCAGTTCACTCGAGGTTTGCTACTATGATTTATAACTATCCTTAATTTGAGTTTTTAATAACTACTACACCTTTCTGTTTCCATTTTTCGATATTTTTTTGATGGACTTATCAAATTGTGTTATGTTGTGTAATGATACACTTTCTTTTGATCGAGTGTTTAATATGAATGTGTTGTCCTTTAAATTTACTTGATAGTATGTCCGAATATATTAATCTATGAGACAACCATGGTGTTTTGATGTGACATGACCCGAATTTAATTCGCAAGTTGAATTTTAAATTCAATAAAATATGAGGACACCGATGGAAAATATGATATTCGAATCTATTAGGTTCTAAATTTGAAAATACGAGTGGATTACAGATTTTTGTCCGAAATAGATTGAAAATGAAATTTCTTTTTTGGAAGTTTTCTTAAACTTGACAAACCGAATCGACAGTATTGGTTGCTGTAATGATGGTTTTTTTTATCGAAATATTGATTCTAAATTTGAAAATATGATGGGAAGGTAATATTTTGTCCGAAAAGAATTGGAGAAGAATTATTATACCTGGAGTTGTCTTAAACTTTACAAGTTGAATTGACAGTATCTATTGTTGGAATGATAACTTTTTGATCAAAATATTTCTCTAAATTTGAGAAAAATAATTGAATGAGGGTACAAATTGAATTGACGGTATCGGTAGTTGGAATAATGACTTTTTGACCAAAATATTGATTTTAAATTTGAAAAAAATGATGGAATGTTAGTATTTTGTTCAGAAAAAATTGGAAACGATTATTATATTTGGTTCAAGTTATCTTACACTTGACAAAATGAGTTTACAATATCGGTTGTTGGAATAATGACTCTTTGATCAGTCAGTTGTTAAATAATGCAGTTCACTCGAGGTATGCTACTATACTTTATAACTATTATTAATTTGAGTTTTTAATAACTACTACACCTTTCTGTTTCCATTTTTCGATATTTTTCTGATGGACTTATCAAATTGTGTTATGTCGTATAATGATACACTTTCTTTTGATCGAGTGTTTAATATGAATGTATTGTCCTTTAAATTTACTTGATAGTATGTCCGAATATGTTAATCTATGAGACAACCATGGTGTTTTGATGTGACATGACCCGAAATTTAATTCGCAAGTTGAATTTTAAATTCAATAAAATATGATGTCACCGATGGAAAATATGATATTCGAGTCTATTAGGTTCTAAATTTGAAAATTCGATAGGAATACGGTTTTGTCCGAATTAGATTGAAAATGAAATTTAATATTTGGATCAAGTTTTCTTAAACTCGACAAACTGAATCGACGGTATCGGTTGTTGGAATGCTGAATTTTTAATCGAAATATTGATTCTAAATGTGAAAAAATGATGGGATGACGATATTTTGTCCGAAAAGAATTGGAAACGGATTATTATATTAGTTTCAAGTTGTCTTAAACTTGACAAATTGAATTGACGGTTTCAGTTGTCGGAACGATAGCTTTTTGATCAAAATATTTCTCTAAATTTGAGAAAATGATGGAATGAGGGTACAAATTGAATTGACGGTATCAGTGGTTAAAATAATGACTTTTTTTTATCGAAATATTGATTTTTTTTGACAAAAATGATGTTTTGTCCGAAAAAGATTGGAAACGATTATTATATTTGACTCAAGTTATCTTACACTTGACAAAATGAGTTGACGGTATCGGTTGTTGGAATGATAACTTTTTGATCTGTCAGTTGTTGTATAATGCAGTTCACTCGAGGTATGTTACTATTACTATGCTTTATAATTATTCTGAATTTGAGTTTTTAATAACTACTACACCTTACTGTTTCCATTTTTCGATATTTTTTTGATGGACTTATCAAATTGTGTTATGTTGTGTAATGATACACTTTCTTTTGATCGAGTGTTTAATATGAATGTGTTTTCCTTTAAATTTACTTGATAGTATGTCCGAATATGTTAATCTATG
The DNA here is from genome assembly GCA_951799995.1 of Trifolium subterraneum. Classification (NCBI taxonomy): domain Eukaryota; kingdom Viridiplantae; phylum Streptophyta; class Magnoliopsida; order Fabales; family Fabaceae; genus Trifolium; species Trifolium subterraneum. Next base: position 27,454,858 of record OX637468.1, read on the forward strand.
AGACAACCATGGTGTTTTGATGTGACATGACCCGAAATTTAATTCGCAAGTTGAATTTTAAATTCAATAAAATATGATGTCACCGATGGAAAATATGATATTCGAGTCTATTAGGTTCTAAATTTGAAACTATGATAGGATTACGGTTTTGTCCGAATTAGATTGAAAATGAAATTCAATATTTGGATCAAGTTTTATTAAACTCGACAAACTGAATCGACGGTATCGGTTGTTGGAATGCTGAATTTTTAATCGAAATATTGATTCTAAATTTGAAAAAATCATCGGCTGACGATATTTTGTCCGAAAAGAATTGGAAACGGATTATTATATTAGTTTCAAGTTGCCTTAAACTTGACAAATTGAATTGACGGTATCGGTTGTTGGAATGATGACCTTTTGAACAAAATATTTCTCAAAATTTGAGAAAATGATGGAATGAGGATACAAATTGAATTGACGGTATCAGTGGTTAAAATAATGACTTTTTGATCGAAATATTGATTTTTTTGACAAAAATAATGGAATGACAGTATTTTGTCCGAAAAAGATTGGAAACGATTATTATATTTGACTCAAGTTATCTTACACTTGACAAAATGAGTTGATGGTATCGGTTGTTGGAATAATAACTTTTTGATCAGTCAGTTGTTAAATAATGCAGTTCACTCGAGGTATGCTACTATTATTTATAACTATTCTTAATTTGAGTCTTTAATCACTACGACACCTTTCTCCATGCTGTTTTGATGTGACATGACCCGAATTTAATTCGCAAGTTGAATTTTAAATTCAATAAAATATGAGGACACCGATGGAAAATATTATATTAGAATCTATTAGGTTCTAAATTTGAAAATACGAGTGGATTACAGATTTTTGTCCGAAATAGATTGAAAATGAAATTTCATTTTTGGAAGTTTTCTTAAACTTGACAAACCGAATCGACAGTATTGGTTGCTGTAATGATGGTTTTTTTTATCGAAATATTGATTCTAAATTTGAAAATATGATGGGAAGGTAATATTTTGTCCGAAAAGAATTGGAGAAGAATTATTATACCTGGAGTTGTCTTAAACTTTACAAGTTGAATTGACAGTATCTATTGTTGGAATGATAACTTTTTGATCAAAATATTTCTCTAAATTTGAGAAAAATAATTGAATGAGGGTACAAATTGAATTGACGGTATCGGTAGTTGGAATAATGACTTTTTGACCAAAATATTGATTTTAAATTTGAAAAAAATGATGGAATGTTAGTATTTTGTTCAGAAAAAATTGGAAACGATTATTATATTTGGTTCAAGTTATCTTACACTTGACAAAATGAGTTTACAATATCGGTTGTTGGAATAATGACTCTTTGATCAGTCAGTTGTTAAATAATGCAGTTCACTCGAGGTATGCTACTATACTTTATAACTATTATTAATTTGAGTTTTTAATAACTACTACACCTTTCTGTTTCCATTTTTCGATATTTTTCTGATGGACTTATCAAATTGTGTTATGTCGTATAATGATACACTTTCTTTTGATCGAGTGTTTAATATGAATGTATTGTCCTTTAAATTTACTTGATAGTATGTCCGAATATGTTAATCTATGAGACAACCATGGTGTTTTGATGTGACATGACCCGAAATTTAATTCGCAAGTTGAATTTTAAATTCAATAAAATATGATGTCACCGATGGAAAATATGATATTCGAGTCTATTAGGTTCTAAATTTGAAAATTCGATAGGAATACGGTTTTGTCCGAATTAGATTGAAAATGAAATTTAATATTTGGATCAAGTTTTCTTAAACTCGACAAACTGAATCAACGGTATCGGTTGTTGGAATGCTGAATTTTTAATCGAAATATTGATTCTAAATGTGAAAAAATGATGGGATGACGATATTTTGTCCGAAAAGAATTGGAAACGGATTATTATATTAGTTTCAAGTTGTCTTAAACTTGACAAATTGAATTGACGGTTTCAGTTGTCGGAACGATAGCTTTTTGATCAAAATATTTCTCTAAATTTGAGAAAATGATGGAATGAGGGTACAAATTGAATTGACGGTATCAGTGGTTAAAATAATGACTTTTTTATCGAAATATTGATTTTTTTTGACAAAAATGATGTTTTGTCCGAAAAAGATTGGAAACGATTATTATATTTGACTCAAGTTATCTTACACTTGACAAAATGAGTTGACGGTATCGGTTGTTGGAATGATCACTTTTTGATCTGTCAGTTGTTGTATAATGCAGTTCACTCGAGGTATGTTACTATTACTATGCTTTATAATTATTCTTAATTTGAGTTTTTAATAACTACTACACCTTTCTGTTTCCATTTTTCGATATTTTTTTGATGGACTTATCAAATTGTGTTATGTTGTGTAATGATACACTTTCTTTTGATCGAGTGTTTAATATGAATGTGTTGTCCTTTAAATTTACTTGATAGTATGTCCGAATATGTTAATCTATGAGACAACCATGGTGTTTTGATGTGACATGACCCGAAATTTAATTCGCAAGTTGAATTTTAAATTCAATAAAATATGATGTCACCGATGGAAAATATGATATTCGAGTCTATTAGGTTCTAAATTTGAAAATATGATAGGATTACGGTTTTGTCCGAATTAGATTGAAAATGAAATTCAATATTTGGATCAAGTTTTATTAAACTTGACAAACCGAATTGACGGTATCGGTTGTTGGAATGATGACCTTTTAAATGAAATATTGATTCTAAATTTGAAAAAATGATCGGCTGACGATATTTTGTCCGAAAAGAATTGGAAACGGATTATTATATTAGTTTCAAGTTGCCTTAAACTTGACAAATTGAATTGACGGTATCGGTTGTTGGAATGATGACCTTTTGAACAAAATATTTCTCAAAATTTGAGAAAATGATGGAATGAGGATACAAATTGAATTGACGGTATCAGTGGTTAAAATAATGACTTTTTGATCGAAATATTGATTTTTTTGACAAAAATAATGGAATGACAGTATTTTGTCCGAAAAAGATTGGAAACGATTATTATATTTGACTCAAGTTATCTTACACTTGACAAAATGAGTTGATGGTATCGGTTGTTGGAATAATAACTTTTTGATCAGTCAGTTGTTAAATAATGCAGTTCACTCGAGGTATGCTACTATTATTTATAACTATTCTTAATTTGAGTCTTTAATCACTACGACACCTTTCTCCATGCTGTTTTGATGTGACATGACCCGAATTTAATTCGCAAGTTGAATTTTAAATTCAATAAAATATGAGGACACCGATGGAAAATATTATATTAGAATCTATTAGGTTCTAAATTTGAAAATACGAGTGGATTACAGATTTTTGTCCGAAATAGATTGAAAATGAAATTTCTTTTTTGGAAGTTTTCTTAAACTTGACAAACCGAATCGACAGTATTGGTTGCTGTAATGATGGTTTTTTTTATCGAAATATTGATTCTAAATTTGAAAATATGATGGGAAGGTAATATTTTGTCCGAAAAGAATTGGAGAAGAATTATTATACCTGGAGTTGTCTTAAACTTTACAAGTTGAATTGACAGTATCTATTGTTGGAATGATAACTTTTTGATCAAAATATTTCTCTAAATTTGAGAAAAATAATTGAATGAGGGTACAAATTGAATTGACGGTATCGGTAGTTGGAATAATGACTTTTTGACCAAAATATTGATTTTAAATTTGAAAAAAATGATGGAATGTTAGTATTTTGTTCAGAAAAAATTGGAAACGATTATTATATTTGGTTCAAGTTATCTTACACTTGACAAAATGAGTTTACAATATCGGTTGTTGGAATAATGACTCTTTGATCAGTCAGTTGTTAAATAATGCAGTTCACTCGAGGTATGCTACTATACTTTATAACTATTATTAATTTGAGTTTTTAATAACTACTACACCTTTCTGTTTCCATTTTTCGATATTTTTCTGATGGACTTATCAAATTGTGTTATGTCGTATAATGATACACTTTCTTTTGATCGAGTGTTTAATATGAATGTATTGTCCTTTAAATTTACTTGATAGTATGTCCGAATATGTTAATCTATGAGACAACCATGGTGTTTTGATGTGACATGACCCGAAATTTAATTCGCAAGTTGAATTTTAAATTCAATAAAATATGATGTCACCGATGGAAAATATGATATTCGAGTCTATTAGGTTCTAAATTTGAAAATTCGATAGGAATACGGTTTTGTCCGAATTAGATTGAAAATGAAATTTAATATTTGGATCAAGTTTTCTTAAACTCGACAAACTGAATCGACGGTATCGGTTGTTGGAATGCTGAATTTTTAATCGAAATATTGATTCTAAATGTGAAAAAATGATGGGATGACGATATTTTGTCCGAAAAGAATTGGAAACGGATTATTATATTAGTTTCAAGTTGTCTTAAACTTGACAAATTGAATTGACGGTTTCAGTTGTCGGAACGATAGCTTTTTGATCAAAATATTTCTCTAAATTTGAGAAAATGATGGAATGAGGGTACAAATTGAATTGACGGTATCAGTGGTTAAAATAATGACTTTTTTATCGAAATATTGATTTTTTTTGACAAAAATGATGTTTTGTCCGAAAAAGATTGGAAACGATTATTATATTTGACTCAAGTTATCTTACACTTGACAAAATGAGTTGACGGTATCGGTTGTTGGAATGATAACTTTTTGATCTGTCAGTTGTTGTATAATGCAGTTCACTCGAGGTATGTTACTATTACTATGCTTTATAATTATTCTTAATTTGAGTTTTTAATAACTACTACACCTTTCTGTTTCCATTTTTCGATATTTTTTTGATGGACTTATCAAATTGTGTTATGTTGTGTAATGATACACTTTCTTTTGATCGAGTGTTTAATATGAATGTGTTGTCCTTTAAATTTACTTGATAGTATGTCCGAATATATTAATCTATGAGACAACCATGGTGTTTTGATGTGACATGACCCGAAATTTAATTCGCAAGTTGAATTTTAAATTCAATAAAATATGAGGATGCGGATGGAAAATATGACATTCGAATCCATTAGGTTCTAAATTTGAAAATATGATGGGATTACGGTTTTTTGTCCGAAATAGATTGAAAATGAAATTCAGTATTTGGATCAAGTTTTATTAAACTTGACAAACCGAATTGACGGTATCGGTTGTTGGAATAATGACCTTTTAAATGAAATATTGATTCTAAATTTGAAAAAATGATCGGCTGACGATATTTTGTCCGAAAAGAATTGGAAACGGATTATTATATTAGTTTCAAGTTGCCTTAAACTTGACAAATTGAATTGACGGTATCGGTTGTTGGAATGATGACTTTTTGATCAAAATATTTCTCAAAATTTGAGAAAATGATGGAATGAGGGTACAAATTGAATTGACGGTATCAGTGGTTAAAATAATGACTTTTTGATCGAAATATTGATTTTTTTGACAAAAATAATGGAATGACAGTATTTTGTCCGAAAAAGATTGGAAACGATTATTATATTTGACTCAAGTTATCTTACACTTGACAAAATGAGTTGATGATATCGGTTGTTGGAATAATAACTTTTTGATCAGTCAGTTGTTAAATAATGCAGTTCACTCGAGGTTTGCTACTATGATTTATAACTATCCTTAATTTGAGTCTTTAATCACTACTACACCTTTCTCCATGCTGTTTTGATGTGACATGACCCGAATTTAATTCGCAAGTTGAATTTTAAATTCAATAAAATATGAGGACACCGATGGAAAATATGATATTCGAATCTATTAGGTTCGAAATTTGAAAATACGAGTGGATTACAGATTTTTGTCCGAAATAGATTGAAAATGAAATTTCTTTTTTGGAAGTTTTCTTAAACTTGACAAACCGAATCGACAGTATTGGTTGCTGTAATGATGGTTTTTTTTATCGAAATATTGATTCTAAATTTGAAAATATGATGGGAAGGTAATATTTTGTCCGAAAAGAATTGGAGAAGAATTATTATACCTGGAGTTGTCTTAAACTTTACAAGTTGAATTGACAGTATCTATTGTTGGAATGATAACTTTTTGATCAAAATATTTCTCTAAATTTGAGAAAAATAATTGAATGAGGGTACAAATTGAATTGACGGTATCGGTAGTTGGAATAATGACTTTTTGACCAAAATATTGATTTTAAATTTGAAAAAAATGATGGAATGTTAGTATTTTGTTCAGAAAAAATTGGAAACGATTATTATATTTGGTTCAAGTTATCTTACACTTGACAAAATGAGTTTACAATATCGGTTGTTGGAATAATGACTCTTTGATCAGTCAGTTGTTAAATAATGCAGTTCACTCGAGGTATGCTACTATACTTTATAACTATTATTAATTTGAGTTTTTAATAACTACTACACCTTACTGTTTCCATTTTTCGATATTTTTTTGATGGACTTATCAAATTGTGTTATGTTGTGTAATGATACACTTTCTTTTGATCGAGTGTTTAATATGAATGTGTTTTCCTTTAAATTTACTTGATAGTATGTCCGAATATGTTAATCTATGAGACAACCATGGTGTTTTGATGTGACATGACCCGAAATTTAATTCGCAAGTTGAATTTTAAATTCAATAAAATATGATGTCACCGATGGAAAATATGATATTCGAGTCTATTAGGTTCTAAATTTGAAACTATGATAGGATTACGGTTTTGTCCGAATTAGATTGAAAATGAAATTCAATATTTGGATCAAGTTTTATTAAACTCGACAAACTGAATCGACGGTATCGGTTGTTGGAATGCTGAATTTTTAATCGAAATATTGATTCTAAATTTGAAAAAATGATCGGCTGACGATATTTTGTCCGAAAAGAATTGGAAACGGATTATTATATTAGTTTCAAGTTGCCTTAAACTTGACAAATTGAATTGACGGTATCGGTTGTTGGAATGATGACCTTTTGAACAAAATATTTCTCAAAATTTGAGAAAATGATGGAATGAGGATACAAATTGAATTGACGGTATCAGTGGTTAAAATAATGACTTTTTGATCGAAATATTGATTTTTTTGACAAAAATAATGGAATGACAGTATTTTGTCCGAAAAAGATTGGAAACGATTATTATATTTGACTCAAGTTATCTTACACTTGACAAAATGAGTTGATGGTATCGGTTGTTGGAATAATAACTTTTTGATCAGTCAGTTGTTAAATAATGCAGTTCACTCGAGGTATGCTACTATTATTTATAACTATTCTTAATTTGAGTCTTTAATCACTACGACACCTTTCTCCATGCTGTTTTGATGTGACATGACCCGAATTTAATTCGCAAGTTGAATTTTAAATTCAATAAAATATGAGGACACCGATGGAAAATATTATATTAGAATCTATTAGGTTCTAAATTTGAAAATACGAGTGGATTACAGATTTTTGTCCGAAATAGATTGAAAATGAAATTTCATTTTTGGAAGTTTTCTTAAACTTGACAAACCGAATCGACAGTATTGGTTGCTGTAATGATGGTTTTTTTTATCGAAATATTGATTCTAAATTTGAAAATATGATGGGAAGGTAATATTTTGTCCGAAAAGAATTGGAGAAGAATTATTATACCTGGAGTTGTCTTAAACTTTACAAGTTGAATTGACAGTATCTATTGTTGGAATGATAACTTTTTGATCAAAATATTTCTCTAAATTTGAGAAAAATAATTGAATGAGGGTACAAATTGAATTGACGGTATCGGTAGTTGGAATAATGACTTTTTGACCAAAATATTGATTTTAAATTTGAAAAAAATGATGGAATGTTAGTATTTTGTTCAGAAAAAATTGGAAACGATTATTATATTTGGTTCAAGTTATCTTACACTTGACAAAATGAGTTTACAATATCGGTTGTTGGAATAATGACTCTTTGATCAGTCAGTTGTTAAATAATGCAGTTCACTCGAGGTATGCTACTATACTTTATAACTATTATTAATTTGAGTTTTTAATAACTACTACACCTTTCTGTTTCCATTTTTCGATATTTTTCTGATGGACTTATCAAATTGTGTTATGTCGTATAATGATACACTTTCTTTTGATCGAGTGTTTAATATGAATGTATTGTCCTTTAAATTTACTTGATAGTATGTCCGAATATGTTAATCTATGAGACAACCATGGTGTTTTGATGTGACATGACCCGAAATTTAATTCGCAAGTTGAATTTTAAATTCAATAAAATATGATGTCACCGATGGAAAATATGATATTCGAGTCTATTAGGTTCTAAATTTGAAAATTCGATAGGAATACGGTTTTGTCCGAATTAGATTGAAAATGAAATTTAATATTTGGATCAAGTTTTCTTAAACTCGACAAACTGAATCGACGGTATCGGTTGTTGGAATGCTGAATTTTTAATCGAAATATTGATTCTAAATGTGAAAAAATGATGGGATGACGATATTTTGTCCGAAAAGAATTGGAAACGGATTATTATATTAGTTTCAAGTTGTCTTAAACTTGACAAATTGAATTGACGGTTTCAGTTGTCGGAACGATAGCTTTTTGATCAAAATATTTCTCTAAATTTGAGAAAATGATGGAATGAGGGTACAAATTGAATTGACGGTATCAGTGGTTAAAATAATGACTTTTTTATCGAAATATTGATTTTTTTTGACAAAAATGATGTTTTGTCCGAAAAAGATTGGAAACGATTATTATATTTGACTCAAGTTATCTTACACTTGACAAAATGAGTTGACGGTATCGGTTGTTGGAATGATAACTTTTTGATCTGTCAGTTGTTGTATAATGCAGTTCACTCGAGGTATGTTACTATTACTATGCTTTATAATTATTCTTAATTTGAGTTTTTAATAACTACTACACCTTTCTGTTTCCATTTTTCGATATTTTTTTGATGGACTTATCAAATTGTGTTATGTTGTGTAATGATACACTTTCTTTTGATCGAGTGTTTAATATGAATGTGTTGTCCTTTAAATTTACTTGATAGTATGTCCGAATATATTAATCTATGAGACAACCATGGTGTTTTGATGTGACATGACCCGAAATTTAATTCGCAAGTTGAATTTTAAATTCAATAAAATATGAGGATGCGGATGGAAAATATGACATTCGAATCCATTAGGTTCTAAATTTGAAAATATGATGGGATTACGGTTTTTTGTCCGAAATAGATTGAAAATGAAATTCAGTATTTGGATCAAGTTTTATTAAACTTGACAAACCGAATTGACGGTATCGGTTGTTGGAATAATGACCTTTTAAATGAAATATTGATTCTAAATTTGAAAAAATGATCGGCTGACGATATTTTGTCCGAAAAGAATTGGAAACGGATTATTATATTAGTTTCAAGTTGCCTTAAACTTGACAAATTGAATTGACGGTATCGGTTGTTGGAATGATGACTTTTTGATCAAAATATTTCTCAAAATTTGAGAAAATGATGGAATGAGGGTACAAATTGAATTGACGGTATCAGTGGTTAAAATAATGACTTTTTGATCGAAATATTGATTTTTTTGACAAAAATAATGGAATGACAGTATTTTGTCCGAAAAAGATTGGAAACGATTATTATATTTGACTCAAGTTATCTTACACTTGACAAAATGAGTTGATGATATCGGTTGTTGGAATAATAACTTTTTGATCAGTCAGTTGTTAAATAATGCAGTTCACTCGAGGTTTGCTACTATGATTTATAACTATCCTTAATTTGAGTCTTTAATCACTACTACACCTTTCTCCATGCTGTTTTGATGTGACATGACCCGAATTTAATTCGCAAGTTGAATTTTAAATTCAATAAAATATGAGGACACCGATGGAAAATATGATATTCGAATCTATTAGGTTCGAAATTTGAAAATACGAGTGGATTACAGATTTTTGTCCGAAATAGATTGAAAATGAAATTTCTTTTTTGGAAGTTTTCTTAAACTTGACAAACCGAATCGACAGTATTGGTTGCTGTAATGATGGTTTTTTTTATCGAAATATTGATTCTAAATTTGAAAATATGATGGGAAGGTAATATTTTGTCCGAAAAGAATTGGAGAAGAATTATTATACCTGGAGTTGTCTTAAACTTTACAAGTTGAATTGACAGTATCTATTGTTGGAATGATAACTTTTTGATCAAAATATTTCTCTAAATTTGAGAAAAATAATTGAATGAGGGTACAAATTGAATTGACGGTATCGGTAGTTGGAATAATGACTTTTTGACCAAAATATTGATTTTAAATTTGAAAAAAATGATGGAATGTTAGTATTTTGTTCAGAAAAAATTGGAAACGATTATTATATTTGGTTCAAGTTATCTTACACTTGACAAAATGAGTTTACAATATCGGTTGTTGGAATAATGACTCTTTGATCAGTCAGTTGTTAAATAATGCAGTTCACTCGAGGTATGCTACTATACTTTATAACTATTATTAATTTGAGTTTTTAATAACTACTACACCTTACTGTTTCCATTTTTCGATATTTTTTTGATGGACTTATCAAATTGTGTTATGTTGTGTAATGATACACTTTCTTTTGATCGAGTGTTTAATATGAATGTGTTTTCCTTTAAATTTACTTGATAGTATGTCCGAATATGTTAATCTATGAGACAACCATGGTGTTTTGATGTGACATGACCCGAAATTTAATTCGCAAGTTGAATTTTAAATTCAATAAAATATGATGTCACCGATGGAAAATATGATATTCGAGTCTATTAGGTTCTAAATTTGAAACTATGATAGGATTACGGTTTTGTCCGAATTAGATTGAAAATGAAATTCAATATTTGGATCAAGTTTTATTAAACTCGACAAACTGAATCGACGGTATCGGTTGTTGGAATGCTGAATTTTTAATCGAAATATTGATTCTAAATTTGAAAAAATGATCGGCTGACGATATTTTGTCCGAAAAGAATTGGAAACGGATTATTATATTAGTTTCAAGTTGCCTTAAACTTGACAAATTGAATTGACGGTATCGGTTGTTGGAATGATGACCTTTTGAACAAAATATTTCTCAAAATTTGAGAAAATGATGGAATGAGGATACAAATTGAATTGACGGTATCAGTGGTTAAAATAATGACTTTTTGATCGAAATATTGATTTTTTTGACAAAAATAATGGAATGACAGTATTTTGTCCGAAAAAGATTGGAAACGATTATTATATTTGACTCAAGTTATCTTACACTTGACAAAATGAGTTGATGGTATCGGTTGTTGGAATAATAACTTTTTGATCAGTCAGTTGTTAAATAATGCAGTTCACTCGAGGTATGCTACTATTATTTATAACTATTCTTAATTTGAGTCTTTAATCACTACGACACCTTTCTCCATGCTGTTTTGATGTGACATGACCCGAATTTAATTCGCAAGTTGAATTTTAAATTCAATAAAATATGAGGACACCGATGGAAAATATTATATTAGAATCTATTAGGTTCTAAATTTGAAAATACGAGTGGATTACAGATTTTTGTCCGAAATAGATTGAAAATGAAATTTCATTTTTGGAAGTTTTCTTAAACTTGACAAACCGAATCGACAGTATTGGTTGCTGTAATGATGGTTTTTTTTATCGAAATATTGATTCTAAATTTGAAAATATGATGGGAAGGTAATATTTTGTCCGAAAAGAATTGGAGAAGAATTATTATACCTGGAGTTGTCTTAAACTTTACAAGTTGAATTGACAGTATCTATTGTTGGAATGATAACTTTTTGATCAAAATATTTCTCTAAATTTGAGAAAAATAATTGAATGAGGGTACAAATTGAATTGACGGTATCGGTAGTTGGAATAATGACTTTTTGACCAAAATATTGATTTTAAATTTGAAAAAAATGATGGAATGTTAGTATTTTGTTCAGAAAAAATTGGAAACGATTATTATATTTGGTTCAAGTTATCTTACACTTGACAAAATGAGTTTACAATATCGGTTGTTGGAATAATGACTATTTGATCAGTCAGTTGTTAAATAATGCAGTTCACTCGAGGTATGCTACTATGATTTATAACTATTCTTAATTTGAGTCTTTAATCACTACTACACCTTTCTCCATGCTGTTTTGATGTGACATGACCCGAATTTAATTCGCAAGTTGAATTTTAAATTCAATAAAATATGAGGACACCGTTGGAAAATATGATATTCGAATCTATTAGGTTCTAAATTTGAAAATACGATGAGATTACAATTTTTTGTCCGAAATAGATTGAAAATGAAATTTAATATTTGGATTAAGTTTTCTTAAACTTGACAAACCTAATCGACTATATTGGTTGCTGGAATGATGACTTTTTGATCGAAATATTGATTCTAAATTTGAAAAAATGACGGGATGGTAATATTTTGTCCGAAAAGAATTTAAGAATTATTATATCTGGTTCAAGTTGTCTTAAACTTTACAAATTGAATTGACAGTATTGGTTGTTGGAATAATGACTTTTTGATCAGTCAGTTGTTAAATAATGCAGTTCACTCGAGGTATGCTACTATACTTTATAATTATTCTTAATTTGAGTCTTTAATCACTACTACACCTTTCTCTTTCCATTGTTCGATATTTTTCTGATGGACTGATCAAATTGCGTTATGTTGTGTAATCATATACTTTGTTTTGATCGAGTGCTTAAAATGAATGTGTTGTCCTATAAATTAACTTGATAGTATGTCCGAATATGTTAATCTATGAGACAACCATGGTGTTTTGAAGTGACATGACCCGAAATTTAATTCGCAAGTTGAATTTTAAATTCAATAAAATATGATGACGCTGATGGAAAATATGATATTCGAATCTATTAGGTTCTAAATTTGAAAATATGATAAGATTACGGTTTTTTTGTCTCAAATAGATTGAAAAGGAAATTTAATATTTGGATGAAGTTTTCTTAAACTTGACAAACCGAATTGACGGTATTGGTTGATAGAATGATGACTTTTTGATCGAAATAATGATTCTAAATTTTAAAATATAACGGGATGACGATATTTTGTCCGAAAAGAATTGGAAACGAATTATTATATTTATTTTCAAGTTTTCTTAATCTTGACAAATTGAATTTACGGTATCGGGCTTGCAATGGTAGATTTTTTATAGAAATATTGAATCTAAATTTTAAAAAATGATGGAATGACGATATTTTGTACGGAAAGAATTGGAAATGGATTATTATATTAGATTCAAGTTGTCTTAAACTTGACAAATTCAATTGACGGTATCAGTGGTTGGAATAATGACTTTTAGACCAAAATATTGATTTTAAATTTGTTCGAAAAAGATTGGAAACGATTATTATATTTGGTTCATGTTATCTTACACTTGACAAAATGTGTTGACAGTATCGGTTGTTGGAATAATGAATTTTTGATCAATCAGTTGTTAAATAATGCAGTTCACTCGAGGTATGTTACTATGCTTTTTAACTATTCTTAAGTTGAGTCTTTATCATTACTACATGATTCTGTTTCCATTTTTCGATATTTTTCTGATGGACTTATCAAATTGTGTTATGTTGTATTATACACTTTCTTTTGATCGAGTGCTTAAAATGAATGTGTTGTCCTTTAAATTTACTTGATAGTATGTCCGAATATGTTAATCTATGAGACAACCATGGTGTTTTGATGTGACATGACCCGAAATTTAATTCGCAAGTTGAATTTTAAATTCAATAAAATATGATGTCACCGATGGAAAATATGATATTCGAGTCTATTAGGTTCTAAATTTGAAAATATGATAGGATTACGGTTTTGTCCGAATTAGATTGAAAATGAAATTTAATATTTGGATCAAGTTTTCTTAAACTCGACAAACTGAATCGACGGTATCGGTTGTTGGAATGCTGAATTTTTAATCGAAATATTGATTCTTAATTTGAAAAAATGATGGGATGACAATATTTTGTCCGAAAAGATTTGGAAACGGATTATTATATTTGGTTCAAGTTGTCTTAAACTTGACAAATTGAATTGACGGTATCGGTTGTTGGAATGATGACTTTTTGATCAAAATATTTCTCTAAATTTGAGAAAATGACGAAATGAGGGTATAAATTAAATTGACGGTGGTCTGGTCTGTTTGTTCCATGTATTGCCCCAAACCCCAAGATCTCCAAGGCTTTAGAGGTAAACTCTCTACAACTTCTTTTTCTTTTCATACTAAAAAAATTATAATTCATTCTATTTACTTTTCATGTTACTCCATAATAACTGAAGGTAGAAGAGTTTTTATATAAATAAACTATACAATTTTAACCATTTTAATAAATGATGAGGTTTCCTTTAAAAAAAACGATGAGGTTTTTACTCATCCGCTATATAAGTGATAAATTAAATCCGCTATATTTAAGTAGCAGACAGAGATATTTTGGTAAATTATGTTGGGGTAAAGTGAGTGTTAGCTCTTTCATTAACTGAAGCTAAACCTTATATAGAGATTACAATCCTAAGTGAGGTGCCTTGGATCACAAGTAACCGATCCAATGGCTCACAAACTAAGTGTTTGATTACTCCTAACATATCCTCTCTTAATCACAACACTTTCTAAAAGAATTTTAAACTGAACAAAGTACAAGAAACAATTTCAAGAGTTCAATTTTATTGAATCATATATCCCAAAATCTTGTCTGAACCTGCAGAATGTATCCAGCTTCAATGCCTCTGTCATTATATCAGCTATTTGATCATTTGTACTGCAATGCTTCAGTTCTAGCACCTGATCTTTGACAAGGTCTCTAAGGAAGCAGTACCTTACATCAATATGCTTACATCTCTCATGCATTACTGGATTTTTGGAGAGCTTGATGGAAGAACTGTTATCACAGTAGATAACAGTGCATTGTTCTTGATCTTGTTTCAATTGACTCAACACCTTCTTAAGCCACATTGCTCGACAAGCACAAGATGCTGCAGCAACAAATTCAGCCTCAGTAGTAGAGAGAGTTACTATAGGTTGCTTTTTAGATGACCATGAGATAGCACTTGAACCTAATTTGAACACAAAACCAGAAGTGTTTTTCCTATCATCACTATCACCAGCATAGTCAGAATCAGTCCAACCTATAAGGTTTTGTTTCACTCCCTTTTTGTATAGAATCCCTAGGCTCAGGCTTCCTTTGAGATACCTTAGAATTCTTTTGGCTGCAGCTAGATGAATCTCTGTTGGTTTCTCCATGTACCTTGCAATCAAGCAAACATAAAATACTAAATCTGGTCTGGTGGCAAGCATATACATTAAGCAACCCACTATTTGTTTGTATCTGGTAGCATCAACAAGCTTTCCATTTTCATCCTTTGTTAGTTTATTGCCTGGTACAATTGGACTGCCAACATATTACAGGTTTCCATACCAAACCTTGTAAGTATCTCCTTTGCATATTTCTGCTGCCTTATCATTATGCCATAGTCACCCTGCATTACTTCAACACCAAGAAAGTATCTCATTTTTCCTAAGTCAGTCATGGCAAACCTTTTTTGCATTGAAAGTTTGAAGTTTCAAACATATCTACATCATTCCCTGTGAAAATAAGATCATCAACATACAGACTGACAATGAGCATTTTATCTTTGAAATGCTTTACAAATAATGTGTGTTCATGAGGGCATTTTTCAAAATTTTCATAAGTAAGATTCAATCTTACTGAACCAAGCTCTTGGAGCTTGCTTAAGTCCATACAATGCTTTCTTCAGTTTGTATACCTTGTCACTACCTCCCTTTTGATAGCCAAGTGGTTGTGCTACATAGACATTCTCAGTTAGTTCCCCATGTAAGAAGGCACTTTTCACATCTAACTGGTGCACATACCAATTTTGACTTGCTGCAAGAGATAGTACAAGTCTAATAGTATCCCATCTAGCTACAGGTGCAAATACTTCATTGTAATCTATGCCATACTGTTGAGAGTAACCCTTTGCAACTAACCTTACTTTGTACTTTTCAATTTCTCCTTTCTCATTGTATTTTGTTTTGTAAATCCATTTTACACCAATCTTCTTAGCTCCATGTGGTAATGTGACCAATTCCCATGTGTCATTCCTCTTTATGGCATCTATCTCTTGATCCATAGCTTGTTTCCATGTGTCACATTTCACCGCTTCATCATATGTGACAGGATCATCACTAGTACCAGACATTGCTAGATTTTGCATAAGAGATTCATCTATTTCTTCACCTGAGACATAATCACTTAGATACCCTGGTTTTCTCACCACTCTTGGTGGTAATTCATCCCTATCAGTGCTTTCTTCATCCATTTCACTGCCACTTTCCTCAACATGTTGATCACTATCAGTGTTGCCCTCATTTACTTGTAGATCAGTGATGTGTTCGTTGAGTGGATAGTTTCCAGGTTCATTGATATCTATTTCAATGCCCTCAGTGATTAGACTTGTTCCTTCATCATTATTGGATTTGGCAGCCTGTTTTTGATCATCGTTCCATCCTTTTAGATTCATCAAATATCACATCCCTGCTTACTATGATCCTTTTGCTGACATGATCATATAATTTGTAGCCTTTGGATTCTTCACTTAAACCAAGAAGTATACACTGGATGCTCTTGCTATCAAGCTTTTTCCTTTGACTATCTGGGATATGAACAAATGCTACACAACCAAACACTCTAAATGATTTTGGTATAGCTTCTCTGTGTTGTTTGCCAGTCAAGCAACTAACACATGTGTCTTCCATGTCTTGAAGATGAGGCAATCCTTTTACCATTTCCTTTTTCACAAGAGTGTTTAACCCTTTGAAACTGAGATGACCATATCTACAGTGCCATAGCTCATTATTGTCCATTTTCACAATTTTGAAGCACATAGGGACAATGATTGGAGCAAAAAGGACATACATCCTATATATTAGATGACATTTTGGTAGACATGATTAACCCTTTTTCCTCATGGTAAACTTTGCAGAGATCCTTCTTAAACACAATGGTGAGATTCTTTTGTTGCAATTGTCCTATGCTTAGCAAGTTATTCTTAAGGCCAGGGATATAGTACACATCAGTAATGACTTGAGTTAAGCCACCAATACACAGTTTCAAATTCCCTTTTCCTTTAATTTGCATTCTAGAATCATCACCTAATTTCACACATTCTCTAATATTTTCATCAAAATCATATAGCTCCTTAGTTCCAATCATATGATTGCTACAACCACTATCAAGAAACCATACCTCATCTCTTGCATTGGTTTCAACATCATGATGTGCCATCAACAAGATTTCTTCATGTTGATCAAAAACTGCATAATTCGCATCATTCTCTCCCCAGCTTGGGCAATCACTCTGATAATGTTCCATCTTGTGACATTTGTAACACTCAACATTTTCTTTGCTAACTCTACCTCTGCCTCTACCATGTGAAGAATTTATTCCTCTACCACGATTGCTATTACCACGGCCAGCACTAGAAACCTTCAGTGCTTGTTCTTCTTCCTTCTCAGATTGAGATTTTAATCTTTGTTCTTGAACCAACAAAAAGCTTTGCAAAACATCAATTCCAAGAGTAGTAACATTAGTGGATTGTTCAATAGAACACACTACGTAATTGAACTTAGGTAGCAGAGAACGCAAAACTTTCTCAATGTTGGGTTTTTGGTTGTTGGCATCATTTTGTTAAAACAATGTTATAGCAAGATGTTGGACTAGATGTGGTAACATTGTGTACAACATCATAGTGTACGCCCTTTTCGCGTTTCTTGGAAGATTTATTTTCGTGTGAGATCCCAGAAAGATTTGGTTGAAGAATTAATCCACGCAAACTTGTGTGCCAAGACGCATGTGTTTTCCAGAATATTCAGAAGGCGGTTTACTTGATTACTTGTTCCTCAAGATAAAATATTAAGGAATCAAGAAGATTTGATTTTAAAATATATCTTGTGAAGATTGTTGCAGAGAATATAAAAGATTTATTTCAAATAAATCTTTGTGCTTCAAGAAGATTTGATTTTAAAATATATCTTGTGAAGATTGTTGTAGAGAATATAAAAGATTTACTTTGTACTTCAAGAAGATTAGAAGATTTAATTTTAAAATATATTTTCAACAAATATATTTATGGGAGGAATATTTTGATGCAAAGAAGATTTAGTAAAAATATATATTTTTCCATTAGAAGATTTCTTGGAGCTGAAGCATTGTGAAGCCTATATAAAGAAAGTTGCTAAAGCTATTTTATTTACCAAAATCGAAGCTTAAACAAATATATCAAAGATGTAGTCTTTTAGGGTTTCATGTAGGGTTTCATGTACACCTCTCTGTTGCCGTCATTGAATATCTACGTACAGAGTTGGTTAGTTTAGTTGAGTTGTAAATTGTAAATGTCTCTTAAGCCTTTAGGTATGGAGGTGTTGATTGTGTTACTTCTTCAAAGCTTTTAAGCAAGGAGTTGTTATGTCTTGAAGTGTGTCTCCACCATTTGATTGTTTTGTTTGTAAACAACGCTGTTTGTGTTGTTTGAAGGAAGTGAGACGGGGCGTCTCATATCTAGGAGTTCCTAGGTAGGATTGCATGAGGTAGTGTCTAAGCGATAAGATAGAAAGGGGCGTTTTGGAGTCTTTGAACTAGAACTATAGTAGTGAATTCATTCCTGGATTGGTATCCCCCAGAGTAGGTGAGTTGCGCCGAACTGGGTTAACAACATACTGTGTTATTTACTTTCATGCCCTTTATTGTTTATTTTTCATATTCTGTTAGTCTGATGTGGTAGAAGATGCTACAACATGATATAGAGCATCTTACTACTGCACGCCAGAATTTCACTCAACAATCACCACTTGTTCCATTCTTTCTCCATATGCAGCCATGCGATTTGCAATCGCTAATGTTCTTGCAAAGTACTCGTCTACAGATTCACCTTCCTTCATTGCAAGAACCTCAAAATCTTTGCGCAATGCTTGCAATTGAGCTCTCTTTACTTTGGTTGAACCTTGATATCTGCTGCGCATGGAATCTCAAATTGCTTTTGCAGTGTCTCTGTCAAGAATAGTTTACAAGATTGAACGATCAATTGCTTGGAAAAGATAGTTGTTGACCTTCAAGTCACGTAGCTTGCTATCATTTGCTGCTTTCAATTGCTCCGCCGTCGCATTTGGAGGAGCCACTGTGACACCATCTTCAATTGCAACCCAATATTCTTTCGATCGTAGCAAGTTTTCCATGAGCATTGCCCAATGATCATAGAAACCATCAAACTTAGGAATGGCTGGTGGTAAGTAATTGCTAGATTCTGCCATGGAAAACGATGAAAGAAAAAAGAATCAAGATGATGAAAGCTAAGAGGAAGAAGATGAGTGTAACGGTTTCAACGGTTTGTAACTGAATTCTAACTGACTTTTAGAGAGGTCCCTGATGTGGCGTATGATACCACTTGTTGGGGTAAAGTGAGTTGGTCCGGCTTTTTTAGGTCTTAGAAGTTGACTGAAAGCTAAAAGTAAAAATAAGAACTTTCAAAAAAAGAGCAAAAGTTGTTTTTCTAGCTTCAAAGTTATTTTTGATCTAAAATTTGTTTGGTAAAATATATTTTTTAAAAAAGATTTGTACAAAAAAAAAAACACAAATTTAAAAAAAAGTTAAAACAACTAATAACATTTAAATGAAAACAAAATAAAAAATGAGAAAAATAATAAAAAGAGCCTTCAGTAGGATTAGAAGCGTGATCATTGCAAAAAAAGCTCCGATTTTTTTTCAAAAGTAAGTTTCAACTTCTTTTCCTAGAAACACATTTAATCCAATTTTGCACATTGAAAAAAATCTGCTTTTTACGGTTAAAAGCTTTATTAAAAATGTGTTTGACCCAATTTTTGATTAAAAAGAGAATAAACAGCTAAAAAAAGCCGGACCAAACAGAGTCTAACT